>JAUJYZ010001097.1:0-87500 GCA_033675265.1 Actinostola sp. cb2023 | reverse complement strand
AAAAATAGATTTATCATCTGATACGCTGTGACACATACCTATATTAGATGGACGCTCCTACTAATGGGCTCCTGTTATTAATTAGTATTATATTGCATATAGATATTTTTTAATTGGGTACTAAATAAAAGTCTATGTCTATATGGGTCGATATAACCAGGAGCTTCTCATACAACTATAAGTACTTTCTTGTTTTGTAGAGATCTCTCAAACAGTTTATGAAACATCTCAAGCGGCAAAGGAACAAGTCTTTAAGAAAAGGTAAACTCAAAAGCGATGGTCAGGAAATAAGTTATGATGACGATGGTAGTGATGTTGCGTTCCTGTTTGAGGGGAGCAGGGGGGGGGGGGGGGGGGGGGACGAGGAGTTTGGTTCGAAGGCCCCCTCTTCTCGCCCCAAACTTCTTTTCCCCTCCCTCCAAAATAAATCCCCTTGGCCAAATAAGAAACGCCGGCTAATAGGTACAAGCTGAATGATGACGGTGATGATAATGCGGATAATGATGATGGTACAAAATGATGACAATGATGACAATGAAAATGATGTTTATGATGACGGTGATGATGATGCGGATCATGGTGATGGCACAAAATGATGACAATGATGACAATGAAAATGATGTTTATGATGACGGTGATGGTAATGCGGATCATGATGATGGTACAAAATGATGACGATGAAAATGATGTTGATGACGGTGATGATGATGCGGATCATGGTGATGGTACAAAATGATGACGATGAAAATGATGTTGATGACGGTGATGATGATGCGGATCATGCATGGTGATGGTACAAAATAATGACAATGATGATAATACTACTGACGTTGACACATTCCTCTTTCGTGCTAACCAAAGTTGCCTGTTGTATATGGCGCTTACAAACAGAAGCCCTCAACTGTTGAGAACCGCGGTACAATGCAACATTGCGCACACTATGATTACAGCGTGTACATGCCCAACTCTGCAATTATTATGGCCAAGATTATTGAAGTACATTGCGATCCTACTTCTGCAATATTGCGCGCAATATGATTACAGCGTGTACATGCCCAACTCTGCAATTATTATGGCCAAGATTATTGAAGTACATTGCGATCCTACTTGCAATATTGCAATATTGCGCGCAACAAATCAGACATAAAAAAAAGAACTGTTTTGAAAGTCTACTTTAAATATTTCATTTCAGCTCATTCTTTCTTTCTTCTTCTTCATTCCAGCCAACTGATAAAACTATGAGATGTAGATGTACAACAACAAAAAACACTGTTTTAAAAACACCAAGTGAATAGGTAGTATTTATAAGTAAGCAAAAGCATCCAGCTTTAAAATAGGACTATTGAAGCTTACATAGGCCCAAGAAAAAAAGAGAAGTCTGCAAAAGAACCTCGCATTACGGCCACCCCGTTAATACGACCACTACGAATATACGACCACTTATTTTTGGCTTTAACAATGGCAAAGCCATACATTGCGTCACGGTACGGCAACCCCATTAAAACGGGCAGATTTGGGTGGTCGGATTAACGGAGTAACACTGTGACGTATACGTTGCCATGGCGCGTGCGTCATTTCCGGTTCCATGGAAAATCAAAGCTGGTGATGAAATGTACTGTACGATAAAAGATGGCGGCTGTACATTTTCCCAATAATCCTTTGTGAACCTAAATCAGTATCTACAAAGTGCCTGTCTCTTCCCTTTAAATTCAGCAAGTAACAGCCTCATGCTAACAAATGCTGACAGTGTTAAAACTCTCTGAAAGTGATTCTGAAAGGTTTTGCTTGATATCAACTGACGTCATTTCCAGTCTCGTGAGGAATTTCCATCAGCTGAATTGCAACTTTTCAATAGAATACTCTCTGCTTGATAGCACAGGGGGGCAGTGTTTGCCCGTCAGTCAAAGGTAAACAATGAAAATCAAGGACTTTTAACATGATACCAATTGTTTCACACGCTCAAAGGATTGTGGTAAAACCAGCCATCTTCTTTACTACAATAGAACTACTCGCTTCATGTGCTTTTCAAGTGTTTTTAAAATACTTAGATTTGTATAGAAAAGAAAGAACCATTTTGAAGAAATAAAACTCTAGCAAATTCGCTTCATTCAAATAGGTTGTAGTTATTTGATATATAAGATATACAAATAGTTCGTTAGGAAGACGAGGCACCCACGAATAGGAGCCTCTGTCGTGTGAGCCATCTTGTTCCTAGATCAGGCTATCTCTAGTTCCGTTGTTCTAGAGCCAATCAGATTGAATTAGTTCCCAGGCCTCTCAACAGCTTGTCCCCACTAGTCTTCGAAATCACACAACAAATGAGATTGTTTAATAGATCAAGTACTATATATGGTCAAACCTCTCTATATGCGACCATCTCGCCTAAGGGATCACAAGAGGTTTGGCTATAACTATTACCTCTTGTAAGTGATCACTTAACGTAAGCGACCACACCTTGCCTGACAACAAGGGTGGTCGCTTAAGAGAGGTTTGGCTAAAACTATACAAGCATTAAGAGTTCCAGACTTCCGGTACGTGCGCAATGCATTGTGAGATTATTACAAAGGAAAAGTGAGCACCAAGTGAGCAAAAACATAGCTTGGGCTCCCTGTGTCTAAAATTGGTGCTCACTTTTCCTTTGTAATAATCTCACAATGCATTGCGCGCCGGAAGTCTGGAACTCTTGATGCTTGTATTGCATCTTGTAAGTGATCACCTCACGTAAATGACCACCTTGCCTGACAACAAGGGTGGTCGCTTATGAGAGGTTCGGCTATAACTATTACCTCTTGTACAAGTAATCACCTCATGTAAGCAACCACCTTGCCTGACAACAAGGGTGGTCGCTTAAGAGAGGTTTGGCTACAACTATTGCATCTTGTAAGTGATCATCTCGTGTAAGTGACCACCTTGCCTAACAACAAAGGTGGTCGCAAAGGAGAGATTCGACCGTAT
This sequence comes from Actinostola sp. cb2023, assembly GCA_033675265.1. NCBI lineage: Eukaryota > Metazoa > Cnidaria > Anthozoa > Actiniaria > Actinostolidae > Actinostola > Actinostola sp. cb2023. The sequence goes on along the minus strand of JAUJYZ010001097.1, from coordinate 84,545 downwards.
TGACCCTGTTTGATAAGGACTATATTTGTACTGTAAAATTGATGTGGGTTGTTTTTGTAAATTTAACAATATCCATATAGGCAGGATGAAATAAAGAGTTCATAAAATGATATGCTGTTCAAATTGATTTATTAGTTTATTGAAAACTTTGAATAGAGGTGGGAAATGAAATGGGAAGGACTGGGAAAGCGAAAAGTGTTTGAGGATCTTTATCAGCTGATTGAAACCAAGCAATAGAATACTCTCTGCTCAATAGCACATGAAGGGCAGTGTTTGCCTGTCATTTGAAGGCAGATAATGGACTTTTACCAGCTGATAGAATACTCTCATGGACTTTTACTGTCAGCAGATGATAGAAACCAAGCAATAGAATACTCTCTGGTTGATAGCACATGAAGGGCAGTGTTTGCCTGTCATTTGAAGGCAGATAATGAGATTCATGGACTTTTAGAAACCAAGCAATAGAATACTCTCTGCTCAATAGCACATGAAGGGCAGTGTTTGCCTGTCATTTGAAGTCAGATAATGATATTCATGGACTTTTACCAGCTGATAGAAACCAAGCAATAGAATACTCTCTTGTTGATAGCACATGAAGGGCAGTGTTTGCCTGTCATTTGAAGGCAGATAATGAGATTCATGGACTTTTACCAGCTGATAGAAATGAGATTCAAGCAATAGAATACTCTCTGGTTGATAGCACATGAAGGACAGTGTTTGCCTGTCATTTGAAGTCAGATAATGATATTCATGGACTTTTACCAGCTGATAGAAACCAAGCAATAGAATACTCTCTGGTTGATAGCACATGAAGGGCAGTGTTTGCCTGTCATTTGAAGGCAGATAATGAGATTCATGGACTTTTACCAGCTGATAGAAACCAAGCAATAGAATACTCTCTTGTTGATAGCACATGAAGGGCAGTGTTTGCCTGTCATTTGAAGGCAGATAATGAGATTCATGGACTTTTACCAGCTGATAGAAACCAAGAAATAGAATACTCTCTGGTTGATAGCACATGAAGGGCAGTGTTTGCCTGTCATTTGAAGGCAGATAATGAGATTCATGGACTTTTACCAGCTGATAGAAACCAAGAAATAGAATACTCTCTGGTTGATAGCACATGAAGGGCAGTGTTTGCCTGTCATTTGAAGGCAGATAATGAGATTCATGGACTTTTATCAGCTGATAGAAACCAAGCAATAGAATACTCTCTGTTGATAGCACATGAAGGACACATTTGAAGGCAGATAGATGTTTGCCTGTCATTTGAAGGCAGATAATGAGATTCATGACTTTTATTCATGGACTTTTACCAGCTGATAGAAACCAAGCAATAGAATACTATCTCTGGTTGATAGCACATGAAGGGCAGTGTTTGCCTGTCATTTGAAGGCAGATAATGAGATTCATGGACTTTTACCAGCTGATAGAAACCAAGCAATAGAATACTCTCTTGTTGATAGCACATGAAGGGCAGTGTTTGCCTGTCATTTGAAGGCAGATAATGAGATTCATGGACTTTTACCAGCTGATAGAAACCAAGCAATAGAATACTCAACATGAAGCAATAGAATAATGAGATCTCTTGTTGATAGCACATGAAGGGCACATGAAGGGCAGTGTTTGCCTGTCATTTGAAGGCAGATAATGAGATTCATGGACTTTTATCAGCTGATAGAAACCAAGCAATAGAATACTCTCTTGTTGATAGCACATGAAGGGCAGTGTGTTTGCCTGTCATTTGAAGGCAGATAATGAGATTCATGGACTTTTATCAGCTGATAGAAACCAAGCAATAGAATACTCTCTGGTTGATAGCACATGAAGGGCCAAGCAGTGTTTGCCTGTCATTTGAATTTGAAGCAGATAATGAGATTCATGGACTTTTACCAGCTGATAGAAACCAAGCAATAGAATACTCTCTGGTTGATAGCACATGAAGGGCAGTGTTTGCCTGTCATTTGAAGGCAGATAATGAGATTCATGAACTTTTACCAGCTGATAGAAACCAAGCAATAGAATACTCTCTGGTTGATAGCACATGAAGGACAGTATTTGCCTGTCATTTGAAGGCAGATATAATTAGATTCATGGACTTTTACCAGCTGATTGAAACCAAGAAATAGAATACTCTCTGGTTGATAGCACATGAAGGGCAGTGTTTGCCTGTCATTTGAAGGCAGATAATGAGATTCATGGACTTTTACCAGCTGATAGAAACCAAGCAATAGAATACTCTCTGGTTGATAGCACATGAAGGGCAGTGTTTGCCTGTCATTTGAAGGCAGATAATGAGATTCATGGACTTTTATCAGCTGATAGAAACCAAGCAATAGAATACTCTCTGGTTGATAGCACATGAAGGGCAGTGTTTGCCTGTCATTTGAAGGCAGATAATGAGATTCATGGACTTTTACCAGCTGAAAGAAACCAAGCAATAGAATACTCTCTGGTTGATATAGCACATATAGGACAGTGTTTGCCTGCATTGGAAGCAGATATCATAATGAGATTCACTAGGCTCAGAGCTCACTGCTCATTCTTTCAGTACAGACTTGGGTGAAGGAGGCTCGTCTTCATCAGAATCAAACTCTGCGTTCTCATCTTTCTGCCATTTTCCATCAAGACCCATAACCCAACCAAGTTGCCTAAGCTTGGATATATACAGAGCTTTGGACTTGTTATCTAATTTTTCATACTCTGAAAGTTCCTCATTCACAATAGTTGATGTCCCCACCGTAAGCACATGAGACAGACGCACATTGACTCCACTATTTTTTTCATTGTCACATGTCTCTTGTGCATCACACTTCTGTTTAGTCAGAGGATTGATGGATAAAAATCTATCCTTCATCGCGTCCTTGCGTTTATTCCTTGCGGAAGGGTTTTTAGAAGAAGTACATGAACTATTATGTGACTGTGATGTGCCTTTCTGTAGTGGCATCATAAAGTTTGTTGCTGCTTTGAAGAAGGGTTTGTTTACGCATGTACTCGTAGAATGACCCACACCACAGTGATCCACTACAGGTTTTTTATAATCATTTGTTGACTGGTGCGAATCATTTAAAGCGAGTTCTTTCTTCAACTTTGTGATTCCCAAAAGAGGTGCTTCACCATTTTTATTAGCTTTCAAGTAGCTTTCATGTTCTCGTCGTTGTATGATTTCAGCGTCCTCCTTTGCTCGCTCAAGTTTAACAAGAGCATCTAAAGTCAAATATATACCATACATTGACTAAAAAACTGGATACTTTATTTATTCCTCTAGACAAATAGACGGAATGCAATAATGGCGTCCAATTTCAATTGCCATTGTTCTGGACTGACTAGCCTCTCATACAGGTGAAAATGCGTTTGTGTTTCCACATGAACACGAGGTTATAGTCAGTCCAGAACAATGGCAATTATAGCTGATATCGAAGTTACACTACTGACAATAACTCTGAACAACGGTTTCAAGTCGAGGCTATCAGGTCAGAACAAAAACTTGACCCGATAGCCTCGACTTGAAACCTTTGTACAGAGTCATTGGAGTGTATCTTCGATATCAGCTATTGAAATTGGACGCCATTGTTACAGTCAGTCTAGATATATTTCAAAATTAGTTATATTTTATTTATTTTATTTTATTTACTTTGTCATTCACTACAAACACAATCATACAAGTAAAGTAAAGTCAATGAGGGTTTATCATATAATTTCAAAACTCATAGGACAAACAAATGATTATCATAGCTGGAAAGAGCTCGTTGAAATTAGTAAAAATGTGAAGTTTGGAAAAGATCGCTCCACAAATTACGAAGATATGAATTTTCAAAAATCGAAATTTTGTATGAAAACCTTTGTTGGAGGCAAGAGTTGCCTCCAAGCGTAATTTCCATAGGTTTTCATACAAAATTTCGATTTTTGAAAATTCATATCTTCGTAATTATTCCGTTATAATTTAATTATTATATTATTTTGTATCTTCATTGATAATGGGCCCGCAGTAATACTCCTTTTTACAGTTCGGCCCTTGCCATCTTGAAAGGTAGCCGTGCCTTTGCATCGAAGCGAGACCAACGGTGACCTTGCAATGATAGATACCTTTTTTAACACCTTGGACAATATTATTATTCACATGTCTCTATCATTGCAAGATCGCCGTTGGTCTCGCTTTGATGTAAAGGCACGGCTACCTTTCAAGATGGCACTCGGGGAACTGTAAAAAGGAGTAGTTGGCTTTGCTGTTGCGGATACCCTGCCACTGTATTGTACTGTTCTTTATTGTATTGTAGATTTTTGTATTGTAATTTCACAATTTAATGAGGGTTTATCATGTAATTTCAAAACTCATAGGATAAAAAATGATTATCATAGCTGGAAAGAGCTCGTTGAAATTAGTAAAAATGTTAAGTTTGGAAAAGATCGCTCCACAAATTATGATTTAATTTTCTTACTTGTAATGTGTTTTTTCCCATTTCTGTGAATACTTAGCATAGCAGTTGTATCAAAGACTGGTCGGTGACGACATACAATACAGGCCAATCTAGAACACACAGAAATTAATTGCTTAAAAATTTAAGCCAGACACGTGTACTTCCTGTTGGACACATTTGAATGTTATTAAAATAATGGTTTTCATTCATTTCATTTCATCCATTCATTCATTCCCAGTTGAAATGTTTTATTTAAAATTTTCTCTATTGAAGACAGACACCTCACAGTCTGTTTTAGGGCACCTCCGTTGTGTACGTAATTCAATAGAAACAACAATAAACAACAAAACACTCCAAGTTAACAATAGAACGAAGCCAACAAAGAATACAATGGGTTTCTGGTACACGTCAGAGGAGCCCCGTTTTAGGGAGCAACTGTTCAGGCTGTTGTGGTGCTCTTATATTAAGGTATCTTTAATCTTTAATCAAATTTATAGTATAAACTATGTGTACCCCCAAGAACGCACGATTTGATTGGTTGCTGAGCGTGCATTATTATGTTTTATAAAATAACTATGATATAACGCACGCTCTGATTGGCCAAAGGATGCGTATTCCACATGCTCTATGAGAGCACAGTGCACGGGCACACAGATATTCAAACATTTTTGCAACGAACAAAATTGAAAACTTGCTTTAAAATCATACTTGTATTTTATAAAAGAAATAGAAAACTCAGCAGCTGCTGTGCTCTATCGAGTTATAGAAGCACTTGGGAATTGAAAGAAGACTCGAGAAGTGCAAGCACTTCTCTCGTCTTCTTCCAATTCCCGCATGCTTCTATAACTCGATAGAGCACACTGCCTCGTTTTCTATTTCTTCAATAGAAGCACGAAGCAGCGATAACAAAGCAGAATGCCTGTTTAAAACTAGTTTTATATTATAAAGCGAATAGAAGATAACTCTTCATGCTTCTATACAAAAATAATGCACTTCTGAGGTCTTGAAAGCTGCTGAATGCACTCGTGTTCCGCTCGTGCATCCACTCCACTAGCAGCTTTCAAGACCTCAGCGTGCATTATTTTTGTATAGATTATTGAAGCACGGAGAGTCATCTTCTATTAGTTAAATACATGTACTGCATGCCATTAACATTTTATAGCTAAAGCTAATCCCGGCAGGGGAGGAGGTAGTGGGGTAGGGGGTAGTGGGGGAAGGGGGGGTAGGGGGGGGGGGGGGGGGGGGGGGGGGGTAGTGGGGAGGGGGGGAGTGGGGGTGGTGGGAGTCTGGGCAGCAGCTCTCTAAATACTCGAGATTCTGCTATTTTTGAGAGTGAAATTATAACAGACAACAATAAAAAGCGTAAATCTACGTAATTCAAGCAAGAAAGAGGTTCTGAGATCACTTACTTTCCATTGGCCATCAAGAAAACTTCATCACAAGGAATCGTGTCTAAAAGCAAGTCATTTACGCGACGCTTCTGATCAAAATAACCACATTTTATACATTAATTACAAAGTATGTACACAGACAATATCAATTGATATAGTAAAATAGAGTCAAATAGAAAATATCGTACTCTGTGAAGGTTAAAATCATCAAAATCATCAGCTACTCTTTTGAACGACATTTTGAAACCACAGGGATCCCAACGGTCACATGATTTGCGAAACACAGGTATCCCAAAAAGCGAATAAAAGAGGAAGGAAGGGGGGGGGGGGGGAGAAGGGAGAGGGGGGGGGGGGGGGGGGGGGGGGCTTATAACCGGGATTCTACGGTAGGTTCGGAAAAAAGTTGTCATTTTCTGTCTTTTACTTTCAGCTGATTTTATTTAGAATTTCGATTTCAAAATTACAGCTAAGCATTAATGTCCCATTTCAGAGGCAGAGTGAATCCCTGCGGCGGCTAGTCTCAGCTTGAGAAATTATCATCAACTTTATATTAATATTTATTACATCACAATATATTCTAGATCTTCCTTTATGATTCAACTCATTTATCATCCCACTATAATCAGTTCAGCCAATCAGAAGCGAGATCTACTGTCCTGATATCCCACGATAGTCAGTGTCTTGATTAGCCTGATTATCAGGGAAAACACTAGATCCCAATGACCAAAACCAGGTCAAGATTTGAATAACAATAGATGCCTCGTTCTACAAAGAAATGTCCTTTGTAGAACGAGGCATATCTAACAATAGTTCCTATTGTTGTACAATAGTTCCTATTGTTATTCAAATCTTGACCTGGTTTTGGTCATTGGGATCTAGTGTTTTCCGATTATCAGACGGCATGGGTCAACCGCTGACCCCTAGAGGAAACTAGGGGTCAGCGGTTGACCCGTGCTGTCTGATAATCAGGCTATGTCTTGATACACCTATTTCAAAAAACCTTGGCATCTGAAATCTGAATCTGAAATCTGAATCTGTGACCTACATGTAAAAACACTCGTAGCCACACTATCGCCAATGTAGGTCTTCGCCGAAAGGTCGTGGCATATTCCAGTAATTACAAGATAGATCACAACTTATACCCACAATAACGCAATAATAATAAAGTTATTGTGCATTTATACAATCCCTCTCGGTCTCAGATTTCAGATTCAGATTTCAGATGCAAACGTTTTTTGAAATAGGTGTATCCGGCGGACAGTTGGTTAAAATGTGCTTCTTTTATATTAATTCTGGTCATTTTAAGGGAAAATATGTTTCATTCAAAAGATAAATAAACGCCTTGAACGATTGAATTTTTTCCCGCCACTTCTCAAACTCACGGACGCGTGCCGACAATGTGCTAATTAGTTTGTACTGTATTTTGAAAAGATCGTCCTCGATGTTTTTAGTGAAATTCTTTCATTTCGGCGAAAAGAGTGGGGTGATAAATAAATAATCGGTCAATTTTGGTTCGATTCTGCGAAATCGCCCTGATATTTCGCCGAATCGAACCAAAATTGACCGATTATAAACCGATTATATATAATTAAATTTATCATCCGGGCCACTACAATCAGGACGGCTTAATTGATATCCCGGCACGATATCACGCGGGACAGTTGGCTAAAATGTGCTTCTAAATAAGTAACCATGGTATTTTTATAAACGTTTTGAACAAAATTGCGAACGATTGAATTTTTCCCGCCACTTCTCAAACTCGGACGCGTGCCGTCAAAATGCTAATTACTGTTTGCCAGTATTTTGAAACAACCGTACTCGTCCGAAACATGGCTGACAGCGATGCCAGGTTTTTCAGTATTATCTTGTAAATTATAATATTATTGTTTGTTTGTTTGTTTTTTGTTTTTGTTTTTTGTTTTTTCCTTTAATAAGGTTTAATGTCAAATAAAGATTCACTACAAAGTCTATTTACAAAGCATATATAACACGAACTGATACATCTTATTTTGTACAATACATGTTGTTGTTGTTGGTTTTTTTTTTAAAACAAAGCGGGAAGTGACAAATAACAAAACAACAACACAAAACGTGCAGTCTGGGTAATTTAGCACCTAATTTGTTCCGTTATTTGAGTTTTTTCAATATTTAATTTGCTCCTCAACAGTATAAGAAATATCTCAAAGTCTGAAGGTTCTTCTTTGTTTGAGGCTTGAAAAATATAACTCTTTTGCGATTAGAAGACAGAAATTCAGGGGGAAGTGTTCTTTTTTCCTTGGCTTGTATCCATACATAATATATGTTAGATATTATTGTTTGATATTTTAAATTATCAGTACCAAGTGTAGGAACCTTAATGGGCACTCACTGAGTGCTCACTGGATTGACCACACCCACTTTCTTAGATCCCTAAGACAAGACAGGACTGCACTACGTATTCCTTGATTTCGGTGACAGTATATAAAAGGATTGCACAATGAGCTGATGGAAAACAAGAAATTACAGAATCCCAACGCCTCTTTTGACGTTACGGTAAAGTCGACAGCGAAGGCCACGATACTGGCACAGAATATCGGCAGATAACAGAGGAACGATACTCCGACTACACATCCTATTGTCACGGCCATTTTTCGCTGTCTTGCAGTATTAGTAGTGTTGGCGATGGTTCGAATTTCTTGCGCTTGTATTTGATGGCTGTGTTGTCGTACAAGTCGTATTACTTTGTAATATATAAATGCAATGATTACAAGACCAGGTATTAGGAATGTAATTAATATGACCAAACACGCAGCCAGGCCGACTGGAGATCCTAATAGATAGATCAAAGCGACGATGATGGGAATGGACCAGGAGATGATAGCAGAAGCCATAGCTTTCTGCACGGTCACAAATGTCTGGTATTTTAAATGCAGAAATAACGCCAAATAACGCTCGATACTTACAGCAACCATCCCCAAAAATGACGCTCCACAACCGAGCCATCCTATCGCAAAAAGCGTACCAAGAAAGATGCAAGACTGATTGAGACTGTGACTCCCAATCCACACCATGAAAGAAGGTATAAAAACTAACCCAATAAAGCAGTCGTCGAAGGCTAAGATACAGATGAGGATGTTTGTCGGTGTTCTGAGTGACTGTTTTCGCAAAAGCGCGACAATCACTAAGCTATTTCCAATGACAATAGCAGGCGACATCGCTCCGCCACAAATTAAGATAATCAAGGATAACGTTTGGAAACTCTTTGCATGAAAGTTGACGTTGTCTTGGGAATACTCCCCTCGATAAAGACATTGATCTTTAGTTACATTCATCGAGCGAAATAAATGCTAATTCTCTCTAGATTGAATTAGTCAAGGGCTTTCAACATATTCACTCTGTGACACTGAATGTTCTTACTTTTTAAATGCAGCTGCATGCACGAGATTTGGGTTCCTGTTTGCGCTTGAATCATCAGACAGTCTTGAAAATTGTTCGGTAGCTTTTATGCCGGGTAAGCTTTTAGTAGTGACTTTAACGCTTCAAGACAGCATACAGCATTGTTCCGCATCGACGAGTTTCACCAAGTTCACAGCACATCAGGCAGGTATTTGATGAGTGCACGGCGTACAAGCTTTCCGTTATTCTTCTTCGTCTTATTATTATTCTAGCTCTCTCCGTATCGCCCTGGGGGCTAGCGCTCTTTCCATCTGCCGGAAGGTAGAGCCGGGATGTCATTTTTTTAAATGATAATGGAAAAATTATCTATTGATTTATCTCTTTGCAATCACGAAGTACCAATCTTCTACTGAATTGCTTCATATCAATATAGACGTCATTTGCCGAACCGGTCTCGTGAGGATTTTTCATTAGCTGAATATTGCACCGGTAACTTTTCAATAGAATTCTCTCTGTTTGATAGCACATGCAGACGGCAGCTAGTGTAAAAATATAGTCAATGTTGGTGATCTTTTATCTCAAAATGGAAAATTATTACAAAATAACCAAATTCTAAATAGCGCCGAAATAACCTCAGCAGAGCTCCTTTTACTACAGGGCTTGGTTAGCACTCTACCAACAAAATGGAAAGCAAAAATAAAGACCGAAGCTATTTCTACTCCCCTCGAAGAACACAATGATGATGTATTTATTTTTCTAAACAATGGTAAAGTTAATATACTAAATGTCAAACCTCAGGCAGTTTATAAGGAGTTTATATCGCGTAAAAAATCGATACCAACAGCACGGGCTAAACTCGAAAAGAATCTTAATTTGGATCATAACGTTAATTGGAAAGATGTTTATTTGCTCCCTTTCAGAACGACTCTATATACGAAACTGCGTGAATTCCAATATAAAATCTTGAACAATATTCTCTTCACCAACGTAAAGCTTTTCAAGTTCGGTTACGTAGATTCACCTCTGTGCTTCTTTTGCCAAAATGATATTGAAACCATCGAGCATTTATTATTTAATTGTGCCTGTATTCAGATTTTTTGGAAAGAACTACTCACCTTGGTTACGAGATAGTAACATTAACAATTATTGATATTATTATCGGTAAACTCAATATCAAGCACGATTTTATTCTTGTTAACCATGTAATTTTAGCAGCCAAACAATTTATTTATCAATGTAAGTTGATAACAAAATTACCTATTTTTAAAATATTTGTGGCAAAATTAAGATATATACATGGAATCGAAAAAGAAATTGCAAAAAAAACAAAACAACTTAAATAAACATGTCAAGAAATGGGAAAAAATCATTCCAGCATTAGATAATACAGGCCTCCATTAACTATCAATGTCTTTTAATGTCCTTCTCCTTTTTTGATTAATAAGTATTTAACACAATATAAGTTATACTGAAACGATCATAGAAATATTTTAACCTACCTCCATCGTATTTACTGTAGAACATCCACCCCCTTGTTGTTATTTAGCTTCATTCAATAGTTTTGTTTAGTTGTCTATTTAGTTATCTATTTCTTTATTTCTTTATTGTATTTGTAACTCTATACTGTAAACACTGTAAAAAAAAAACGAATTGTAAATAATAGAGTAACACTTTGTTACAAGTTGTAAATTGTAAAGTGAACATTTCATTAATAATAAACATCATTGAAAAAAAAAAAAAAAAAAAAGCTAGTGTTCAAGGAGTTTAACAGCTGATTAATATAATATAATACTCTCTAGTTGATAATGTTTGCCCCTCAGAAGGTGAATCCTGATGAGACTTCAATGACTCAACAGCTGATTGATACCAAGTAATATTGTCAAAGAAAGGCAGAAAACGTGCTTCATTGAACGTTTGAAAACCGCCCACGAGATATCACTTGGTTCTCTAGAATCGACACGTACTAATCAAGAATTCACCTGAACTGTGACGCGCGCGCATGCTCCATGTGACGTGAATATGTACGTCATTACAATAATCAGATATTAGAATAAACAAAATAGAAATAGTACAAATAGTGGCTAATAAAAGCAAGTTAAAAAGATGTGTTATAAGTTAACTTATAATGAGATTAAAACATGCAATTGCCATGTCGATACTTTTAGGTCCCGCGAAGGGTAAGAATCATTAATTGCTGATAGGCATTAAATATCCATCCTCCTTAAATTTTAGGCCATTTTTCTCCCTGCTCCCTGTTTGTTGTTGAACTCTATATTTTTATGCCATTTTTCTCCCTGCTCACTATTTTTTTCGGTTTGTTTCTTTTGAGCCATTTCTGCCTCCTCCCTGATTCGTTCCTCTCCGCTCCTGTCAGTCCATTCTATTCCCACACGCGTCAGAAAGCGTTTTCGGTTCAAGAGCTTGGAAATGACAGAGTTAGTTTTCTTAATGACATCTTTCTTTTTTCCTAGTTGTTTTTACAATGTTTTTCCAAGAGACCATGAGGGACATCTGTCCCTTATGGTCTCTTGGTTTTTCTCATTGTTTTTAGTCTTTTTTGACATTTATTATAATAAACTCTCAGCCATGTCATAATGAGCGGAAGCAAAAATATCACTGAATCAGTATGTAAGTGATATAAATGGAACAGTAGTATATGGGCTGCGTCGGTGTATAAGTACTATATACAATATGAGCGGCCGATCTGTATGGGATTTAGTTTGTAAATCCCATACAGATCGGACGCGATTATTGTATATTGGCTTATCGAATCCAACGATGTATAAGTGGATGTTTTACTATAATTTGGATGATAGGAAACAGTTTGGCCGAGAAAATCCAAGTTAAAGTTGAATGCAAATGAGGACGAATCTCTTGCCGATTTACAGATGTCTGCTACGCTTATGATTTCTATTGTATTTCCCTCATTAATTATTCATGAATTCGATAATGATAAATTCAATGGTTAAAGGAAATCTATACTGAACACTGTTTCGAGTCTTAGCCATTCCTCTTCCGCAGCCGTCTAACGCTCGAAACGTCACGGGAAATTACTCTTTTTTTACGGTTTTATAGATTGCTCGTTTTTCGCTCCAAATCGCGTACAAATTTGCAAAAGTTGGTAGGCTTATACCCCATTCACACCAAACCTTGTTTAGTTAACTGACTGAGTTTTTCTCGCTTCTCTAATTCGAGGGCCGTAACTTCACAAGATCATGCAGAATCAAACTACCTGGAATTCATACTGTGCAACATAAAGGACAGTTTACCGGCAGTTTTGTGCCAAAGATTATGCAGCGTTTGTAGACTAATTTCCTATTAAACCTGTTTAGTTAAACCACTTTAAAACATGCTTAAGATTCAGTGTGAATGGGGTATAAGTTTAGTAATCGACTGAGTAATCGTACTAGTAGCTAGTTTGTAAGTTCATTCATTTGAAATAAAAATCGCGAAATTAAAGAGTCGGTGCGAATAATTACCGCGAAAATTAACGACGCGAAATTTAATGTCACGCAGTGAGGTCTTTTATCAGCAATTAGTCCACGAACGAACATTGTGATAAAAACGAACGTATTGCTTCAGACAAAATAACAAACGTCGTGCTCTAAAACGAGCACACGTATATACCTACATGTTTCTTTTAAAATGGTTTTGTGGCATTCTTGTACATAGAATGACGTTACAAAAATATGCCAATATGCATGTGAATTGTTAAATCATTTACCCGATTCAAAACAAGATGTTTGTATACTGCGCCAGATCATCATTTAAAAAAACGCGAAATTAAGTTCCCTTGTATACGTTTTTTTCTGCAAAATCGCCGAAATTAAAGCCTCGCGAAATATGTCTCTGATATTTTCGCGTGAAAATAAGGCATTGAGCTTGGGATTCCTGTGCTTCATATTTCTTTGACCCAGTCCCTTTTCTACTCTTCAAGGAACGCCTGTCGTACTTTGCTTGGCGTCCTTATTTCTTAACTCTAAACCCGCATGATGACTCGAAAATTTCATCTCTCATTAGTTTAAGTCTGAGACTTTAAAGTCTGTGATGACCAATTATTCTGACTATCTGTTTTATGTTAGTTGTTTTTGACCTACTTTGTGTCAAATGACAGATTCCTTACATGATCGATTCAGTCTTTCTTGGGTGCCTTTGTGCAGTTGGAAATGACTGCATGTCGAGGTGATTACAAACTTTAAGATGGCTCGATGATGCAGTAGGTTTGTTTGTACTGTAGTCGTTTAGTTTAGTGTGTTTTCGTGCAGTATTTGTGTTGTTCTTAAGTTGTTGTGTGTTGCATATGTGAGCTTGGATGTCTAGTACTCTCTTCACTTGTAAACTTAGTTAAATCTGTTACTATATTTCTGTTATATCTCTCACTTCATTTAAAATGTCAAGCAAAGTATCACTAGTTAATGATGACAAACACTGCGCAAATATGAGACATACAACTAGTATTGTCTTGGATAACAACACAGTGACTGAAACTGGTGATACTTGTCTCGTTTTGAGCTCTCCAGGTTAGCAAATACATCGATTTTCTTCCAATTTTCACTAAAATGGGTGATACATGTAAGCTAGTGAGACTGTGGTATGAAAGCGAAGTGATTTAAACACCACAGTTGCTGTAAATTGAAGGAATGCCAATGCTCAGTGTGTGTCCATCGAGTTATGGATGCACGCGGGAGGCTGCTAAGCACGAGAGAAGCGTAAGAGTCTCTAGCTTCTTGAGTGCTTAGCACCCGACCAAGTGCATCCATAACTCGATGGACGCACAGCTGAAGCGTTGACCATTCCTTTTATAACATTATAGTTACTCCAAATTCAAATAAAACAATTTTATTTTCCAATTGATTTCAGAGCGCACGCTATGGCGATGCACGCTAATTAGCCAATCAGAGCGCGCGTTATATCAATGCTATGTTATAAATCATTATAAAGTTTTTCATGATTAAATGCATGGCATGAAAACCTTTTTTGTTGCACTGTAACAGGGTATGAAAACATTTTATTAGTCCACTGGCAGCTCTCTATTATTATATTCTCTGGGTTGAAGGAAAGCTAGCTCGAGTAGATTGGTCTTTTGTCAAGGAGCACACTCCTTTGCAGCCATCAGGGACTTCTGGTTGTCTATTTAAACAACTCAAAAGTTGAGTACCATATTTGTGCTGGTGAAAAAGGATATCCCAAGCAGTTAATATTTGAAGGGGTGCCCATGAAAACTGCGTATGTGACTATTTTGATAATTTTCAAATAGTTATGCAATTGCTTCAAAAATACACCTACTGGCTTATTGATACCTATATAAACATGATTTGGTCATTTTTAGATCGATTACATTAGAAAAAGAGCTTGTTTTGCAGTTTGCCGTTTTTCATAGAAATCAAAAATGCGCGTTTTTGACGTCATGACAATGTGCGACATTTGACTTTGATTTTCTTCCAAAATACATCATTGTGAAACAAAACGCCACTTGCTCGGCAAACTTCCATCTCTCTTCTTGGTATATTCGGGGATTTTCAATTCGACTATTTCGGGATCCCTGTTGTTTTCCAACGCACGACCGAACTGCATTCTGGGATATCATGAACATTTTTGTCAACGACATTCCGTACCTCCATTTTAGAGATATTTTATCACTGGGTCTTTTATCACCCGGGCCTACAGGCAAACTAATGCACCGGTTGCATTCTTTACTAGTCGAAAGTCGCCAAAACTGCCTTAGTAGGTCCTCGAATTCACCACAGAACGACCAGAGATATTAAACAACTCTCACTCGGCTGAATCGGCCATTTTGAAAATCTGACACCGTGTTTGCAGATTCAGTTTCATCGTGAAATTGCACCTCGCCCCTGATTTCTTCCAGGAGAATGGCCTCTACCACCAGTCAAGCTTAATGATGCTGTTCTGGGGGCTTCTGTGGTGAAAACATGCCAATAAAAGACTTTAAATTGTGGCAAAGTGGCCCAGTTCTGCGAAGCACTTCCAGAACCGATAGCCACGCCACGAGACAACTTAACCGCCTGATAGTTTGAGCCCGCGAGCTGTCAAGATTTCCATGGCAAACAAAATTCGCTAAAAACTTCTAAAATCTCTGATAGTTTGAAATCCCGCGATCACTGACGCGTCAAAGTTTTGCATTTGCATATTTTCACCAACTAATCCTGATAAATTCAATCAGAAATTAAATATACTGTAGTGCCCAAAATTCGAGTGTAATCGATCTAAAAACACCAAATCATGTTTATATAAGTATTTAGAAGCCAGTAGGTGTATAAGAAAGGCAGAAAACGTGCTTCATTGAACGTTTGAAAACTGCCCACGAGATATCACTTGGTTCTCTAGAATCGACACGTACTAATCAAGAATTCACCTGTACTGTGATGCGCGCGCATGCTCCATGTGACGTGATTATGTACGTCATTACAATAATCAGATATTAGAATAAACAAAATAGAAATAGTACAAATAGTGGCTAATAAAAGCAAGTTAAAAAGATGTGTTATAAGTTAACTTATAATGAGATTAAAACATGCAATTGCCATGTCGATACTTTTAGGTCCCGCGAAGGGTAAGAATCATTAATTGCTGATAGGCATTAAATATCCATCCTCCTTAAATTTTAGGCCATTTTTCTCCCTGTTTGTTGTTGAACTCTATATTTTTATGCCATTTTTCTCCCTCCTCACTATTTTTTTCGGTTTGTTTCTTTTGAGCCATTTCTGTCTCCTCCCTGATTCGTTCCTCTCCGCTCCTGTCAGTCCATTCTATTCCCACACGCGTCAGAAAGCGTTTTCGGTTCAAGAGCTTGGAAATGACAGAGTTAGTTTTCATTTTAATGACATCTTTCTTTTTTCCTAGTTGTTTTTACAATGTTTTTCTCATTGTTTTTAGTCTTTTTTGACATTTATTATAATAAACTCTCAGCCATGTCATAATGAGCGGAAGCAAAAATATTACTGAATCAGTATGTAAGATATAAATGGAACAGTAGTATATGGGCTGCGTCGGTGTATAAGTACTATATACAATATGAGCGGCCGATCTGTATGGGATTTAGTTTGTAAATCCCATACAGATCGGACGCGATTATTGTATATTGGCTTATCGAATCCAACGATGTATAAGTGGATGTTTTACTATAATTTGGATGATAGGAAACAGTTTGGCCGAGAAAATCCAAGTTAAAGTTGAATGCAAATGAGGACGAATCTCTTGCCGATTTACAGATGTCTGCTACGCTTATGATTTCTATTGTATTTCCCTCATTAATTATTCATGAATTCGATAATGATAAATTCAATGGTTAAAGGAAATCTATACTGAACACTGTTTCGAGTCTTAGCCATTCCTCTTCCGCAGCCGTCTAACGCTCGAAACGTCACGGGAAATTACTCTTTTTTACGGTTTTATAGATTGCTCGTTTCTCGCGCTCCAAATCGCGTACAAATTTGCAAAAGTTGGTAGGCTTATACCCCATTCACACCAAACCTTGTTTAGTTAAACTGAGTTTTTCTCGCTTCTCTAATTCGAGGGCCGTAACTTCACAAGATCATGCAGAATCAAACTACCTGGAATTCATACTGTGCAACATAAAGGACAGTTTACCGGCAGTTTTGTGCCAAAGATTATGCAGCGTTTGTAGACTAATTTCCTATTAAACCTGTTTAGTTAAACCACTTTAAAACATGCTTAAGATTCAGTGTGAATGGGGTATAAGTTTAGTAATCGACTGAGTAATCGTACTAGTAGCTAGTTTGTAAGTTCATTCATTTGAAATAAAAATCGCGAAATTAAAGAGTCGGTGCGAATAATTACCGCGAAAATTAACGACGCGAAATTTAATGTCACGCGGTGAGGTCTTTTATCAGCAATTAGTCCACGAACGAACATTGTGATAAAAACGAACGTATTGCTTCAGACAAAATAACAAACGTCGTGCTCTTAAAACGAGCACACGTATATACCTACATGTTTCTTTTAAAATGGTTTTGTGGCATTCTTGTACATAGAATGACGTTACAAAAATATGCCAATATGCATGTGAATTGTTAAATCATTTACCCGATTCAAAACAAGATGTTTGTATACTGCGCCAGATCATCATTTAAAAAAACGCGAAATTAAGTTCCCTTGTATACGTTTTTTTCTGCAAAATCGCCGAAATTAAAGCCTCGCGAAATATGTCTCTGATATTTTCGCGTGAAAATAAGGCATTGAGCTTGGGATTCCTGTGCTTCATATTTCTTTGACCCAGTCCCTTTTCTACTCTTCAAGGAACGCCTGTCGTACTTTGCTTGGCGTCCTTATTTCTTAACTCTAAACCCGCATGATGACTCGAAAATTTCATCTCTCATTAGTTTAAGTCTGAGACTTTAAAGTCTGTGATGACCAATTATTCTGACTATCTGTTTTATGTTAGTTGTTTTTGACCTACTTTGTGTCAAATGACAGATTCCTTACATGATCGATTCAGTCTTTCTTGGTGCCTTTGTGCAGTTGGAAATGACTGCATGTCGAGGTGATTACAAACTTTAAGATGGCTCGATGATGCAGTAGGTTTGTTTGTACTGTAGTCGTTTAGTTTAGTGTGTTTTCGTGCAGTATTTGTGTTGTTCTTAAGTTGTTGTGTGTTGCATATGTGAGCTTGGATGTCTAGTACTCTCTTCACTTGTAAACTTAGTTAAATCTGTTACTATATTTCTGTTATATCTCTCACTTCATTTAAAATGTCAAGCAAAGTATCACTAGTTAATGATGACAAACACTGCGCAAATATGAGACATACAACTAGTATTGTCTTGGATAACAACACAGTGACTGAAACTGGTGATACTTGTCTCGTTTTGAGCTCTCCAGGTTAGCAAATACATCGATTTTCTTCCAATTTTCACTAAAATGGGTGATACATGTAAGCTAGTGAGACTGTGGTATGAAAGCGAAGTGATTTAAACACCACAGTTGCTGTAAATTGAAGGAATGCCAACGCTCAGCGTGCGTCCATCGAGTTATGGATGCACGCGGGAGGCTGCTAAGCACGAGAGAGAAGCGTAAGAGTCTCTAGCTTCTTGAGTGCTTAGCACCCGACCAAGTGCATCCATAACTCGATGGACGCACAGCTGAAGCGTTGACCATTCCTTTTATAACATTATAGTTACTCCAAATTCAAATAAAACAATTTTATTTTCCAATTGATTTCAGAGCGCGCGCTATGGCGATGCCGTGAACGCTAATTAGCCAATCAGAGCGCGCGTTATATCAATGCTATGTTATAAATCATTATAAAGTTTTTCATGATTAAATGCATGGCATGAAAACCTTTTTTTTTTGCACTGTAACAGGGTATGAAAACATTTTATTAGTCCACTGGCAGCTCTCTATTATTATATTCTCTGGGTTGAAGGAAAGCTAGCTCGAGTAGATTGGTCTTTTGTCAAGGAGCACAGTAGGCTCCTTTGCAGCCATCAGGGACTTCTGGTTGTCTATTTAAACAACTCAAAAGTTGAGTACCATATTTGTGCTGAAAAAGGATATCCCAAGCAGTTTGTCCATATAAATGTTTTTATTTGAACAGGAATGTGCTAAAGAATGCAATAGTCTCCCTTGCATCCATTCTTAGTTCATCACGTCACGCAACGATCGCAGCCAGGAGCGTTGCGTGATGGAACTAAGAACGGATGTGAGGGAGACTATAAAGAATGCATTATTAGCTGATAGAAATAATTTCTATAATGAAATGAGGAAAGTACAGACCTGAATATACATACCCTGCTTGGCGAGTCTCCTTTCTTTCCGAACGTGAAGGATAGGACAGTGCCAAGCCAAGCAGGGTTAGCTGTATATGTACATACGTATATGATAACATGGTATCAATAATATTAAATTGATAAACAAATCAATGTATTCTAAATCTTTTTTATGTTCAGTCTCGACTAAAATACTGTAGATAAATAGTTGTCCAATGGGCTTGTGGCACCTCTGTCACGTGACTTTTTAAATATTCACTGAAGACAAATGAAAATATATAACTTGAAAGAGCATACTAAAATTAGTAAAAGTTGAAAATTTCAAAGGAATCAAGCAAATAAGACAAAAGTTAAAGGCTTTCAAAGTTTCCCGCTTTGTCAAGGATTTGTATAGGTTTTTCGCTTGGAGGGCAAGCGTTGCCCTCCAACATACATTTCCATACAAAAAAGGTAAAGTTTGAATGCCTGTAGCTAAAATTTGCCCTATTTACTTAAGTCCCTTCAAACTTTCCACTTTTACTAACTTTAGTATGCTCTTTCCAGTTATGATATTTTTGTTGGTCTTGGGTGAATATTTCAAAAGTCACGTGACACAAGCTCATTGATCAAGCAAAATACAATGGTAAATGTACTGTATTGCCGAACTTTACGCATTCCCAGTTTTAACATCTTTCTTGTAACAAAATCTTTCTTGTAACTGGTCTACTGGAATGAACTGAGCAAAATAATCAACATTGCCACCATTTGCACCACCACTTAGGACGGGACTCCTACGGGGGGACTCCCATAATATAAAGTGGTTGGGATGCTCATCGTACCTTTTGGGGATCCAGATCCATGATTTGGTACCTCTTAGGGTGTCGCAGATCTAAAAGGACCACAAGACACTAAGCCAATACCTTTTAGTGTGTTTGTCAGTAAATAGGATACCTGAGATAAGATAATGACAGCCGGAATCGGCAGTTGTAGCTTTCGTCACTTTAATAATAATAATAATAAGTTTTATTTTTATAGCGCTAATTCCGTAAAGTCCATTAGCGCTTTACAAGTAATTATAATTACTGGGATCAATTTTAGAGTTGGTACCTTTTATTGGTGAAAATCATTTGTTGCCATACCCACCTGGACTCGGGTACCTTTTAGGGGTCATTTTCAAAATTTCCGACGAGCATCCCAACCACTTTATATCAGGGTTCCCACTGACCTTGAAAAGTCAGTGAATTCTGATTTTTTTTCATTTTGATTTTGGTCAGGGAATTTTGTAATTTACCCAAAAGTCAGTGAATTTCTGTCAGCCTTCACAAAATCGATATGTACAGTGTAGCATAATTATAGGTAACTTTTAGACAGATTGTGATCAATCATGATGAAAACTCACAAAAAAGTTTAAAAGTTGTCATTGACCTATATATGGTCCATGTAAATGTATTTCTTCATACATACATACAGTATATTGCATTAAAAAGACTATAGTAAGTCGCACTGCAGGATATCATAGTAAAACAAGTGTACAGTATGGTCAGTGAAAAATGGTTTTTGGTCAGTAAGTCGGGGAATTTTATTTTTCCGGAGTGGGAATCCTGTATATGTACATGAGGGTAACCCCCCCCCCCCCCCCCCCCCTGGGATTAAGATCAAAGTGGTGCATTTTGAATAGACTTCTTGCAATCATATTAACAAATTGACATCACTTTTTTATGCGTCTGTCCTCTTATTGACGATAAATTTCGTCATAACATTGTCAAAGTAGTGTGGATCCACGACCAAATTTTTTTTTTACAATAAAAATTATTCAAACATGTTTACACACCATCTTGTATTTCTCGATCTTATGAATTTCTTGACTTTCGCGCAGTTCGTAGTCATTCAGTGTCGCAAAGCGAACGCTATCATTTACTTTCTGTTCAGACTCAACTTCCTCCAGTGACAAGCATAGTTTTTCATTTGAAATTTGCTCAAGAAATTCAACTTGGAACGAAGGAAAATTGTCCATTGATGAAATTTTTCTCCGTCGATCTTCAGCTTTGTACGTGCCATTTTGTTTTTATTTGTCTGTCCTCTTATTGATTATGAAAATTAACCAATCAATACGCGAGAAATTTGTAAGTTATTGTAAAATGCATATTTACATCATATAAAACATGATCTATTAGGTTTTTTTGAATTTCAAAGGAGAATTTCGGTTTTGATTACAAGTCACATACACTGTTCTTTAATACATGTAGAGGGTTTGTACAATCACGAACCGCCAGCCATGTTAGGGGGCAGGATAAAAGAATAAGGGGTACATCGAATGGTCAAGTCGAGACTTTGCGAGACTCCGAGATAAGACATTTTTGGCGAGCCTGAGATGCTTTGTCACCAATTTCCTTTGTTTTAAAAATTTGAGACAGACAACTTTTGCGAAAAAACGAGACTTCGAGACCCACAAAATTTGACCGAAATTTTGTGAAACTCTGACTTTTTGTGGGGACCATTCGACACCCCTAGAATACCTTTCCCCTGAATTATTTTTCATGTAAAATGATTTTATTGTTACTGCCCCCATTCATGGTTGTGCAAACCATCTATATTATTACAAACACCTTGATGTGACTGTTAAAAGATAATAATATTATGAATCATGTAGAATCATTTTTATACAGGATCCATTACTAGGAGTATCCACTCCTATTTGGTCTATATGATGGCATATTCTTATTTTGTTCCAAGAATATACAGACCATAATATAGTTCATAACATTCTCGTACCCAGACCCTTCTCAGCTTTCTAACGAAAAATCGAAGGCTCTGGTAAGAGAAGACCCAGATTCTAGGTCGTCAGATATGCGCATGCTCAATATTTTCTAACTTAACTGAAATGTAGATGAAGTTTTGTTAGAGCATCGGCGAAAACTTCACTGGAGTCCGCCATTTTATCACCGGAAGTTTAATAGAAAATGTTGAGAAAATGTGCATATCTGATGACCTAGAATCTCGGTATTCCGGTTTGTCTCTTTTAAGAGCCTTCGATGTTTCGCTAGAAAGCTGAGAAGGGTCTGGGTATGAGACTGAGTTCATAAATAAATATTCTTGTTTTAATAAAAAGGCTTGAGCTTGATGTCTTGTATTCTCATAGACCTTTCACAATGACTGATGGTCTTCTTCCACTCGTCAAAACCGCTATCAATGCTACTGCTAGTATAGCAGGTTGCTGGAATAGGCATTTTAGAGACACACCCTTCTGGATGGCTACTGTATACCTTGCTTGATGGCCGGTAGGTAGGGGACAGGGGTCTAGTGGAGAGTCTCAGTGGGACAGACCAAGGTGGTGGCCATGATGTCCTACCAAAAGAAATTATGCAGTGGGTGTATAAACAAGAGTATAAGCTAGCATCCTCGGGAACCCAGGGGTATAAAATGTATATTCTGTCGCTTGTTTCTCACTCCCTGAAGAAATACCCCTGGGAACAAAGTCTGTTGGAACTTGTTCCAGAAGTCAAAATTACTCGTTTCTGATTGGTCGACCTAGGAAGGGATTGGTTGACCTAGGAAGGTCGAACCAATCAGTATCAAGTATATTCTGGTTCGTAGGATAGCCGCCATATTCAAAGTTGACTTCCGGAACAAGTTCCAACAGACTTTGTTCCCAGGGGTATATTTCTTCTGGGGGTGAGAAATGAGTGACAGAATATACCCCTGGGTTCCCGAGGATGATAAGCTAATGACCACAGGCCAATAATACATTGAATGGGAGTGATGTAAAATAATATTTTTACTGTACTCATCTTTTGGTTATATAGTTTAGTTAATTCTAACCTTTTCGATTCGTGTCTTATATAATCTGCATAGAGTTGAGGGCTATACATGTTGTAGCTATCCACATAGTCAGGTACTCTATATGTTGACAGCCTTCCATATAAAGCCTTTCTTTCTACATGAGACAATGGAAAAGTCCTGGGTGTTCTCCATTTACCTGGGGTATGGTAGCCTGAGGGGGATACAGGGTTCATCTCGACTGCATTAAAGCGATTTGCTCTTCTGAGAGCTGCTGCAGCTCGGACCATTACCAAATGTTCATCAAGGTTGCTATGATACTGCTGTCGGATATGCTGCTGTCGTGTTTCGCTATCTACAAAATTGACTTCAGATACAATCATGTGTTCTTCGTGAGTCGAGCTGACTGCATTTGTAATACTGACAGTTTCCATTGCTTCGTCATTTCTCTCTTTTCGCTCCAAGGCTTTAGTTTCATTAAGCGTCACCCTCGGCAGGTTATTAACATCGGCATCATTAGTTGTAGATAGATCTTCCAGAGAGATACTCGGTGGTTTCTCATCATCATCATCATGGTCATCATCATCACGGTCATCATCATCATCACAGTCATCATCATCATAGTCACAGGTCAGATCTTCCATAGTAATTTTGGCTGGTGTTTCTGTATCACTATCATTGTCATCATCAATTTCTTCTGAACGCTGGCTCACACAAATATCTGGAGTAAAAGCTACTTTTCCATCGATGACACTCATTCTCTTATCAGCGATTTCTGGAATAAAGCTAGAGAAGGGTCAGATGCGTTTACATTGAGAAAAGTATGTGTAAAAAGGGCTAAAAACACAACACATACTTTGTTATTATCTAAAACAGATTTGGGAAAGAACATAATTAAGAAGAATCGCAAACCTTTCTTTTTCGCGTGTCATCCCATCAGATTTGATCGAAGACGAAAGAGAAGCAAAATGGCGAACGACCTAATAACGCAATTCCGAGGCCAAAATGACTTCAATTTCGATTCAAAAATACATTCGATTCAACGTAAAAACCGTAGAAAATGTATTCATCTTATATCTTTTGGCGAAAGTCTGTGAGTTTGACTTAGACTTGTACCAAAATGAATAGTCATTAGGAATTCACGATCTCCATATCAACAATGTTTAAAGTTAACACAGGGAGCCCGAGCCATAATAAAACACTCAATTCGTAATATATATTTCTGTATTATGAATTAGTTGTAGCAGCAGCAACTTTTTTCAGAATTTCATCTTACACTGTTTATGAGAGACAAATACTGTCTTTTATTAAATCAATCATTTGTCAAAGTTCCCTAAATTTTATTTAAAAAAATATTTGGGCTTCCTGTGGTAAAAAAATAATAATGGAAATTTGTATTCTAAGAACTCAAGTCAACCCAAACATCAAAACAACAGAATTAAATTCGAGAGGGGGAGAGGGGGAGAGGGGGAGAGGGGGAGAGGGGGAAGTGGAGGGGAATAGTTCATTCATCCATCTTTTCAAAAATTACCCCTTGTGTTATTCTGTTGTTCCCACCTGTCATCATCATAATCAATTGCTCCATCATCCTTAATCGGTGAGATATCTGGAAACATCTGTAGGTCCTTCTCTAATCCTGACGACTCCAGCACTTTGCTTGGGGACATGCTCATGGCACTAATATTGGAGGGTGAGTTGAGGGGATCCAATTGCTTTAGCCTGGCCAGTGGGCTGACACGTATAGGCGAGACATTGAGACAATAAGGTGTACCAGGGATATTACTCTGTTCTCTTGCACAATGTTTGTTACTGCTAAGAGGGCTTGAAGTTGCCTCAAAATAGAACAAAATAATTCACTAAGTCAACAAGTGAGAATTAGAGTGAGCGTTGAATATAGAAAAGTTGTGTCAGATTATTAACCTACCAGTACAGGACTTTTAGATGTCTTAAGAATTGACCTATCGGGGAATTAATAGAACATATATTTGTACAATTGAAATAAAAAATGATTAAAAAAAATAAAAAAAATAAAAAGAATATAATGGCTGTTACAGTGTGGACACTCGAACCGTGAACACTTCCAAGTTTTTTTCGAACTTTTTTTTCCGAACTTTCTATTGCCTCATCGCATCTCAAATGGAGCATTGAGTTTAAATACACTTAGTGATCAAAATAAATCATTTTTCTAATCAATTTGCTCAGTGGATAATTTATAAATATATGTGTTAGAAAAAACCTAAGTGTTCACGGTTCGAGTGTCCACACTGTAATCAGTCATCCTTACTGTCATCATCATCACTGTCATATCATCATCATCATTTAATGACATGTAGCTATGATTTCGTTTGAATTGTTCATTTTAAATTAATATTTTATTATTATTTCAAAATAATAACACTTTTTGAGATGGATAAAAATTTAATTATGAGAATTAAACTACAGCTGAACTGCTCCATGATGGCCACTTTGGAATGAAATTATATGGCTGTTGTGTAGAGGGGGTCGTTAGTTAGAGGTGGTGGTCGTTGTGTAGAGGTGGTGTAAACAACAAAAATCGACTGTGATTTTATTGAGCACGAGCACTGGGCCAATTTGAAAAACTTGTACTCGTTGTTGTACTCATACTAGTCGGATCTGACAATATTAAAGGTGTCCATCTGAGAGACTACATGTATGTTAAATTGGTAAGTTGGTTGGAGTGGGGAAAAAATAAAAAGTAAAAAAATAAAAAAAAAGTTGGTTGGTTGGAGTGAGAATTAAGTTATAATAGTGCAACAGGGACCAGACAAATGCATCTGAGAGCAGTGTCCAGCTGACAGAAGGGTGTCGAGCTGTCTTGGACAGTATCATCACACTCCACTGTACCTGATTTTGGTATTAGTTGGACGATTGTTATTTTTGTCAGTGCTTCCATGAACCTGGTCGTCGATTGGAAAAAGATTTCTTCGTAACAAAGAACCTGATAAATTTCTACTGTCATCTGCGCTGGTATCAAATGCTTTGCCTGAAAAAGTAATAAAATAATAATTTATTCATGATTAATTAAATTCGCTATTTGTATGAAGCCTTGTGTAGCAACCACTACCATCATGTTATCTGATCAACACAGCCACTCATGTAGTGAACAATACAGTGGAACCTTGATTTAACGAACCCCTATATAACAAAGTACCTGGTATAACGAACCCCTATATAACAAAGTACCTGGTATAACGAACCCCTATATAACAAAGTACCTGGTATAACGAACCCCTATATAACAAAGTACCTGGTATAACGAACCCCTATATAACAAAGTACCTGGTATAACGAACCCCTATATAACAAAGTACCTGGTATAACGAACCCCTATATAACAAAGTACCTGGTATAACGAACCCCTATATAACAAAGTACCTGGTATAACGAACCCCTATATAACAAAGTACCTGGTATAACGAACCCCTATATAACAAAGTACCTGGTATACCGAACCCCTATATAACAAAGTACCTGGTATAACGAACCCCTATATAACAAAGTACCTGGTATAACGAACCCCTATATAACAAAGTACCTGGTATAACGAACCCCTATATAACAAAGTACCTGGTATAACGAACCCCTATATAACAAAGTACCTGGTATAACGAACCCCTATATAACAAAGTACCTGGTATAACGAACCCCTATATAACAAAGTACCTGGTATAACGAACCCCTATATAACAAAGTACCTGGTATAACGAACCCCTATATAACAAAGTACCTGGTATAACGAACCCCTATATAACAAAGTACCTGGTATAACGAACCCCTATATAACAAAGTACCTGGTATAACGAACCCCTATATAACAAAGTACCTGGTATAACGAACCCCTATATAACAAAGTACCTGGTATAACGAACCCCTATATAACAAAGTACCTGGTATAACGAACCCCTATATAACAAAGTACCTGGTATAACGAACCCCTATATAACAAAGTACCTGGTATAACGAACCCCTATATAACAAAGTACCTGGTATAACGAACCCCTATATAACAAAGTACCTGGTATAACGAACCCCTATATAACAAAGTACCTGGTATAACGAACCCCTATATAACAAAGTACCTGGTATAACGAACCCCTATATAACAAAGTACCTGGTATAACGAACCCCTATATAACAAAGTACCTGGTATAACGAACCCCTATATAACAAAGTACCTGGTATAACGAACCCCTATATAACAAAGTACCTGGTATAACGAACCCCTACCTATAAAACAAAGTACCTGGTATAACGAACCCCTATATAACAAAGTACCTGGTATAACGAACCCCTATATAACAAAGTACCTGGTATAACGAACCCCTATATAACAAAGTACCTGGTATAACGAACCCCTATATAACAAAGTACCTGGTATAACGAACCCCTATATAACAAAGTACCTGGTATAACGAACCCCTATATAACAAAGTACCTGGTATAACGAACCCCTATATAACAAAGTACCTGGTATAACGAACCCCTATATAACAAAGTACCTGGTATAACGAACCCCTATATAACAAAGTACCTGGTATAACGAACCCCTATATAACAAAGTACCTGGTATAACGAACCCCTATATAACAAAGTACCTGGTATAACGAACCCCTATATAACAAAGTACCTGGTATAACGAACCCCTATATAACAAAGTACCTGGTATAACGAACCCCTATATAACAAAGAACCTGGTATAACGAACCCCTATATAACAAAGTACCTGGTATAACGAACCCCTATATAACAAAGTACCTGGTATAACGAACCCCTATATAACAAAGTACCTGGTATAACGAACCCCTATATAACAAAGTACCTGGTATAACGAACCCCTATATAACAAAGTACCTGGTATAACGAACCCCTATATAACAAAGTACCTGGTATATATAGCGAAGGATATTCTTCACCCCGAACCTAAGTTACAGTAAAAAAATGTATGGAACAGAACCCCAATATAACGAACCAATTTTCCCGTTCCTTAGCACTTCGTTAAATCGAGGTTCCACTGTACTTAGTAGATAATGTATTGATCATCATGCTTTGTTATTGCCATCATCACCATCATGCACAATCATTATCAACATTATCATTATCAAATTAAGCGTCCCCGATTAGTGTATTATACCACTTGTGGTACGCTAGAAGTCTGACACATTAATAAACTTTATGTTATGTTAACACCATTGTTAAATTCATATCTGTACTTTAATACCTAAGATTTCATCCAGCTGGACTGCTTGGACGGGAATTGACCAAAGAGTTTGAGTACCAGCTGATTAAATAAGGGTAGAATCGCAGGCTGATTAGTCATTCATGCATAATCTATTATATTAACTTAGTACTGTGGTGTCATGATCACATACATGTACTATACAACATGCAATCAGCTTTCAACATGGATAAATATTGTGTTGCCAAGAAAGAATAAAATTTATTACACTTTACAGTGTGGCACTAGAGCAGATGTTGTCAATGACTGTAAAAAAACTCCTGGTACGTAAATGTACAGTACACCGTACCGAATTGTGCCGTGGTTTTTCAGTCATTTGAAATCTGCTCTAATAACTGTGACGACCTGTATTGTATTCACATGTCGCTGTCATTAGCCAATCAGCTTTCGACATGGCAAGACATTCTATTGTTTTAAGTTGAGATATAAGTACAGTGGAACGTACCTCTCCTTAATTATGGACACCTCTACATTTATAATTTACATTGTAGGTCCCGGCAAAATCATCACCATACATGTACATTCTTTGCAAAAATAACCTCTATATTATGGACACCTCAATTACAGACACTTTTTTCTGGCCCTTCGGTGTCCGTATTATAGAGGTTCCACTGTATGTGAATACATTTAAGGTGCATGGTCATAGTTTTGGACATCACATTTTAAACTCACCATCAACCTTATTATGCTGCGAATATGTCGAGTCCAATGAACAATCATTGTTTGGTATGTCTATTGACAAATAATAATCAATGCTTTAATATTATATATTTATTACATTTCAGCAATATCTTCCACTGTTGTGATGTCTTCATGCCTTGACAATGATGTATGTGAACTACATTCCAGGGGTTTTATTCATTTTTAAAGTAGCTGTACGAGATGCTCAAGGTAGCTGTATACTCAATGGTTTTTTTAGATCTGTACGATCATACACTGACAAAAGTAGCTGTATACACAATGTTTTTTTAGATCTGTACAATCATAAAAAGTAGCTGTATACACAATGATTTTTTAGATCTGTACGATCATACACTGACAAAAGTAGCTGTATACACAATGTTTTTTTAGATCTGTACAATCATAAAAAGTAGCTATATACACAATGATTTTTTAGATCTGTACGATCATACACTGACAAAAGTAGCTCAGTATACACAATGTTTTTTTTTAGATCTGTACGATCATACACTGAAAAAAGTAGCTGTATACACAATGATTTTTTAGATCTGTACAACCATACACTGACAAAAGTAGCTGTATACACAATGTTTTTTTTAGATCTGTACAATCATACACTGACAAAAGTATAGCCGCCAGAGGAACGGTAAATAACTGCTGGAGCTCCTGCGGTAGCCGGCATCTATTAAAACCCCTGTACATTCTACAGTCAATCAACTTTTGACCTGTGTTTTCACAATTATTCAAATATTTTTCATGCTTACATTGTGTGTCTGGAGGATGTGGTGAAAATGTTACTTTTTTTGCCGAATGATTCGCTGACCAGGGAGATGGTACAATAGCATCTTGAGAAAAGTACTGAAAAAAATGTATCATTCATTTATTCAGTCACAGAAGTACGTACTATATAATAAGGGTCAGTGGTTATAGTGGCCAGGACAAAAAGCCTAGTTGCTACAGTGAGGTGGCCACTATAAATGGGCTGGCTGGCGGCAAGGACTAAAAATAAAATACATTGTATAATAATAATAATAATATGATACCTCCTCAATTGCATCCTGTGCAGCTTTTTCATCTTCAGCCCTAAAAATGTGTATTGTCAGTAATATTATTTTAATGAACAATTATTATTCCCCGAGGTGGAGGTGAGTAGTGGTGTCGGGATATTTACCAAGCCGCGAGTCCTCGAGCGGCAAGGTAAATATTCACCACTACTCACCGACACTGAGGGGGATAATATTGTTTTAGTATTTACCAAATCAGTTGGATAAAAAAATGGCACTTTATTAAACAAATAGATTCGGAGACTCTGTAGCGAAATGAGATGCCATTTTGAATCTCGTCCCAAAACAGAGAATAGCCAACTAAGGATATTCCGAGTTACGGGAGCCAATCAAAATGCGCGAAAATTGCTATTCACTGATTTGGTGAATACTAATAATTATTAAACAAGTAAATCAGATTCATATCAGACAAGTTTTAAACTTTCAAGCTTTTTATCAATAATATTGAATGGGTCCCGGCCAAAAACAAAGTGAGTGACTTGTGATCAAAACCAAAATTCTCCTTTGAAATTCAAAGAATCTCAAGGAGAATTTAGAGTTTGATCAGAGATCACTTATGTTGTTCTTGGAGGGAGCCCATCAATTTCATCTAGGCATGATCTTTAAATGGTAATGACTATATTGCTTCATGCATAGCACAGCACACAAAACTAGTAAAAGTGAACAAGACACATGGTACAACATTGTGTGCAATATCGCACAATTTCAGAGTGTGTTTGCTCTGAACAATATTGCAGACAGCCTGCGTAGCAGTACTCTGGGGGAGGGGGAAAGGGGAGAGGAGCTACTGTATAAGGCTATAAATAAATTGCAGAAGTAAGATCAGATTGTACTTAGCCACAACAAAATGATTGCAGAAGTGGACACACGCTGCAATCATATTGCCAGCAATATTGTACCATGTGTCTATTCCTTAGCAAACCAACCTTTCACAAGTACTACTGTAGTCTTGGTTTGGAAATTCATCGACATCTGCAGGATACTACAATCCAGATCAAATATAATTGGTATAGACCAAATGCAATAATGGCGTCCAATTTAAATTGCCATTGTTCTGGACCCGGGGGGGATATTTTTGGGTAGGGGTACATGGGTATGGGTATTTTTGGGTAGGGGTGTGCCGCGGACACCTCAAAACCCTGACCCTACATGTATCCCAGACCTAAAATTTTGATTTTCCATATTACCCTATTCCAGACTAAAGCTTAAAAATGTACACCCTATCCCAGACTAAAGCTTAAAAATGTATACCCTATCCCAGATTGAAAGCGTGCTAAAGGGATATGTAAACTGATAGCGACTGATAGTGGCGTTATTGCGGAAACCATACCCTATACCAGACCAAAACGTATCCGATCCCAGCCTAAAAAGGCAAAAAATGATACACTACCCCAGACCTGGGATCTCAAAAACCATACCCTATCCCGCGGCACATACCCGTATATAGCGTATATAGGGGAGTAACCCCTGGGTTCTGGACTGACTAGCCTCATGTTCATGTGGAAACACAAACCCATTTTCACCTGTATGAGAGGCTAGTCAGTCCAGAACATTGCGTGACAACAGTCACAACACTCTAAAAATGGCTGCAAATAAAGGGACACTGGGCAGACTGGGCATGTGTCTGTCAAGCATCAACTGGAGTGACTTTCTCTTTTAATAAAAAGTTTGAAGGAAAACTAATTAAAAACACTTCATAGAACTCAGAACCCATAAAACAATTTTCTTTTCCACAGTCGATCAGAGAAAAGACAAGACTGTACCAGCATGCATGCATGCATGCATGCGTCTTTGATTGCAGACTGTGCAACTGACATAGAAATCGACATAAAACTGTTTTGTAATTTGGAAATAAATGTTTTACTCACAAGTCGTGATATTTGTTCTATGGACCAATGGAACTCCTTGGCCTAGGATGAAGAGATAAAACTTTAACATCACATGGAAATCAGAGAAAATAATTTAACAAAAAGCGCGCGAATATCGCGAGACTTCGATGGTACTTGCTATAAACTTGGTAGTGTGCCAGTTTATATTCAGAAATGAAATTATTTAGAGCACAAATCCCTTCAAACAAATCCCCAGAATCACAAATATAAGTATTAAAATTACCTTGCGATTATTCACTGGAGTTCTTTGGTCTACGAACATCGAAGGACTGAAGCCAGGATAGTTCGACTTTTCTTCGATGTCGCTATCGAAAGGATTTCTTGTCATTTCCAGCGATGAGATCGAAACTTCACTATTATCGGACATGATTGAAACCAAGTCTAGGCACCATAAAATGACGGTATTTATTTACTTTTAAGCGAGTATAACATGTATAAACGGAGATCAGTTTGCTGTTTGGTGAAGCAACTTGTATTTTAATTTGAATTTTTGCGCTCCGAATCACAACCAATGGGGCGTAAGGAGATTCAGTACTTTGATCAATAGAATATTCATGACTCTTCATTAAAAATACTCGCCATATGTACTTCAAACTTGACAAACTTAGTCAAATTTCTATAAAGAAACAACTTGTCTTTTTAATAAATGAAGAACGATTCAATTATATATTTTTATTGCTATTTTTGAAAACATATTTTCCGAGTTGTCATGTTGAGAGATTTAACATTTTCTTTTAAAAAAGCTTTATACATTTCACTGGCTGTTAAAACACCAATAACTCAGTCAAAATATCTTAGTGACTTAAAATATAACTCAACGATTGATAAATATAACTTAGCTATGCCACAAGCGTAGTTTTATTCCTTCATTTGTGTGTTTTTATGATTATTTCTGTTGATCTAAAATAAATTCTCCTTTCATGTATTTGTTGCTGGATTGGTGTTAGCCGCTGTACAAGTAAACTGCGCATTCGCTTTCAAAATGGCGACTGATCGAAGCAAAGTTGTTTCTGCGCGGGAAGCGATGGAAAGTAAGTTTTAACAGTTTTTACAGCCAAAATCTGCTCATAAGCGGATGAATCTTTGATAGTCAAATAAGTGTATATTTGAGATACCTTCTGTGCTAAATTTGAAAAGTATTCGTCGCTTTTTCGTCAGTTTATTCTTTATTTTTCTGCACGAATTTCAAAATTTGATATTTTAAAAGCTTAAGCTTATAACTTGTTACGACTTACGTACAAATATTAATAACCTGAGGCTAAACGTTTGGTCATTCTGTAGCCTTGACAGAGATCTCCAAGCTGTTGAACACTGGTTTGGATTCAGAGACGTTAGCAATATGTGTCAAACTGTGCGAGGCTGGTGTGAATCCAGAGGCTTTAGCATCGGTCATACAAGAACTAAGACGAGAAACTGCTGCCATACAGGTTAGCAAGGCTAGGTGTATAGTAGCCCTAACAAACATATTTGTATCAGTGGTATATAACTTGTGGTTAGGTGTTTGAGTAGCACGCTCTGCCTCCCCCCTCCCATTTTCTCCCCCTCCCGCTGCTCTCCCCCCTCTCATGCTCTCCCCCTCCCACTGCTCTCCCCCCTCTCATGCTCTCCCCCCCTCCCACTGCTCTCCCCCCTCTCATGCTCTCTCTCCCCCCCCTCCCACTGCTCTCCCCCCCTCTCATGCTCTCCCCCTCCCACTGCTCTCCCCCCTCTCATGCTCTCCCCCTCCCACTGCTCTCCCCCTCCACATGTTGAGTGGTGAACACCATGCAGTATAGCGACACAGCTCTCAACCACCATTGAAGGGGTAGGGGGGTTGAAAAATGGAAAATCGTGTGCTCAAAATTATTAGCGTCCCAATTTCGTTGATGAAGTTTCAAACTATTTTGCAAATGATTGTCAAAATGACATGCTTTGGGAATAACTGGAGTAGAATGGTAGCCTAAAGACACATGGTGCAAGATTGTGCACAATATTGCCAGCAGTTACACAAATTCAGTGTGTTTCTGCCTTTGCAATTTGTTGTTCACAAATTACATGTAGGATCACATTGTACTTCAATAAAACTGATAGGGACTAGTGGTTAAACTATAATAATAATAATAATAACTTTATTTAACCCTTTGACACCCAGAGATTTTTGAGTTTTTTAGCGATTTTCTGGACCTAATCACGTCATAGGAAATTTCGATTCCATATAAGGGGTTTCCATGGAAATCTTGACAGTTCTGAAAGCCCACGGGCTCAGGGTCTGACGTAATCTTTCTCTTGTCGTGAATCTCCGCGAGGAACAGCATCTCGTAGCTACTAGGAGCGGTCAATTTTGCATTTTTAGAGTGTTTATAGCCATTATTCACCACAGAAGCCCCCAGGACAGCATCATTAAGCTTGACTGGTGTGGTAGAGACCGTTCTCCTGGAAGAACTCAGGAGTTTAGATACGAATTCACGAACACATTTCAACATTGCCGTTTGGAAATTCAAAATGGCGGACTCAAGTGTGAAATCGTCTCTCTGGTCTTTCTGTGTTGGATTCCAGGACCTACAAAGGCA
Organism: Actinostola sp. cb2023; assembly: GCA_033675265.1. Classification (NCBI taxonomy): domain Eukaryota; kingdom Metazoa; phylum Cnidaria; class Anthozoa; order Actiniaria; family Actinostolidae; genus Actinostola; species Actinostola sp. cb2023. The sequence continues at coordinate 50,419 of JAUJYZ010001097.1, read as the reverse complement.
TTTTTGGCGACTTTGGACTTGTAAAGAATGCAACCGGTGCAATATTTTGCCTGTAGGACCGAGTGGCTCGACACTCTATATATTCTTAAAAACACAAAAGGCGGGAGGATTTATGCCGAAATTGCCGGATGTTTCCCGGCATCCTTTTCGGGCGCGTGCAGAAGGAAAACACGTGTTAGCGAAAGTGGTCCTAAGGAAATGGCTATTGTTCGGCGAGTTAAGGAAAAGAGAGGGCAAAATTCACGACTATATCAAGAAGAGAGATGGAAGTTTGCTGAGAAAGTGGCGTTTTGTTTCGCAAGGATGTATTTTGGAAGAAAATCCAAGTCAAATGTCGGTCATTTTCGAGGTGTAAAATTGCGTCAAAAACACGCATTTTTGATTTTTATGGCAAACAAATTGAACTAATGCCCAGAAATCGGACCTGTAAATCAGTTTACTTGAGGTTAAAATATGAAGAGTTCTCTAGTTGTCACTAATAACTGGCCATGAGATCGATGTTACGAAAATTCAGAAAGTTAGAATTTTTCAAAGCAGTATCGATTTTTACGGGCGGTTTCGGGCGCCGTGGGAGTCAAAGGGTTAAACTGATAAAATCAATAGTCACTTTCTTATTGGTTAACTTCCCTATATACATTTTTTTGGGTAAACGGGTCTTTTTTAGCATTTTCTCTTTTACTCTAACAGATTAACGTCCAAAACGTCAGTAAATTTACATATAAGGGCCCCTTTTGGCAAAGTTTCATTCTACATTCTGGTTGATTGTACTATAGAGTAGTGTACTTCAATAATTCAATTGACTACAAATCATAAAACACGCTGCAATCATACTGCCAGCAATATTGCTCAATGTTGCACTATGTCTGTATCTTAAGTTTTGTATTTTTCTCTTACAGAATGCTGATCAATAACACAGACGATGACCATGTTTACAGCGTCGGACTGAAGATGTACAAATATTTATACAACAATGTCTTATAAAATAACGGACAAGTGACTACCATGTGGACTGATGGTCAAGTAATGAGATAATATCAGTCCTTACTGAGTTTTGCAAGACATCCAGAAATAAAGCATGTAAATAGAACTTGGAAAGCCACAAATCTATAAATTACCAAGCTAGTGAATGGTGTATAAGGCATCTCTTCTGTGTAGAGTCCAACTACAGGGACCGTAGAGAGGGTGGACTCCAGTCGCTTTAGCTCCCACCCCACCCCCCCCCCCTTCCCCAGCCCCCCTCCCCCTTCCCCAGCCCCCCTCCCTACCAATATTTCTTTGAGTTTTTTCCCCCCAAGAAATATGCCTATGTTAGCTTTACGTTAATAGCGTCAGCACTTTATTTTGTTTCATGGATAAAATGCGAGCACTCTATCAATGAGGGTTTATCACGTAATTTCAAAACTCATAGGACAAAAAAATGATTATCATAGCTGGAAAGAGCTCGTTGAAATTAGTAAAAATGTGAAGTTTGGAAAAGATCGCTTCACAAATTGCGAAGATATGAATTTTCAAAAATCGAAATTTTGAATGAAAACCTTTGTTCGAGGCAAGAGTTGCCTCCAAGCCATAATTTCCAAAGGTTTTCATATAAAATTTTGATTTTTGAAAATTCATATCTTCGCAATTTGTGGAGCGATCTTTTCCAAACTTCACATTTTTACTAATGTCAACAAGCTCTTTCCAGCTATGATAATCATTTTTTGTCCTATGAGTTTTGAAATTACATGATAAACCCTCATTCGCTTTAATCACACAGTGGCCATCTTGGTTTGTACCTTTGTAATTTTAGCATGAAAACGAGGTCACGTGTGTAAACTATCAGTGAAAACGATGAATTGACCACACGTGACCTCATTTTCATGCCAAGATGGCCTCTGTGTGAATAAAGCGAATATGCATCTGCAAATGATATCATATTTCAGATAGACATTGGTAAATAAATGTGACATTTTTATACTGTTCCTGTTTAATGATAATTATTACATACATGTTAGCAATAAAATGTATAAACATTGCAAAATGGCTGAATTTTGACAATCTGTAGTTTATGGCCTTTGAGGCAAATATGAATTATAAAACAAAACAATGATTACTGGGTCGCTAGGTTTAAATCTGGGTTTAACTGTTTAGATATAGGACAGAATACCTGTAGAGTGCAATTTAGAAAAGCGTGAAACAGTACTAATTAACAATAATATTAGTCACCAAAGGCGAGGTGAATATCGGTGAATAATAACCGAGACGAAGTCGAAATAGTCCAAAGTTCTCGACCAATCAGCGCGCTTGATTTTCTATAATCACCTGTAATTCTACTAATTTTAAATAGTACCAAATAGTGCTATTTCTATTGTTTTCTATTGTTTCATTAGTGCTATTTAGTACTAATTAGTTATTTAGTTTTCACGCTTTTCTAAATTGCACTACTTTCAGGAATTGGTATAACAATGTACTATTTCACAATCACGCGTCATGACCCAGGGGGAGTACTTTGGGATTAAAGCGATGGAGGTAATACCCTGGGTACCAGAAGTTCTAATCTCGTAATGTAGAGCTGCGAAGTGACGAGAATGTACATTACGAGAGTGAGATTAGAACCTCTGGTACCCAAGGGTATGGCGGTAATTCAGTTGGGGTTCAAAATGTTAAATACACATCTAGTATATCTTTGTCTCCTTCGCAGCCATTTTTAGTCTCGTTCCATTCCCCTGGTGGTCATTATCCCCTGGTGGTCATTAGCCCCTGGTGGTCATTATCCCCTGGTGGTCATTATCCCCTGGTGGTCATTATCCCCTGGTGGTCATTATCCCCTGGTGGTCATTATCCCCTAGTGGTCATTATCCCCTGGCGGTCAAAAATGGCTGTAAAGTAGACTAAGCTCACCATTTTCTCAATATTTTCCCAATGTCAGATCTCTTGGGAATAACAGCTTTTGTCCAATATCCGTTTATTTTTTCATGTGTTAACGTGAAAGAAAGATGTTATACTCAAGGGAATGGTGCTCACATGCTCTGAAATGGTCTAGTTTTTGCCAATGGAAAGAAATTATGTCTTTGCTCCTTCCCATCATTTTTGGAGTATTGAATGGTCAAGGCGAGACTTTGCGAGACTCGGTGATAAGGCATATTTTTGTGAGCCCAAGATGCTTTTTCAACATTTAGAGACCAGTGAAATTTGACCCAAATTTTGCAAGACCGACTTTTTGCGGGGACCATTCAACACCCCCTATTTACACTCATGTACCCCCTCCTCCCCCCTCCCCTCCCCTGGCCATCATAAGAACACAACATTGTTTTGTGTTCAGTTAAGACATGTTTTCCAATATAACTGCAATCCCTTGCCCCCCACCAATACATGCTGAACCGATAGAGTATTTGATACCCTGTCTTCGCATGTCATGGGCTAGATGCCCTGTGATTCTTGCGCCAGAGGTTCCGACTGGATGCCCCAATGCAATGGCACCTCCATTGATGTTAGTTTTAGACATGTCAAGGTTGAGGTCCTTTTGTACTGCTAAGAATTGCGACGCAAAGGCTTCGTTAACCTACAAAACAAAACCATCCAATCATTTCACTGGCATCACAAGCACAATAAGCATCCTCGGGAACCCAGGGGTATATTCTGTTGCTTGTTACTCGCTCCCAGCGAAATACCCGTGGGAACGAAGTATGTTGGAACTTGTTCCAAAATCAAAATTCAATATGACGGCTGTCATACAAACCAGAATATACTTGATACTGATTGGTCAACCTTCCTAGGTCGACCAATCACAAACAAGAGTAATTTTGACTTCTGGAACAAGCTCCAACAGACTTTGTTCCCAGGGGTATTTCTTTGGGAGCGAGTAACTAGCAACAGAATATACCCATGAGTAATTCCTGGGTAATTACCTCGATCATCCCCATATCATCAAACGTCTTGCCTGCCTTCTCTAATGCACCTTTCATGGCAGGTACTGGTCCAATACCCATAATAGTAGGGTCCACCCCTGCAATGCTGTACGATACTAGTCTAGCCAGGGGGGTCAAGCCATGGTCTTTGACAGCTTTTTCACTGGCTAAAATCAAGGCGGCAGCACCATCACAGATTCCCTAGCAAAAATAAATAAATACAGCTAAAGATGAGTGTCAAAAAGCAGTGTTGTCAACAATATTTTTAGTATTAGGAAAGTCAAATGAATGACTCAGGGGTCAGGAAGCCCACTACTATTATAGGGGTGTCGAATGGTCCCCGCAAAAAGCCAGAGTCTCACAAAATTTCGGTCAAATTTTGCGGGTCTCGAAGTCTCGTTTTTTCGCAAAAAGTCTCAGAGTCTAGATTTTTGAAAACAAAGGAAATCTGTGGAAAAGCGTCTTGGGCTCGCAAAAATATGCCTTGTCTCGGAGTCTCGCAAAGTCTTGCCTTGACCATTCGATACCCCTTATTATGTCTCTGGCCAGGCCCTGAGAAGGAGGGTGTACAAACATACAGATGCATTTGCTGCTGAAACTGTTCCTCCTTTCTTGAACACTGTTGGTAGCTTGCTAATCTGTTCTGTGGTGGCTTGCGGGCGGGGATGTTCATCTACAGCAAATTCTTCTGGACCCTTTTTACCCTTAATAGGTATTGGTACTATCTCCTCCTTGAACCGTCCATCTTCTTGAGCTAAAGTTATCAGGAAACAACAGGATTATGGCAGAGTCAGAAACGGATGCAATGATGGATGGATGAGTGAATGGATGGATGAATAAACAAATAAGAGATAGATGGAAATATGCATGGGCCATGTATTCTTGGGTGAATGGATGGAGTGATGAATGGATGGATGAATGAAATGATAGTTAGATAGATGGACTGACGGACAGGCAAATAAATGGAGTTAGGTTAGGATGGAAGGAAGGATGAGAGGGACAAGTGGCTGAATGGACATATGAATTGATGGATTGATGGATGGATGGAGGAATGGATGGATGGATGGATGGATAGATGGATGGATGGATTGATGGATGAATGGATAGATGGATGGATGGTTGGATAGATGGATAAATAGATGGATGAGTGGATGGATAGATAGATAGATGGATGAATGGATGGATGGATAAATGTATGGATGGATGGATTGATGGATGGAGGAATGGATGGATGGATGGATAGATGGATTGATGGATGAATGGATAAATGGATAGATGGATGGATGGTTGGATAGATGGATAAATAGATGGATTAGTGGATGGATAGATGGATGAATGGATGGATTAATGGATGGATGGATGAATGGATAGATGGTTGGATGGATACATGGATGGATGGATGAATGGATGAATGGATGAATGGATGGATGAATGGATGGATAGATGAATAAATAGATGGATGAGTGGATGGATAGATAGATAGATGGATGGATGGATTAATGGATGGATGGATGGATGGATGGATGGATGGATACATGGATGGATGGATGGATGGATACATGGATGGATGGATGAATGGATGGATGAATGTATGGATAGATGGATAAATAGATGAATGAGTGGATGGATAGATAGATGGATGGATGGATAAATGGATGGATGGATTAATGGTTGGATGGATACATGGATGGATGGATGGATGAATGGATGGATACATGGATGGATGGATGGATAAATGGATGGATGAATGGATACATGGATGAATGGATACATGGATGGATGGATTAATGGCTGGATGGATGGATGGATGAATGGATGGATGAATGGATGGATGGATAGATGAATGGATGGATGGATGGATGAATGGATGCATGGATTAAAGGAAACATACAAAGCTACTCTTACCAACTCCCCATCTTTGTTGAGACAATATTGCAAACTCATCACAATCTTGTCTTGTAATGTTGTATTTCTCTGCAAGGTTTTCAGCAGTGATTCCCATGGGAATACCAGCCAGCATGTCAGTCAATCCCTGCCATAGAGTGTCTTCCATCTACAGTATGAAAGCAAATCATACATACCATCAAAACAGAGGAAAATGTTGACATATAAAATAACAATAATAATAATAATAATAATATGTATGCAGATTGATGCATGCTGCAATCATTTCCAACAATATTGTGCACAATAAGAATGGTGTGTCTTGGCTGCTTTAATGGTGTTAATGATGATGATGAAAATGACATTACACAATGATGATGAAAATGATGACAATTATATAATACTGATGATGAAAATGATGATGATAATAATGATGGAAATGATGATGATAATAATGATGATGGAAATGATGATGATGACAATAATGATGATGATAATGATGTTGATGATGATTACAACAATAAACAATAACAGACCTTCAAATCCAGTCCCAGTCTCGTACCAAACCTTGCATCTCTTACTGCATACGGTGCTTGGCTCATGTTCTCTGTTCCACCGACAAGAACTACATCACTTTCACCAAGAAGGATTTCCTTCAATCAGACAAGAACAGACATATTATTTAATGGAAACCATAATTTTCTATTCCACAATTTCTGGGATGGTTTGTAGTTTTTCTTCAGCACTCTTTCATTCATCGGGAAAATATGGATTGACCAGGAATGGTGGATTGTCAATTATCTGGGATTTCCCAATGTCGCATCTCCAATTTTCCAATTTTCCCAATTTTGCATCCTTGTTGCATAAGATCTACAATCACTCACCTTCTGCTTGTGATTGTATTATTATCTTATACAATGTTCATGGCTGCTCATATTGTATCTATTACATATACTCACACGTGATATCACAACTCCCACTGTCATGGAGGCCTTTCAAATCCCCACCCCTTGCCTAACAACAATAAAGTTACCAAAGTGTGATGTCACGAAAAATTGAATTTTCGCTTTGTCAACTTTCGATCCTCAATTTCGAAAGAACATCGTAACGTTAGGAACCAAGCCGAAATTACAGTGATTTGTGGAGGGAAACTACATATTCAACTGGCCATATCTCAGCCACTATTTAACCGATCACTGTCAAATTCAGCGTGTAAGCTTCTTTATTGATGTTCTTTCGAAATTGACAAAGTGAAAATTATATTTTTCGTGATGCCACACTTCGGTATTCTATAGCCAATGAATATCAATAACTTAACAAACCTGTGCTCCACTAATAATTGCTTGAAATCCAGACCCACACAGTCTATTAACAGTCAGCGCTGGGGTTGATACAGGTACCTTAGCTTTAAGACCAATGTGACGAGCTACATAAGCAGCATCCGAAGCACTCTGTCATTTATAAAACATAAACTTCTATAAGATAATTTATGCTGGTCAGTGGTTCAGCTTGCTGCTGCGGGGTGCCCTCGCTTTGCTGCAGGGCTAGCTCATGTGGCATGGCGTGGTGTTGGAGTGCTTGCTGTTTTGCCCCCACCCTCCCCTCTCCCCTCCCTGGTGGTAAGTATTATACAGGGCATCTGACAGGTTGCACGGTTGCGGGTCCGCACAATTAGGTCAAACCCGCACAATCCCGCACAATTCCTCAAAATCTGCAAAATCCCGCACAATTTGTTGAAAATTTTCATTAAAACAGACATTCCTCTTGATCACTATGGTTTTTATGCCATTTACCTTCGAAAACACGTCCAGAAATGCCTTGTTTTGTTCGAACGGCTTGAGCAGATGTAAAAAAATGACAAGGCATTCCATTCATAGCTTGCGCAAGCCTGGGCTCTAGTTTGTAAAAAATGCCAAGGCGTTCCATTCGCTTCAATGATCGTTTCGCTCTCCTGAGTGTAAATTTGAGGTTTGTTTTTGGCTCGATTTTGCGAGTTTGAAAGAAATCAATCAAAATAATACCTTCTCTGATATCTGTTCCTTCAAATTAAAGCGATCTGGACATTTTGGGTCAATTTTCTGGGAGAAATGTGTACCGAAACCTTAAAATATTGCGCAATCCCACACAATTTCCTGTACAATCGATGTTTTTTCCCGCACAATTTACGTCCCAAATCCCGCACAATTTTACTTTTTTTCCCGCAACCTGTCAGATGCCCTGATTTCTATTCTCTTTCGCTTCGCTCAGCCGAATAGAAAACGTTTCATATTTAAGTGATAACGACAATACAAGTTGGAGGGTAGCCATCCAGCAAATCAGTGTTTATTGGTGTTCAAAGTATAGGGTAATAGTGTACAATGTAGAGGGTTGATGAACCGATAACTAGTTACAAGTTAACGAGTATATGAATAAACTAGGGCTGTTTAAATGTGTAAGTGACACGGTACAACTAGAACTAAATGAGTGTAATTGCGGGAAAAGCAAACTAAGGGACTAGCTGGCAGAAACGTAACAACAGAACTACTGACTGAAATGCACTGGATGCGTCAAGTGACGAATACACTTGAAGGAGTGGTATATAAGACTAATATTGGTCCCATGGGGGACACGCCGCATAGCGGCGAGCATGCCTTAAGCACAACAACATGAAAAACATTATAGGTAAGTATAAAACTCCACTGACTGCTATCAGTGTGTCTGGTGTCAGGTGGACCATGGATGGTTACCATGGTTACCTCCTTTGTTGCCGGGAATAGGTGCATCCCTCGTGGTGGCATTAGAGCACCTAATCCGAACCTCATCTTAGCTGATGAGTTTAACTATAGATACAAGTATATAGCTACATGTAATAGAGTAGAACCTCTAAGTAATCATTGCTTGTAAGTGACTACTTTAATAGTTAAAGCGCTATGTAAATTTTATTTATTATTATCGAATTCATGAATAATTAATGAGGGAAATACAATAGAAATCATAAGCGTAGCAGACATCTGTAAATCGGATACAGAATCGTCCTCATTTGCATTCAGCTTTAACTTGGATTTTCTCGGCCAAACTGCTTCCTATCATCCAAATTATAGTAAAACATCCACTTATACATCGTTGGATTCGATAAGTAAGATACAATATTCACGTCCGATCTGTATGGGATTTACAAACTCTTGCCTACGGCTCTCATATTGTATCTATTACTTATTATTATTATTATTATTATTATTATTATTATCTACTGTCAGGTTTTACACAAGAGGTTTTACTCTGTCCAGGTACTCCAGTAACAAGATCCTCTTTCCTCCTTCAACCTGCCCCTCTTCTCACTAAGCTTATAATAATCACAATTGACAATAGCGATTGAAAGGGTATGGGCAAGAATAGTGTAAGTGACTAAAATCCAAGTTCTCAAAGAGTCAATTCAAAGAATCTTCAGGAGAATTTAGATTTTGATCAGAGATCACTTACAATGTTCTTGCACTGAACTTACAGTATCTGTATCAGTATCTACTTTATCTATCAATAATGATGTAAAGCTTGAGGGGGGAGGAGTGGGGGAGGGTCGAGAGTTCACCAACAATGGAACATTTTGATGGAATGTCCGAGGGTGGGGTCAAGCAGCTGTCAATCAAATATGTCCAAACCACCCCATTGCCGACACTGTGGTGTACAAGGAAGGGCCCACACTTCCACTAACAATGTTCAAACTGCCAACTCTAGGGCTCTTCCCACACCTTGCCCTACCTCTCCCCTCTCAGTCTGCACATTGACCATGACGTTGTACATTTGTAGTTACAGCTAATTTACGTCACGTGTGACCAGTAAATCGGAACATTCAAATGAAGTTTTGAAGTCTAGACTCGAGTCTCGAACATTCAGACAGAAAAATCAAATCTCCACGAATGCAAAATAAGAAAAAAGTATCAGATATCTGTTTACTCGGGCTGTTGTGATTGCAGAGTATGTAGGCTTAGCTGGCACAAATTTTCATCCAATTTAATTTTAATTTTATGAACGATTTTGAGAAAATATTTAGTGGTCTGTTTGAAATGTTGATTTCAAATGTTCGAATTACTGGTCACGCGTGACGTTAATAAGCTGTAATTGTACGTAAAAAATTGCTAAAAAAAGCGATCAAACAGACCAACACTGATTCTAAAGACTGATTACCATTACTATATAACTGTATATATTTCAAACACCAATAGTCTACACGTACCTGTATAACGTTACCAAAGATCACATGGTCTACAATGGCAGGATCAACTTTACCAGCGTCTAGCGCAGCAACGGCTGCCTTTTCGCCTAAAATCGTAGCTGAAAGTCCTTTTAATTTACCACCAAATGCCCCAAAGGCCGTCCTCTTGGCAGCAACAATGTATATAGGTCTAGAAAGAGCCATTTTGTTGGAGAACTCGGAGAGTGGAAAGACAAAAAATGGAAAAATACTTTTTGAACTTTGCACTGGTTGAAAGTTCAGCTGAGCTGAGTGACCAGGCAGGAAAATATAACACAGGGAGACCAATACAGGGTTTATTAGTTTTATTGGAGCGCCATGGTAGGAGTGATCCAATTTTTTTAGGGTTTGAAATCGGCGATCCGGTATATTTTAGGGGTTTGTCAAGCGAAATCCCTTTTTTTAGAGTGGGTACATTTTATGGTATGAAAATTGAAATATTAGCGCGTTCGGGGAGCGATCGATCGAGTTACTGGGGTTTACTGTGCATAAATTCTTCAGCTGTGTCGGTACGGACTAATATACGTCGTTCCAAGACCGAACTGCATTATGGTAACAGCTTGAACGGCATGTACGCCAGAAATATTTCATAAAATTCGATTCAAAATTTGTCTTGGCATGTTGAAATTGAAATAGGTACGATATCATACAGGCTTTCATACCTTTTTAACTATTCAAGCTGTTACCATAATGCAGTTCGGTCTTGGAACATCGTATAACCTATTGCCCATATAGACTGATAGTCTATCCTCGACAACTTTTATTGAAATAGGTATATAGCTAATTGCATAATCGTTGTCGGATTGAAAATCATGAAAGCTATGACCAAAAGGAATTCTGGGAAATTAAAACTCTCAAATAACACCGTCAAATGATCGACCTTTTTATCCAGACTTGTAGGATCTTAGTTAAATAGCTCATATATCTTCAAAACTACGAGAACATTGAATATATCTGCATGTAATGCAGGTCATGAACTGATTTCCCATCCATCCTTGCGGTCTCAGCTTCTATGATTTATGATTTTCAACCCGACAACGATTATGTAATTAGGTATATATGTCGCGTTTTATGATCATGAACACACAGCACACGCGCGCAGATATTCAAACATCTTTGTAACGAACAAAATTGAAAACTTGCCTTAAAATCATAATTGTATTTTATAAAAGAAATATAGAAAACTTGTCCGCTATGCACTCCATACTCACTTCTCTCGTGTTCAGTCTCCACGTGCTCTAAATCTGCACATAGCACGCGCGAAAATAAGTATTTTCATATCATCCTTATTCTACATTTTAAAATTCGTTCATAAATATTATATTATTGTCTTCTTTATATAATTATCAATTGTTACAACTCACAGCGTTCACTTAACAAATAGAACAGCTTTTTCCGTGCTCCGTTCAAGGAAGTGACGAGAGCCCGAAAAAGTGTAGGGAGAGCACGAGCCGTGGCGAGTGCTCTCCACACTTCTTGAGTGCTCTCGGCACTTCCTGAGTGCTGTATTACTGAACGGAGCACGGAAAAAGCTGTTCTATTTGCTTTATTATATAGAATGATGAGAAAAAGGGCAAGAAAGTTGAGGATTCTGTTGTGTTTTTGAATAACATTTTATTATGTGAAGTAATAGAGTGAAGTGCGCGCGCTACTGACGCCAGTTACGCCATCAAGCGCGCGCGCGCTTGGTTTGTTTTCTTCAGAATTATGGATCAAACCAAACAGCCGAAAAATAGCGTCATCAAACCGTGCTCCGTTCTCTGATAAAGCACAGTTTTCAGCCAATCCTCAGAGCGCGCGGATATTGACTTGATTATATAATAATTACAAATATAACAACTATTCAGTGATGTTTGTTGGTGAAGTATGTAGTATTTTGAGCACTATATTTCTTTATAAGTCGTTGGTGGGGTTAATATTAGAAATTACCATTTAATTCTGCAAAGAATTGCCATATCAGGCTAGTAACATTCAAATGGCTTTCCTTGTTGTGTTTTTGAATACAACTTTAGTTAAGTGCGCGCGCTACTGACGCCATCATCACGCCATCGAGCGCGCGCTGTTTTTTTCTTCTTCAAAGTTTGGTCTTTTCATGATCAAGCTTCTTTTTCAGTGAAATACTCTATAATTTTTCAGTGTTCCTGCTCCACAAGATGACTGCTTTGAAAACCCTCCGGCTAGATAATAATGCATACTGCAAGCGCTTCGGGATATAGCAGAGCTAAAGAGTTTCTGAGCGTTTCAACAATTTATTATCACTTTCTTTCCAACACATATAATTTGCTTTAATTCATTTGATAAATAGAAATACTTTGCAATTGTGTTGTTTAAAATTTGCAAAACAAAACTGAACATAGAATATATATCTTCATAATATAAAATAATGTATTTATTATATAATATTAAATTTAATTATCATTTATCACATGACCCGTACTGCCCTGCTCGCGCGCTCTAAAATAGCCTTCGGAAAAAGTCACGTGATGCATATGGGGGCCGGACGGCTTTGCTCGAGCGGGCCGGAAAAACCCATCCGGCCCTACTCGATGTTTACATCGTTTGCGCGCGCTATATTTATTTGTTTTGCAGGGATTTTTCATCCCTTTTTGTAGCTAAAACTGTGGGTCATGTGATAAAATGCTTATTGACTGAGTTAGGTCGGGCCGTACGGGAATATATTTGGCTCTTGGTCATTTGTATGGACCTCGCTGCGTTCGTTCCGTACGGCATGACCTTGAGCCAAATATTTTCCCGTCCGGCCCTCCCACTCAGTCAATAGAGAGATTTAGCAAACACGACGCGACGTGAAAGAGGACGGCGCGCGCGCTGATGAATAACTGTGAAACGACCGTTGGCGTCTTCAACGTCATGAAGGGGACGTGAAAACAAGTGAAATGGCGTCGTGAACTTGACGTCGCGACGTTGTCACGGTAGTCACGCAATGACCATATGTGATGTATTCGTCATCTAACGTCGTGTTTTCACGTTGCGTCGTGTTTGCTAAATCTCTCTAATAAGTACATATTACTTCTGCAAAGAATGCGTGTGATACGGCGTCATATCAGGCGCTCGAATAGGCTCGAATAGGCCTGACGTGACGTCGTATCAGGCTAGTAACATTCAAATGGCTTTCCTTGTGTTTTTAAATAAAATTTTAGTTGAAGTGCGCGCGCTACTGACGCCATCATCTCGCCATCGAGAGCGCGCTGATTTTTTTTTCTTCATATAATTTTAGTCTTTTTCAGTGAAATACTCTATGATTTTTTGCTTAAGTTTTTATTTCTTTGCAGAAGTAAACTGATGTTAAACGACTTATTAGTCGGCTAAGTATCTGATATACGATACGGCTGTGAATTTTTACTCGTCACTTGTATTTTGGCCGCTCGCCTAAGGCTCGCCAAAATCTCCGTGACTCGTAAAAACACACAGCCCTGATACACAGCCATATCACTAGATACTTAACCGACTAATAACCTCTATTTATCGTATCAACTTCACACATTCCACATTCCTTTTTTGTCATGATAAAAATGATAATCCCGGTAGTCGGAGTTTCTCGATTTCGATTCCCTTGGCTAAGACTCTGTCCACCATCTCCCAGTCCTCCCCTCCCCATTTATTCTTAAAGTCCTTCTCGTTCATTCCACCAAAGGTATCCCAGTCAGACTTGTAGATACCTGAAAATAGAGTTTAAAAATACAGTTTCTATATGTTAGAAACCCTTTGCTCTGGCCAAATCAACCTCGTCCCCAGGGCCCTCTCTTCTGGCTATTTTCAAAATGGCGGACGTATACTTACTGAAAATGCCAAAACCCAGAGATTCCCAGAATCCACTGGAGTGTAGATGTTTTGTTTCGGGTCTTCCACAGTGCATGAGTCGCAGTAGAATCGGAGAAAAGGCCAATTTTCCTTGAATCGTGTGCTTCAACAAAACAAAAAACGATCAGTTCACTGACTGGACTGTCTTATATCATAAAATTCCTTTTGCGAAGTGATGTTGGTTTTCCTGACGTAATTCCTTATTTGGTAACAAAATTCCATATATGGATATAGCTATCGATTTCCAGCTCGTTTGCCTATACTATCCTGCTTCCTTATTTGGTAACGATCCCATATTTGGCATTAGAAATATTGACGTACTTCAATTCCCTGGAGAAAAGTGGATGTATATTAATTTGCCAGCGTATTTCCTAATTTGGTAAAACATTCCAAATATATGGTATGTAACTTTCCTGAAATAAGTGATTTTTTTTATCTGCCAAATTTCCTTATTGGGAAATAAACGTCCATATATGGTATGTGGCAATAATGATGGTTCCACTACTCGAATAACACTTTAATTAGCTGAAAAACTAGCCCTACTGATATACTTAATTTGGTCTTGCAAATACTCTATACTAACTTTTCGAATCTTGTCAAATAAATTAGACGGATATCGTAAATGAAGATCCATCAATAAGACGATGCTGTTTGGATCCCTGACATTACTGGCCGCCATATTGATGGTGGATGTCTTGTGAAATACTCCCGATTTCTTGATGATATTGTAATTCTTCAGACCTTGCCTTCGTGAATAGAACATGAAGATAATAGAAATAAGTATACAGTAAGATGACATCATCATCGATCATTATGAATTATCATCATCACGACCACCATCATCATCATTATCATCAACACCACCATCATCGACCACCATCATCATCATCTCCACCACCACCAATCATTATCATCATCACCACCATCTTCATTATCAATCATCATTATCATCATCACCACACCACCATCATCATCAATCATCAGTCATCATCACCACCACCATCATCAATCATTATCATCATCACCACCATCATCATCACCACCACCACCACCATCGCCAATCATTATCATCATCGACCACCATCATCATCACGACCACCATCACCATCATCACCACCACCATCACCATCATCAATCATTATCATCATCATCTCCACCATCATCAATGATTATCATCACCACCACCATCTTCGACCATTATCAATCATCATCATCATCATCACCACCACCACCATCATTAATCATTATCATCATCACCATCTTGATTGTCAATCATCATGTGTTCAGTGACGTATTCTACTGATCATCATCATCATCACCATCATCAATCATTATCATCATCACCACCACCATCAACAATCATTATCATCATCACCATCTTGATTGTCAATCATGTGTTCAGTGACGTATTCTATCATCATCATCATCACCATCATCAATCATTATCATCATCACCACCATGTTCATTATTATCAGTTATCATCATCACCAACATCTTTCTCATCATCATTATCAATCATCATATGTTCAATGACTATATGTCATCATTACCTGGCCATCTCTTGTCCAATATCAATACCATCATTACCATAATCAACGATGATAAAATTCACGTGATCTTCACTTGATTCTTTTAATATTCGCGCCATTTCCTTCACAAAATAAAGCACCCAGCCAGCTTGGTTCTTCACATTAAGAATAACATTGACCCAGACGTTAGGATTCCAACGCAAATTCTCCAAAAGGCACAGATTAGCTGGGCTATTAATCGCTCGATAAAAGAATTCTGAAACTCGGTACAACTTGTTGTCATGGTGACGGCGTAACACCAATTCCAGGAATAATCTGTCACCCTTTTCCTTGTCATGGACTTTCTCTATGTTGACGATGCTGGACAAGTCAAACTTCCTGAAAAGATCAATTGCTGGTAAATCTACTGGACTAGAATTTCATAAAGGTGTTTTGAGAAAAATATGCACTTGAACACTCAACAAGCCAAGATTTGAGAATTAATTTATTATTACATTTAAATTAAACAACCTGTCTTTCATTAGTCCAGAACTGGACCCACTTTTACCTCCGTGCGCAATGAAGAGTGTGATCTGGGTTCTAGTGATTACGTGCGATAAATTTTCTTCCGCGCGCATATTATTTTTACGTCTTTTTTTGTTTTCGCGCGCACAATATAGTTATTAGGGACCTTACGAATCGAAGACGGAATGGACGACGACGACGTCAGAGAAACAAAAACGCTAATTAGAAAATTCAATAACTTCTTGTTGGAATGTATGAAATAAGCTCGATTTGGTCTTAACTCCAGGCGTTGAGTGCTAAACTACAACGTGAAATGCCTATGTTTGACGACGCAACGAGAACGTCAGTTCGTTGTTTGTACAGATAGTTGTTTTCAGTCGACCGGACGACAAAAAGACGATGTCATTCATCAAAGGCGGCGCAAATTTAGTGAAAACACGGAATATGAAACAAATATGAAAACAACAGACAACAAAACACTTTATTTGAACTTCGTCGTCCTCAACGTCGTCATCCTGTTGCGTATGGTCCCTATTGAGTATGGTCCCTATTGAGTATGGTCCCTATTGAGTATGGTCCCTATTGCGTATGGTCCCTATTGAGAAAAGCGGGTCCAGCTCTGGAATCTTAACTCATCAGTTCATTTTCCTGGATTTTCCAAGATTTTCTCCGACGTTTCGGCGGACTTAGTCCGTCTTCTTCAGGGATTGATGCGTGTAGTTTTTTCCCTCTTGAATGCTTTATCTAAGAATGCTTTATCTCTCTCAGGCCTACAAGGGCATTGCGCAGAAATACAACTTCTCAGTTGCAATGAAGTCGGGAATGAAAGTTAAAGATCTCAAGACGAAGGCCAATCCAACTTGTAGTTTACAAGATCCCATGCGGATGTGGAGGATATGAATACATCGGAGAGACAAAAAGAAAGTGGGCAACGAGACAAAGAGAACACCAAGACAAAGTGAGACTGACCCAAAGGGACATTGACGACAACAACATGGAATCAGAACTCAAACGAATGAATTCAGGCGACGGAGGTTTAGCAAAGCATGACCAGATCTGCCCAAACAACATAGAATGGCACAATAGTAAAATCATCGAACAAGAAAGCAACACAGACAAAAGAAAATTCCTGGAAACTATTGAAAGCATAAGAGTCATTAGTAACAACAAGACCTCATTGAACACCTATGTGCAAATGGAACAATGGAAACCCTTCTTAGATAAAGCATTCAAAGCATAAGAGTCATTAGCAACAACAAGACCTCATTGAACACCTATGCGCAAATGGAACAATGGAAAATGGAAACCTTCTTAGATAAAGCATTCAAAGCATAAGAGTCATTAGTAACAACAAGACCTCATTGAACACCTATGCGCAAATGGAACAATGGAAACCCTTCTTAGATAAAGCATTCAAAGCATAAGAGTCATTAGCAACAACAAGACCTCATTGAACACCTATTGAACACCTATGCGCAAATGGAACAATGGAAACCCTTCTTAGATAAAGCATTCAAAGCATAAGAGTCATTAGTAACAACAAGACCTCATTGAACACCTATGCGCAAATGGAACAATGGAAACCCTTCTTAGATAAAGCATTCAAAGCATAAGAGTCATTAGTAACAACAAGACCTCATTGAACACCTATGTGCAAATGGAACAATGGAAACCCTTCTTACATAAATAAAGCAAAGCATTCAAAGCACCTATGTGCAAATAACAATGGAAACCCTTCTTAGATAAATTCAAAGCATAAGAGTCATTAGTAACAACAAGACCCCATTCAAAGCATAAGAGTCATTAGTAACAACAAGACCTCATTGAACACCTATGTGCAAATGGAACAATGGAAACCCTTCTTACATAAAGCATTCAAAGCATAAGAGTCATTAGTAACAACAAGACCTCATTGAACACCTATGTGCAAATGGAACAATGGAAGCCCTTCTTAGATAAAGCATTCAAAGCATAAGAGTCATTAGTAACAACAAGACCCCATTGAACACCTATGTACAAATGGAACAATGGAAACCCTTCTTAGATAAAGCATTCAAAGCATAAGAGTCATTAGTAACAACAAGACCCCATTGAACACCTATGCGCATATGGAACAATGGAAACCCTTCTTAGATAAAGCATTCAAAGCATAAGAGTCATTAGTAACAACAAGACCCCATTGAACACCTATGCGCATATGGAACAATGGAAACCATTCTTAGATAAAGCATTGAAAGCATAAGAGTCATTAGTAACAACAAGACCCCATTGAACACCTATGGCAAATGGAACAATGGAAACCCTTCTTAGATAAAGCATTCAAAGCATAAGAGTCATTAGTAACAACAAGACCCCATTGAACACCTATGTGCAAATGGAACAATGGAAACCCTTCTTAGATAAAGCATTCAAAGCATAAGAGTCATTAGTCATTAGTAACAACAAGACCCCATTGAACACCTATGTGCAAATGGAACAATGGAAACCCTTCTTAGATAAAGCATTCAAAGCATAAGAGTCATTAGTAACAACAAGACCTCATTGAACACCTATGCGCAAATGGAACAATGGAAACCCTTCTTAGATAAAGCATTCAAAGCATAAGAGTCATTAGTAACAACAAGACCTCATTGAACACCTATGCGCAAATGGAACAATGGAAACCCTTCTTAGATAAAGCATTCAAAGCATAAGAGTCATTAGTAACAACAAGACCTCATTGAACACCTATGTGCAAATGGAACAATGGAAACCCTTCTTAGATAAAGCATTCAAAGCATAAGAGTCATTAGCAACAACAAGACCACATTGAACACCTATGCGCAAATGGAACAATGGAAACCCTTCTTAGATAAAGCATTCAAAGCATAAGAGTCATTAGTAACAACAAGACCTCATTGAACACCTATGTGCAAATGGAACAATGGAAACCCTTCTTAGATAAAGCATTCAAAGCATAAGAGTCATTAGTAACAACAAGACCTCATTGAACACCTATGTGCAAATGGAACAATGGAAACCCTTCTTAGATAAAGCATTCAAAGCATAAGAGTCATTAGTAACAACAAGAGCCCATTGAACACCTATGCGCAAATGGAACAATGGAAACCCTTCTTAGATAAAGCATTCAAGAGGGAAACAACTATACGCATCAAACCCTGAAGAAGACGGACCAAGTCCGCCGAAACGTCGGTGACTATGTCAAATATATTGCAGAACAACTCCGAAGAAACCCAAAACATAGAATCATACAACAATATATCATATCTGCAAAAAGAAAGTTTCCGAAATAAGATTGAATTTTCTTTTGGTATTTTTTGGTACCATCTTTATGAACACACGAATGATATAGTCAGCAGTCACGCACACTCGATAAAATACGGCTGCTGATAAAGTTGTTGTTGTAGTTGTTGTAGTTGGCGCGTGTGCACAAAAGAGCGGGAAAAATGAAGCATTTGCAGAGTCAGTGTGAAGATGTCAAGAAACTCTGGCTTTTTATTCATTTTCTTGCAGGTAAGAAAGACTGTTTAGCTATTTTAGTAGTAAGTAGTACAGGTAAAACAGCTTAGCAAGCTTCTACATGTCTTTTAGACACATTGAAAGTGAAAAACTTGGATAAAATGCGTACGACTCTAGCAGATCTGTAAGTACCACAACTACACACGTCCTATAGCTATTGTGCAAAATAATATTGGTAATTACATGTACAATAACACTGTTTTTATAATATAGGCTTGCATTAAAATATATAGACTCTACAGAATACGACGGTATTTCACGTGGTTGAATCAATGTTTAGTATATACATTTCTTTATTCATATGTACATACATTACTGTAAATTCAATACATGTAATTTAGAATATGCTTGAATTTTAGTTATTATTATTAACTTGTGATCAAAATCCAAATTCTCCCTTCGAACTCAAAGAGCCTGGAGGAGAATTTAGGTTTTGAACAGAGGTTACTTTAGTTGTTCAGTAATGTACACATGACTTCATAACTTACCCAGGATATTTCTTTGTAAGTGTCTTCATAAAAGTACGGACAATCGATACAGCTTCGTCATCCTTGAGGAACAATGCTCCTTCAAAGCGATCATCATTGTGAAACGACTTTGTATATGGTGATCCCCAGTGGATATTCCAACTATTATCGTACGGGTATAACAATGGGTATCGGGTGTTCCACACGCCGTCATATCTTTTATACGTAGTTTTTCGTGTAACTGGGTCCATACAGGCATTTTGAAAAGGCTACGTCAAGTTTGCTGCGCTCCAAATAAGGCATTGCATTGATTTCCATATATGACAAAGAATTTGCTGGAATGTTTAATAAGACATTTGTCTTAGTTACATTCAGCTTTGTTCTTCTATCTGTCGTCATTGTTTTATTTAAAGGAAAAAGTGGTCCAGTAAATTCGTCTTCATCATCACAAAATTCCAAACTAGATGATTCAACAACTGTATCATTTGAAGGCCTATGTGTCTTGTGGTTATGCAAATGAAGGGCAAAATATATAGAAACATGCTTGCCATTAATATGAACAAAGTCTATTGTACCAGGCAACATCCACTGTACATTGGTTTTCTCTAATTCTTTGTCCAGTGGGACATTCACTGCTTGCCATATTTCAAAATAATACTTTCTTCCTGTACGCAGATAAGTACTGACAGATACTGGTTTTGAATTTCCAATGTCCAAGCTACGTTTATCAACAACATTGTGTGTGATATAAGCTATTTTGGTTGCATTACTTGGTCCACTTGTACTAAGCCAAAGCTGGGCCATCGTATGCGAACGTAGGTGGAATGAATAATATCCAGTTAAAGGAGGATGAAGGTATCCCATGGTCCTTATCGCAAAAGCATTTCCATCTTTGTTGAGTGTTAAGGTATCTCCAACCTTCAGGTATGACCTTTCGTTTGGTTCCCATGGAAACAAGGGATACTGTCTTAAAGCGTTAAAATTTAACAGGCATAATCCATACCATATTTCTACATTGACTTTACCACGTGGATTAATAAAATTACCAATCACATCATCCAAGAAGTTTTGGACATAATTCCAATGCGATGTGCCAGTTTTATCTTTCAAGAGCAACTTCACCTGGACAAGTATAAAACCAGTAAATGCAACAGCTGTAATTACTTTGACCACATGCCAAAGCCTAAAAACCAACAGTTTACGACGGATCATAGTCCAGAGAGATCTCATGTTGATGAAATCCATTGATCACTTAGATGGATGGCACTCTGAAGAAATAAGGAACCAATTGCAATTTTTAAAACAAATGGTGTACCACATATAATTTTATATTCAATTATCTGTCCTCTTACTGTTGGTTTGCACGTGACGTCATGGCTGCCATGTTGGATCCCAATGACAAAGCATTCCTCATTAGCTTCTCTTATTTGTACCTCCAACATGGTTGCACGTAAGTAAGTAAGTAAGTAAGTAAGACTTTATTTAAAGAGGGTAACACGTGACGTGACGTCGTGGCGGCCATGTTGGATCCCGATAACAAAGCATTCCTCATTAGCTTCTCTTGTTTGTACAACCAACATGGTTGCACGTGACGTCGTGGCAGCCATGTTGGATCCCGATAACAAAGAATTCCTCATTAGCTTCTCTTGTTTGTACCTCCAACATGGTTGCACGTGACGTCATGGCGGCCATGTTGGATCCCGATAACAAAGAATTCCTCATTAGTTTCTCCTGTTTGTACCTCCAACATGGTTGCACGTGACGTCATGGCTGCCATGTTGGATCCCAATGACAAAGCATTCCTCATTAGCTTCTCTTATTTGTACCTCCAACATGGTTGCACGTGACGTCATGGCGGCCATGTTGGATCCCGATAACAAATAATTCCTCATTAGCTTCTCTTGTTTGTACCTCCAACATGGTTGCACGTGACGTCATGGCGGCCATCTTGGATCCCGATAACAAAGAATTCCTCATTAGCTTCTCTTGTTTGTACCTCCAACATGGTTGCACGTGACGTCATGGCGGCCATCTTGGATCCCGATAACAAAGCGTTTGCTTTTTTATATGGAAATGTATGTTGGAGCACAGGTAGCCCAAGGTATCTATGAGAGGCTTGTTATCGAGCTGTATATAAAGACTTTGTATGGTACCTTAGGCTCTGGTCGATAACTCCGTAAATAATAAAGCCAATAAACTCTAACCTTCCTGTAGTGTTGTTTGTGTCGTTGTTGATCTCTGGTAGCGATTTCAGGTTATTCCGGCGATTTTTAGCTGAAGAAGATTCTCCTTAGTAGTGGAAGATTCTTCTTATTTGCTTTATTATTTACGGAGTTATCGACCAGAGCCCTAAGGTCCCATACAAAGCCTTATATACAGCTTGATAACAAGCCTCTCATAGATACCTTGGGCTACCTGTGGTTGGAGGGCAACAGCTGTTGCACTCCAAACCCAAATCCTTGTCAATTAAAGCGGGAAACTTTGAAAGCCTTTAACTTTTGTCTTATTTGCTTGATTCCTTAGAAATTTTCAATTTTAACTAATTTTAGCATGCTCTTTCCAGCTATGATATTTTCGTTTGTATTCGGTAAAAATTAAAAAAAAAAGTTACGTGACAGGTGACACAAGCCCAATATGTATCAATGGGGAGTTTGCAGGTGTGACATTTTGTTGCGTGACATTTTAAATTTTAATCCAACAAAAACAAAAATATAATATTTGAAAAGAGCACACCAAAATTAGCAAAAATTGAAATTTTGAAGTAATTTCGATGAATAGAGCGAAAGTTATGAGCGACCGAATTTGGCTTTTTTCTTAAGAAACGTACGGTTGCCCACTGTATGTTTCTTAAGAAAAATACCAACTTCGGTCGCTCATAACTTTCGCTCTATTTATCGAAATTACTTCAAAATTTCAATTTTTGCTAATTTTGGTGTGCTCTTTTCAAATATTATATTTTTGTTTTTGTTGGATTAAAATTTAAAATGTCACGCAACACCTGCAAACTCCCCATTGTCATCAAAACGGAAATGCTGCTGGCCAGTATCTTAATTACTCGGGCCCTTCCGAAGGAAGCCCGAGTTATAAAATGGGTTTTTCGGTAGTAGTAGTAGTAGTAGTAGTAGTTTTGTTCGGTCAAAGAATGAAGAAAGTATGCGACGTATTTAATCGTATCGAGTTTCAAGATTACTCAGCAGATAAGAAAAAAACAAACGACACACAGGACTCAACGTTCTTACTCAAATACTTCAATATTTCTGACATCAACAGTCACCAAGAAGAAGCAATAAGATCAATCAGTAGTATCACAAAGAAGAGATACGTTTGTGAATCTTCCTACAGGCTTCATTTACATGAGCGACCTCACCGAAGCTGCTTGATCACCTAAATCGTACGTGTACAGTTATGTCCTTGTTGTTATAAATGAAACGACATCTTTCAGAGTGGGCCCACACGAATCGGCGTATGCTTTTGTCTGTGAGATGAGCGTGTTTAAAGCCCGTGTTTTATCGGCTGTTGTACAACGTCGTTCCACGAACTCGAACTCATCAAAAAATGAATTGAAAAGCAAATGAAATGAACTCAAAAAGTATCAAGACCTCGCTATGTTGTCATGTTTGTTGCTAATTGAGCCAGTCGAGACTGAAAAGTAAATGAAATGAACTCAAAAACTATCATGACCTCGCTATGCCATGTTTGTTGCTAATTGTAATAGTACGTGTACAGTACAGTCGTATGTCCTTGAGTACATGTTTGTTGCTAATTGTAATAGTACGTGTACAGTTATGTCCTCGAGTATTTATAATTAAACTCACGACCAACGATGTATAACTACATCTATTGACAGAAAGCTATATGTACAGAAGTCATGCAAACAGTCGAGGTTTATAATTTAACTCACGACCAACGATGTATAACTCCATCTATTGACAGAAAGCTATATGTACAGAAGTCATGCAAACAGTCGAGCCAGTCGAGTTATTTTCAGTAACTCATGATGGATGTTTATTTTATTCCACGTTTGAAAAATTCAGAAGGAAAAGGAATCGTAAAAATCGTACTTCAAAACTACATCAAAGCATTTAAGGCGAGCAAGGTCAATGTTCGTAAATCGAGATCGTACATAGCCCTTCATCAGACATACTAGTCTCCCTCGTCACGCAACTGTCAGTCATTGTCAGGTCTCTCCTCGATCACGCAACTGACATTGTCCTTGTCATAAGCCCGAGTGTACGCTCATTGAGCGTCTTGTTATATTATATTTTTCAATCCATAGTCACAAATTTTTGTATTATCATTTTGTATGATCATCCATTTTATTAATTAAGATAGGCCGTCACACAGCGCCTTGTTTTCCTTATCATTTAAATATTTCATGAGTTTAAAATAGGCGATGATGGTTTTAGGTCGCGGTCGCCATAATCATTGCGTGCAGAGAAAAGGAGAATGTTTAATACATGAAAGCCACAGGCTATTTTAAACACAAAATCTAATAACAAAGCGATCTTGAACTCCCGGACTTGAGAAATGATTCGTTCGTTTCAGTACAACTCAGTATGGTCCAGTATGTATATACACCTATTTCAAAAAACGTCTGTGAACTTAACTCAAGCGTAAGCGACCAGACCGAAAGGGAGCATGGGTAGATGGTACCTTTTGATGTTTATGATCACGTTGAGCAACATCTGAATGTCTATTTGTGCTTTTATAACCATCAAGCGAGAGTACAACGCTATAGCATTTAGCTTGGCCATGTCTAAATTAAAATATGTTGACATACCCATGCTTCCTTTCGGTCTGGTCGCGTAGGCTTGCTGACGGTCAAGTTCACCGACAACGTTTTTCGAAATAGGTGTATGTACAAAGTATTTTAAAAATCGGATGCGAGGGAGACTATATACTGCTACCCTGGATTCCAGAGGAATTTGCATCGAGCGGAAAAGAGCGAAGCGATCGAATAGATATAGATAAAGAATTACAGTAATTGATTTTCCTTCTTCATTTCACATGCATGAAAGCTGTAAGTATTAAACGAGTAACAGTTGCGAAACAGAGATCCACCACAAGTATTTCTAAATATGTATTATAGCTACACAGCAAATGCTCTGAATTGAACATAGTCATTGTATCAGCGATTTAATTGAAGAGGTTCGTACAGGAACGAAACTAGTCATCGCTATTTGATCTTTGTAGTGCGTGAAAGATATAAAGTTATAAAAATACTACAAAGAATATGAAACATAGTTATTGTCTAGAAATATCAATGTATATAGTATTGATGTCACTACACCTTGACGATTGCTGTGTCCACATACATGTACTAGTATTTAGGCATAACCACTTACTAGTATTGCTATTGACAAGGTCATGTTTATTGACCGGAACAACTCTAGTCTGCTTCCGAATCTGAGCTCCAAGGTGATCCTCAAACATGGGGAAAACGTCGTAAAATCCCTATCTGGCACTTAAACCATCGACGATTTTGAACTTGACACGCAACGACTCCACGCATTCGCCCCCTCATGTTTTGATTCGCTATCCAGTATCGTATTTCATATCCACGTCATCGACATTTAAAAAATATATGGAGATAGTAGCCACAAAAATCACAGCCCAGCTGGCTCTGGTATCATCATAATAAGAAACACAATGCGAGGGAAAGTCATTGTCCATATAGCCTGTGTAGCTTGGCACAGTCTACATTGTTCATAAAACTGTTATTCAATCGTTTCAGATGTAGTTGCCGTCGGAGCGATTTCTAAGCTATGTACACGCGCCTGCACTAACATATGACAGCGGACATCACATCAATCAATCAATGAACTTTATTTTCGGAGGGTGACACGTAACAGTGATAAATCTGTTGTGTTCTGCAGGTACCGGTCAACATCACGTATATACATCACTTGTACACGCGCCTGCAATAACATATGACAGCGGACATGACTGGGAGCAGTGAGCTGGTGCTCAAAGTCAACTTATGTGGAACGTTTGAATTGTCATGATGATCTTACTGTAATCGGGTAGAGAAATGACAATTATTTCAGCACAATTTTGACAAGAAATGATAAAATTATCGCTTAGTAAGCAAAAACAAAACTATAAAACTGTATTTAGAGTGAAATCTGGATATGCAATTGGCCTATTTTGAGCCACGTCAAAATATTTAATTCTAACCAGACCGGTGGTTTCGTCATTTCCGGTTTTAAGAATATTCTGTTCGTATCGTATTCTCTGCGACCTCGTGTGTAGCGTCAGTTGTTGTATTTCAGCCTTTAGTGCAGTCATATTGCACGGAGGTCAGCGTACGCTGAAGGGACTCAGAAGAACCACAGAACGCAATGGCGAGCATACCTTTTATTTTGTCATTATTTTAGTTTTTGTGCCGTTCCGGCGTCAACTGAGGTTTTATCCTTATATTGTCAGTTCCTATCCCGTAACATGACTCCGGAGTCTGTCCGCAATTATTTGAGCGGCGTTAAACTTTTACACATAATCCTCGGGGAATCAGTGTCGCAGTTCCTAGCTTATGAGATTAAGATCACCCTAAGGGGTATAGAGCGTCTGGCGCGGCATGTTCCAGTGCGTGCTCCGCCAGTTACACCGGAATTGTTGTTGGCTATAGCTAGGAACTGCGACTTCTCCAATGGACGCGACGTTGTTTTGTTGTGCGCGTTCAGCTTCACCTTTTTTCTATTTGCCAGGGTGTCAAATATAGTCCCGCTTTCACTTAAGAAATTTGATTCCAGCGTGCACTTATGTAGGGAAGATATTAGCAGAAGTTCATCGGGGTTGCTCGTTACCTTTAAGTGGTCAAAAACCATGCAATGCGGTAAACGAGTTCTTTCACTCCCTCTGTTACCTATCCCGGGGTCACGCATTTGTCCGGTTCGTTTGTATCATCTGATGTGCCAGCTTATACCTTCTAGACCCCGCATGCCCGCCTTCGTCTTACTGGACACAACAGAACATTCATTTCCTCTCACTAAATCGGTATTTGTCCGCGAGTTTCGCGACAGATTGACTTTAGCGGGAATCCCACACGCGCTTACCTTTCGAGGTCATTCATTTCGTCGGGGAGCTACCACCTGGGCCTTTAAGATGGGAATACCGGGGGAATTCATTCAAGTTTATGGGGATTGGGTTTCAGAAGCTTATAAATCATACTTAGAGTTTTCAATGTCGTGTAAGTTGCAAGTCGCACATAAAATGCGCACATCTCTCCTTTGTTTGGCGGGTTTGGAAGATTGAGAAGTTTATAACCAGGTTTTTATCCCCGTCTAATCGGGTTGGATTAAACTTCTCACTGTGCCAAACAAAGGAGTGTTGTGTCGTTACTTTATATTAGTTTTGTTTATGGAGGTCGTATTAGTAGAATTGGCCTATTTTGAGCCACGTCAAAATATTTAATTCTAACCAGACCGGTGGTTTCGTCATTTCCGGTTTTAAGAATATTCTGTTCGTATCGTATTCTCTGCGACCTCGTGTGTAGCGTCAGTTGTTGTATTTCAGCCTTTAGTGCAGTCATATTGTTCCCACCCTCCCAACCCTTATGGAGGATTGAGAAGTTTATAACCAGGTTTTTATCCGTCTAATCGGGTTGGATTAAACTTCTCACTGTGCCAAACAAAGGAGTGTTGTGTCGTTACTTTATATTAGTTTTGTTTATGGAGGTCGTATTAGTAGAATTAGGAAGGACTGTATAAAATTAGCATGTCCCCCGTCACATATATAGAGCTGTACACGGCTGTCTCACTGATTTTCGTCTTTATAATAGTGTCGAATAAAAACGTGCTGCTGCTAGAATAAGTAGAGATATGAGAGAAAAACATATTTTTAGTGTTAATTCCTTAAAGACGTTTTGGTTCGTAGATTATTGCGGAAGTTTTCAATGAAAGATTAGGTGTCCCCTTTTGTTCCGATTTTCTACATAACTATATGTTTTGACGGAAAAAAAATCAAATCCAGATAGAAAATCAGAAACTATACAGAAGAATATAAAGTCCATTAATTTATTAACAATTTGGCGTTCCTCTGTTTAAAATCGGACTTATACTTCAGTAATTATATAACATCAAAGTTGACTGAATGCATCTGTCGACAGACAAACAAATACAATCAAAACATCATTTGTCTTTCAAATTTCGCGCTTTAATGCCAGTACTTCAATCAGGATTTCAACAGATCTTTGGGAGCAAGTTGTCCATTCAGCATATAATAGTATGGCGGTAAAAAATATCTTACACTGGTTAATTTTATTTTTCTGTTCCCTAGGAAGTTTCCTGAATTTTTTGTCGACACAAAGGCCAATGATTTGCATGATACAACACGTAGTCACGCAAAACCTTTTCGGCTCTTTATAATTCCTTAAAATACGTTTTGCCAATAACTTTGTTCTGAAACTTTGCATGGACATTAATTATGTAATGGACATTTAAAAACTGCAATAAAAAGAGGGGGGTCACCATTCTCGTTTTCGCGCTAGATGCTCTTCAAATATATCAATTTATAGGTGTATAGCCAAATGTGGTAGCAACCGGAAGTTGTAATGAAAAACCTTTTTTCTCGGTCCAAAGAACTTCCTTATAACATAGATTACCTATATTTCTAAGTTTACTTCTACTAAATCAATCAAAGTAATTGAATGACTATGATTGTTGAAATATTAACGAAACATGCAAGTATGTGCGTCCAGAAATCGTACGCTTTAACTATTCTCATCTAAATGTTTGAAAATTTATCCAATAAACGTTCCTTCATATTTCGATATATAATACGCAGCACCGATTATTAAAGAACTCAAAAAAATGGGGGCCACCATTCTCGTTTTCAATTTATTTTGAAAAAACGTCAGTTACACTTGAAATATTTAACGATTTCCAATGGTCTCCAATGTGCGCAAGCTCGCGCGAGCTTCAGAATCGTGCGCAATAAAGCGTGCGCAATGCAAAACAAGGGAATTACCTTAATTCTCGTATTTAACACTAATATTTTATGATCATGCTAAAATTTATAGCATTTTTTCACAAATAGAATAAGATGTGTTTAGACTCGTTACCAGGCCACACGCGGATTATTCCATTGATGGCCAGAATAATAGATGTTATTTTAATAACAATAAATGAAAAATATCGATTCTGATGTTCTTCGTTATTGTCTACAATTTTACATGAACGAAATTGCATATTTTGTATTTTCAAAAATAAATCATTTTGTGACGCTTTTGAGCACCAGCTCACTGCTTCCAGTCACATAACATCACGTGTACATCACGTTGTCGCGTTCAAAGCAACAAGCATCAAGCCAAGACCGAAGTGAATGTTGGTTTGTTGTGTTGGCGAATTGTTCAAATCAGACCTATTTACTCGGGCCCTTCCGAAGGAAGCCCGAGTTATAAAATGGGCCTTCTTTTTTGTTTTTGTTTTGTTTGGCCACAGAATGAAAAAAGAATGCGAAGTATTTGATCGTATCGAGTTTCAAGATTACTCAGCAGATAAGGGAAAACAAACGACACACAGGACTCAAGTAGATTTGAATCTTAGTTTTGAAAGCAGCTTTATATCTTCAAGCTATTAAAAGGTCAGGATTCTAGTTCATCGTTCGACGACTAGAAGTGGTAGAAGGACTACAAGCTCGTGCAGCAATACTGTTAGGTACATCAGCCGGTGTTAAATGTCTGTTGATATCCATGCTATTGTAGAGATTATTTCCATGTTCTACAATTGCATCTATAATATTTGAATTCCAGTAACTACATGGTGAAATGATAGAATAACATATCGTATAGTCGGTCATTATGACAATGACAGTTGCGTGACGAGGGAGACTATTTGTGTCGGTGAGCATCGATAAAGATCTCCGAATCGTCGAGGTACGTCTGCAGTACGTACTTAAACGTACTTGAGGTTGCATATTCATGGTCGCCACAAACGGGTCGAATAGTTTCCGAACGTCTATCGAACTAAATCCGAAAGTATGATTCGCTCAAACGCGGGTCAAATAGTTTCCGAGCGTATATCGAACTAAATCCGAAGTATTGTTCGCTCAGGGCAGATACTGAGATAGTGCTAAGTCATGTCGTCTTCGACGACTAGAAGTGGTATTAAAGTCAGTAGGAAAGAAGCAGTTGACCTGTGCAGAAGAGAAATTATGTTGTATCCAAGGCAAGCCATCCATCAGTTCCTCTTAAATACACTCTCACATACAAACGCATAAGCCGATTCGTGTGGGCCCATTCTAAAAGATGTTGAGCGTTTTCGAAAGGGCCTTTACACGAACTCATCAAAAGCAAATCAATTGAACTCAAAGTTAAAAGGGAATCAAATGAACTCAAAGTCAAAAGCAGGATCGTATCAGATGCTCAATCCACTGAATTTTTAAAAATACGAAGTTCGGGAATGAAGTTATTTGACCGACTTTCCTCAGCGAAAAAGAACAAACCAAAGAGGTTATCAGCACCATCTAAATATGGGCGGAATATGCAAACTCAATTGTACTTCCTCACAACATATTGAATAACACATAAGGACGATTCGGATATTTTTATCTATGCTCACCCATACATAGTCTCCCTCGTCACGCAACTGTCTTTGCCCTTGTCATAATGCCAGAGTGTACGCTCATTGAGCGTCTTGTTTCTATGGAACGAAGTGCGATACGCAAACAAACACGTGAAAATGTTCACATTTTGTAATTAGTCCTTATAGAAACAATTGTGATTTAAATAATTGTCAGCACATAACCAGCATTCACTTCGGTCTTGGCTTGACACTTGTTGCTTTGAACGCGACGTTTTTTTAAATAGGTGTATAGACAACCACTCGATATGAGCAAACGCGCGCTCTCATTGGCTATTCTACTAGTAGGCTATCAGCTCATATACGACGAGTAGACAAAGTTGGAGATCTTCAACAATGGCAGACCGGTTTTGCCGAACTAAAAAAAAACCACATGTCGGTTATGTTAGTAATTTTTTTAAAAATTATTATTTAATTTTTTTTTTTTTTTTTAATATGTTGGATGTTTATATGTTAGTAAGTTAACTAGTATAGACGCTCTCTAACTATAAACAGTTTGGTCGCTCGTTCCGTGACTCGGTAGAACATGCTTTCCTAGCTTGCAATTTACGATTTCACAAACTGTTGTTGCTGCTCAGAATCTTTTGCAAACCTATCTTTTAAGGAAAACCAAGACTTTGACGTAAAGAAATCTCGAAAATAAACCGATTCTGAAAAAATCCTCTCAAAATTACATGACGTAAATAAGTACAGTGTGTTGCCCTAAATCCAGCCGCTTTTTGCATTAATCGCTGTATCTTTCTTTAGGAAAATAGTAGCGATCTAAAAATCAGTCAAAGGCTAGATTTCTCTTTCACCTACCTTGTCACAAATTGACATTTGTTCACTTCAACATTGAGCTTGTTATATTCAAAAATCCCTAAATTCGGCCAGGTTGCCCTAAATTCCGGCCATAAATAAACAGGAATTGCTCGGTAAGTTTTACATTATCTTCCATCGTTTTAATTAATTTTTTTCCGCATTGCTATAATAAAGGACTTTTTAAGTCATTCTACATGAAAAGATTGTAAAGATAAATTTTAAAAAGACCGAAAAAAGACCCTCCTCTACTTCATTGGGA
The DNA here is from genome assembly GCA_033675265.1 of Actinostola sp. cb2023. Taxonomy (NCBI): domain Eukaryota; kingdom Metazoa; phylum Cnidaria; class Anthozoa; order Actiniaria; family Actinostolidae; genus Actinostola; species Actinostola sp. cb2023. Next base: position 18,944 of record JAUJYZ010001097.1, on the reverse strand, counting down.
ACCGCACCCGCAATGACATCTGGGGTGCTTACCATTTACCCGGAAAAACTGGAAATTCCGCTTTGAAAATCAAATTGTATGTGTATTTCCGATCGGAAAGTTAGAATCCCGGAAAACTCGGGCTTCTGTTTCAGCATAGTTAATAACTATGGCTTTAGGTGATCCGGCCACTTATCCCGCTCTGTTTTGTATGTGATTTGTGGCCGGATTTAGGCATACCTACCAAAATAAGCACGTAATTTCACCTGACCTGAACTTCCGTTTATTTAAGCCGTTCATGATTGTTTTTCTTTGTGTCCAAAGCTACTGATTAGCGTCGTATTTCTGCCAAATATAATCTGTTTACGCTCCATAACTTACGAGGAAATGTTTAAAGACTTTGCCCGCATGACTTAAGATGCACGAAAACATGAAAATTACTGAAGCGATTGTTTTACCTACTTTAACAGGAGGGAAATTTGCATGAGCATGCGCTTAACCGCTGGACCATAAAAGCGTAATTTCGGAAGCACAAAAACCGATTATAGTAATAATAACGCAATATTTTATTCTGTTGCTATTTTGATCATCAGAGTTCGACAAAAAGGCTTAATATAGTCAAATGTTAATTTAATTCTGGCTTTTCACTGCACACTGGCTATTCACAAAATTCGTATTTTGTTTGATATTGAACGGCACAGGAAGCCCAAGCTGGAATTTTGTGGATTATAACTTAATTTGTTTTTCTATAAATACTGTAACAACAGTCTTGAAACTGTCCTGGTGTCTTGTGGTATTTATTTACTATACCTGTACAAAGTTTCGTACAATTTAGATGTCTTCCCGACCTTTCCATGAAGATATTTTTGTTGTTATCATGAAAAACTGTAATTTTATCTCTTCTGGCGATTTTTTCCAACAATCTCAATAACATATACTGAAAGCATATGGTACATAGTTCTATGAAATGGTAAAAATTTTGTGGAGTTTTGGGCTGGATTTCAAGCAATATGCAAAAAATGTATATTTTTGAGTAATGAAATTTATGCAAACTTTACACTTCAATAAAATGTTTACACTTTGACCGATCTCAGCATAATATCTAAAAACATGACCTTGGATGGGAATATTACAAGAACATTGGAACACTGACAGAAGAGGCCCTGCCATAAAACGAATACCATAATAAATGTGTTGACGATTAATTCACGTTCTACAAATTATGACGAAGATATTGTCGAAAATCTTCGACCGAGCGATTTTTCCCAGAGAAGTTACTGGAATTTTTTAAAACAGGAAACATGACTTTAATGAATTATGTTGTGGAGATTGTGGAGATTTCGGCTCAATTTCGAGATAATTAACTTTAAAAATCGGGATAATTGAGTATTCCAGACATCATACCCAAGTTTATCTTCGTAGTTTGAAGTTGATTTGGTGTTGATGAAAGCTAAAATATAATAATATACATTCCATATGTATAAGAATTGACTAAATGTATTTACTTTCCCTTACTCTTCTTCGCGACTGAGCTTGCAACGTCGACAAACTGTTTACTCCATGTCAGCTGGCCGCCATGTTGTCCAAAATAGAGTATTTAGCACAGCAAAAATACAGGAATTTGATATCAAATAAAGGCATAATATTGTAATATTTCGATCAATGAAATAACTTTAAGGCACAAAGATAGCATTAAGAATTCATTTCTGCGTGTTCAGTACATACAATTCCCGTAATACGTCCGCAAAAACTGTAAACATTGGAACCAAACAACTTGTGTCGAGTACATCTTGTATTCATCTGACTGTGGCGACGCATGCGCACACAAAAGTCCCTCCTGTTACCTACTTTCAAAACACATTTGAATTCCTGCCTAAAAAGCGGTCAGGAATCCCACAACAGCAGTTAATAAACCTAAGCTCATCAATAATTCATACGATTATCTTGTTTGTCATTTTTTGAAATATTCGAGAAATCACAGCGCTTTAAAGTTAAAATGGCCGGATTAGGGTACGGCCGGTATTTAGGGCAACACACTGTAGAGCTTATACGCGGGAAAACTGGTTTTTCGTAATTTCTAGCCATTCTATTTGTTGTTGCTGCTCAGAATGTTTCGCAAACCTATTTTTTAAGGAAAACAAGGAAATCTCGAAAATAAACCGATTCTGAAAAAGTCCTCTCAAAATTACATAACGTAAATAGTATACTATTCTACAACACTCGCATTCATGCTCAGTTGAATCAAGGTATGGGGCAAAATATTGACCAGCGCCCCTGCACCTATCTATTACAACTTTGGTCATAATAAGCAGACAACATAAAAGTATTTGATTCACTATCAATTCCCTTTCTCATCCCTCTATCTTAATCCCTGAAATAACCTCCAATCCTCACAATCTCCAAATCTTATCCAATCCCTAGATCTGGCTTACAATCCCCAAATATTACAGTCCTCACTCCCCAAATCTTACAGTTCCCAAATCTTACAGTCCCCAAATCTTACAGTCCCCAAATCTTACAGTCCCCAAATCTTACAGTCCCCAAATCTTACAGTCCCCAAATCTTGTCCCAACTCTTGAATGCAGGACTGTACAATATCAACATAGCTAACAATATTCTCACAAAAATACAATACAATAATCCCCGGCAAGGTAATATAATAATAATAATAATAATCAAAAATTTATATAGCGCCATTTCCTTATAGCCCAATGGCGCTTTACAATGAGTAAAGGTATATCCGGGGGAGCCCGTTTTGGCGCATTTTTCATAGAAAAACACCCACTCAATGGTGCACGAGGTGCCGCCAACGAAAACAAATGAAGAGCTACTAAAACTAAGAACTTTCATCGAAAACGGTGGCCCGAAACAAGGAAAGAAGTTCCTCCATGTGTTCAACCATTCTGGAATTATCGCGACGAGTTATATCTATTACTGATGATATCATTTTCAAAACTGACAAGATCGTAATTCCAAAGTCCCTACGAAAGGACATGCTGAACAAAATACATGCTGGTCATCTGGGTATGCAAAAGTGCAAAAGTAGAGCAACAGATATCTTATTCTGGCCTGGAGTGAATAAGGAAATCGAGGATCTTGTATCTACATGTGAGATATGTCAGCAACCCAAAATGCCAACCAAAAAAAGAGCCCCTGTGTCCGCACGAAATTCCCGTACGCCCTTAGCAAATGGTATGCACGGATTTATTCGTGTGGAACAATACTAACTATCTTCTTATTGTATATTCTTACGGTAATTATTTTGAGACCGCAAAGCTGGAGAACACCAAGAGCTCAATTGTAATTGCTCATACAAAGTCTGTCTTTGCCCGTCATGGCCTACCCGAGATAGTACTCTCTGATAATGGCCCGCAGTACACCTCTGAAGAATACAAACAGTTTTCCAAATCGTGGAATTTCAAACACGTCACATCATCACCAATCCACAATCAAATGGATTGGCGGAGCGAACCATGCAAACAGTCAAGCACCTCCTTCAAGTAATTAACTCTTCTCTTGTAGAATCTTTGTTTTAACAAGACGCTTAATGAGCGTATACTCGGACATTATGACACGTAGATCTCTATCTTTGCTCACCAACACACACACCATTGGTAGAACAGACAGACGAAGAGAAGAGAAGAGTCATTCTTCCGTGACAATCTCCGATACTTGACCCTGTTTTTTGATCATACGTCTAATGTACGTTATGACAATGACAATGACAGTTGCGTGACGAGGGAGACTATTTGTCGGCGATCATAGATAAAGATCTCGAATCAGTACGTACTTGGTACGTCTTGAGGTTGCATAGGTCAGATGGTTCTGATAACGCCCTTCAAGGCGCGTTTGTTTTTGTTAAATATATTTAAGCTTACAAAGGCTTCAATAGCACTATTTTCAGTCAATCATGCTTCTTCATTTCTCTTCTGCATATTAAACACAACTGCTTCTCTCTTGATACAGCACGAGCTTCTAGCTACACAGCACTTCTAGTCGGTAGTCGTGGAACGATGAGTTCGCACTTCTATTAACGATGACCCTAGAGCGAACAATACTTCGGATTTAGTTTGATATACGCTCGGAAACTCATTTCACCCGTTTGAGCATATAATTACTTCATTAGGCGTACGGATATCATCGCCCCCGTTTTCAGCCCATCGAAACCCTGAAACAGACATTCCTGACCGATACGATCACATTCTTCGCATTTTGTGTACTACCAAGAAAATAAAAATAAAGCGCATTTTCTAACTCGGTCATTTACTGCGGAAGTGTCGACTAATTTATGGGTTGTTTGTTCCACAAACAATTATATCCTTGATAAGATCTTCCTTGAGTGAACCAAAAGCACAATCTTTGGCAAGTTTCCTAAGCTCGGTTACGTATTGATCGATACTTTCATTCTCTTGATTTCGTGTATTAAATTTGAATCTTAATACTGTTACATTCTGTTTTGGAATACAGTGAGCTTCAAACTTGTAATTGAATAGAACCTGAATATTATCTTTCTCGGACTCTGTGATCAACCAATATTGTACACATCTCTCGCCGGTTGCCCAACGTACAGCAAAAAGAATTCACACTTGTTGTTTCTCACTCTTGTCCGCTAGAGGACCTTGGAGTACTAGTTTTATTGTCTGTCTCCATCGCTTCCACTCTTCGTTCAGATTCGAAGAATCTACATCCAATTCCTTAATGCTGAATATCGTAGCCATTTTCTTGTGGGTTTCGTTTTAGTTCTGACACCATGTCATGTCATGACTGAGACTCATTTGGATTGAATGAATTACTTTATTCATAACACTTTATTTATATTAGAGTCTAGTCCTTAGGGACTCACTCATTCACACGTTGCTATGTTGTATACTCAACGCAATACATAACAGCCTCGGCTACGTGTTCATCTTACAACAGTGCACAACCGCCTGCATGGAACTCGTAAGAACAAACGCACCCGACTCGATCGACCAATCACTGGAGGGAACACTCCGCTTTGCTAGGGAGTTTTCCACATCACAACCACGTGATACTGGCTGTCATCCCTCTGCCGACAGTACGACGGGGTTTCCATGCAGAAGACCGTGCATGCGGATCTGCATGCTGTACATCGCCTTTACAAGGCCTAACTACGTTCCATACAATATTCTTGTGAAAACAATACAAACCCCGACAAGTCAGCAGAGAGATAACAGCTAAGACCCAGTATAACCGGGGGGGGGGGGGGGGGGGGGGGGGGGGGGGATTTAGGTACCCCTTTTTCAAAGCTATCAAAACTCTGAGACTTGATTGTCACATTCAATCATTTCACAATTCATTGGCAAAAATCTGGCCCTGTGAAACCGCACCCTAGTCAACAGTCAAAAACTCACTCTGGTCAACGGTGAAAACTCACCCTAGTCAATGGTGAAAGCGCACCCTGGTCAATGGTGAAAACTCACCCTGGTCAACGGTGAAAACACGTTCTGGTCAACGGTGAAAACTCACCCTAGTCAATGGTGAAAGCGCACCCTGGTCAACGGTGAAAGCGCACCCTGGTCAACGGTCGAAAACTCACCCTGGTCAACGGTGAGAACGCGCCCTGGTCAACGGTGAAACCTCACTCTGATACTGAAACGGTGAAAGCGCACCCTGGTCAACGGTGAAAGCGCACCCTGGTCAACGGTGAAAAATTCACCCTAGTCAACGGTGAAAACTCACCCCGGTCAACGGTGAAACCTCACTCTGATACTGAAATGGTGAAAACGCACCCTGGTCAACGGTGAAAACTCACCCCGGTCAAAGGTGAAACCTCCCTCTGATACTGAAACGGTGAAAACCTCACCCTGGTCAACGGTGAAAACTCACCCTGGTACTGAAACGGTGGAACTTCACCCTGGTCAACGGTGGAACCTCACCCTGGTCAACGGTGACAACTCACCCTGGTCAACGGTGACAACTCACCCTGGTACTGAAACGGTGAAAACTCACCCTGGTCAACGGTGAAAACTCACCCTGGTACTGAAACGGTGAAAACTCACCCTGGTACTGAAACGGTAAAAACTCACCCTGGTACTGAAACGGTGAAAAAACTCACCTGGTACTGAAACGGTGAAACCTCACCCTGGTCAACGGTGAAAACTCACCCTGGTACTGAAACGGTGAAACCTCACCCTGATACTGAAACGGTGAAAACTCACCCTGGTACTGAAACGGTAAAAACTCACCCTGGTACTGAAACGGTGAAAAAACTCACCTGGTACTGAAACGGTGAAACCTCACCCTGGTCAACGGTGAAAACTCACCCTGGTACTGAAACGGTGAAACCTCACCCTGGTACTGAAATGGTGAAAACTCACCCTTGGTACTGAAACGGTGAAACCTCACCCTGGTACTGAAACGGTGGAAACTCACCCTGGTACTGAAACGGTGAAAACTCACCCTGGTCAACGGTGAAAACTCACCCTGGTACTGAAACGGTGAAACCTCACCCTGGTCAACGGTGAAAACTCACCCTGGTACTGAAACGGTGAAACCTCACCCTGGTACTGAAACGGTGAAAACTCACCCGGGTACTGAAACGGTGAAACCTCACCCTGGAACACTGTTGTGTCATCGCCATGCGATCATCCCACGTGGTCGAGGCCATGCGATCATCCCACGTGGTTGAAGCCATGCGATCATCCCACGTGGTCGAGGCCATGCGCATGCGATCATCCCACGTGGTATACCTTCTCTGGCAAAAATCTGACTCAAGTATCTAGAGTCGTCGAACGAACCATCCTGTAGAAGAATCCATTCTACAGATAGTTAAACGGTGAAAATTCTTCTCCATACATGCAAAATAACATTGAATCATCATCTGCAGTCGCCCAACAAAAACATATTGACGAGGGGTTCATTCTACAAATAAACTCGTGCAAACTCTCACCTAGCGATACACGCAGCGAGCAAACATTTCAACAAACCATCCAGTCGATGGAGCCTGATTCATTCTACAGACAAACCCTTGCTAAACAGCATGTACATTCAACACTTACTTTAACAAATCAACATTCAAGTATTCGACTCAAGTTCGCCCTGAGGCTTCGGCTTCAACTGGTTCAGTGGTGCTGGCGGAGCAAAGTGGAACAACCCGGCTACTCTTCGTCTACTGCAGGTCGTCGAACAGGAACGACCTCGGCCCTGTTCAGATTCGCGTGGGTCGTAAACCAAAAAGAAAAGAAGAAAAGTTCCTCCGACCACTGTTCCGCTGGAAACTGAGCAAGAAGGGAGTGCTGAACACTGATTTCGTATTTATAGTCATCCCGTAGCGTCATTCACGTGCCTATGCACACCTAGCCACTAATGAAGTAGTATTATACCTTATTTCATATTTGCATGTCATTACGAGTGTTGTGAATAGTAGAGCTTATACGGGAAAACTGGTTTTTCGTAATTTCTAGCCATTCTATTTGTTGTCAGAATGTTTCGCAAACCTATTTTTTAAGGAAAACCAAGACTTTGACTCAAGGAAATCTCGAAAATAAACCGATTCTGAAAAAGTCCTCTCAAAATTACATAACAATATCCAGACCAAAACTCGCCACGCGTTTGTCTGCTTTGTCCACGAGATCCGCCATCCCTCGTAACTCCGGTAGAGTAACAGCGACCGGTGGGACGGAATCAGATGTTGGAATGGCATCATTAGAGGAGCCCTTGGCGTTAAACAGTGCTCGTAAATTTACGTTGTCGGACTTGACCTCCTGTACTTCGAACCGTAGCCCATGGATCGCCTCCAGAATGGTCTCAAGCGAAGCTGGAGAGGCGGTGCTGTTGATGGAAGCCGCGGGAAGCTCAGCCACAGACTCGTCGCCAGAAGAATCGTTGGAAGGAGGCCCCGTACAATCTTTACTCGGCTTACCAAAGGAATGATTGGCTTTGGAGGCCTTACATCCTGGACATTTGTTAGGACGGACCATGTTAAGAAAACCCGATATAAACTACTGAGCTATTAAAAATTCAACGTGTTGTCACTGTGTACAACTAGAACTAAGGCTATATATGAATATGATACTCTGGGATCTCAGTAGGAGGCAATTAATCTCTTTGCGCATGCGCTGCCCAAAGAAAACAGTAAATAGTAGAGCTTATATGGGAAAACTGGTTTTTCGTAATTTCTAGCCATTCTATTTGTTGTTGCTGCTCAGAATCTTTTGCAAACCTATTTTTGAAGGGAAACCAAGACTTTGACGCAAAGAAATCTCGAAAATAAACCGATTCTGAAAAAGTCCTCTCAAAATTACATAACGCAGATATTTTCCATAAAGCGGCTAATATGGGAAAACTGGTTTTTCGTAATTTCTAGCCATTCTATTTGTTTTGGCTGCTCAGAATCTTTTGCAAGCCTATTTTTGATGGGAAACCAGGAAATTGACGCAAAGAAATCTCGAAAATAAACCGATTCTGAAAAAGTCCTCTCAAAATTACATAACGCAGATATTTTCCATAAAGAGCTAATATGGGAAAACTGGTTTTTCGTAATTTCTAACCATTCTATTTGTTGTTGCTGCTCAGAATCTTTTGCAAGCCTATTTTTGATGGGAAACCAGGAAATTGACGCAAAGAAATCTCGAAAATAAACCGATTCTGAAAAAGTCCTCTCAAAATTACATAACGCAGATATTTTCCATTAAAGAGCTAATATGGGAAAACTGGTTTTTCGTAATTTCTAACCATTCTATTTGTTGTTGCTGCTCAGAATGTTTCGCAAACCGATTTTTTAAGGAAAACCAAGACTTTGACTCAAGGAAATCTCGAAAATAAACCGATTCTGAAAAAGTCCTCTCAAAATTACATAACAATATCCAGACCAAAACTCGCCACGCGTTTGTCTGCTTTGTCCACGAGATCCGCCATCCCTCGTAACTCCGGTAGAGTAACAGCGACCGGTGGGACGGAATCAGATGTTGGAATGGCATCATTAGAGGAGCCATTGGCGTTAAACAGTGCTCGTAAATTTACGTTGTCGGACTTGACCTCCTGTACTTCGAACCGTAGCCCATGGATCGCCTCCAGAATGGTCTCAAGCGAAGCTGGAGAGGCGGTGCTGTTGATGGAAGCCGCGGGAAGCTCAGCCACAGACTCGTCGCCAGAAGAATCGTTGGAAGGAGGCCCCGTACAATCTTTACTCGGCTTACCAAAGGAATGATTGGCTTTGGAGGCCTTACATCCTGGACATTTGTTAGGACGGACCATGTTAAGAAAACCCGATATAAACTACTGAGCTATTAAAAATTCAACGTGTTGTCACTGTGTACAACTAGAACTAAGGCTATATATGAATATGATACTCTGGGATCTCAGTAGGAGGCAATTAATCTCTTTGCGCATGCGCTGCCCAAAGAAAACAGTAAATAGTAGAGCTTATACGGGAAAACTGGTTTTTCGTAATTTCTAGCCATTCTATTTGTTGTTGCTGCTCAGAATCTTTTGCAAACCTATTTTTGAAGGGAAACCAAGACTTTGACGCAAAGAAATAATCTCGAAAATAAACCGATTCTGAAAAAATCCTCTCAAAATTACATAACGCAGATATTTTCCATAAAGAGCTAATATGGGAAAACTGGTTTTTCGTAATTTCTAGCAATTCTATTTGTTGTTGCTGCTCAGAATCTTTTGCAAACCTATTTTTGAAGGGAAACCAAGACTTTGACGCAAAGAAATCTCGAAAATAAACCGATTCTGAAAACATCCTCTCAAAATTACATAACGCAGATATTTTCCATAAAGAGCTAATATGGGAAAACTGGTTTTTCGTAATTTCTAGCCATTCTATTTGTTGTTGCTGCTCAGAATCTTTTGCAAGCCTATTTTTGATGGGAAACCAGGAAATTGACGCAAAGAAATCTCGAAAATAAACCGATTCTGAAAAAGTCCTCTCAAAATTACAGAACGCAGATATTTTCCATAAAGAGCTAATATGGGAAAAGTGGTTTTTCGTAATTTCTAGCAATTCTATTTGTTGTTGCTGCTCAGAATCTTTTGCAAACCTATTTTTGAAGGGAAACCAAGACTTTGACGCAAAGAAATCTCGAAAATAAACCGATTCTGAAAACATCCTCTCAAAATTACATAACGCAGATATTTTCCATAAAGAGCTAATATGGGAAAACTGTTTTTTCGTAATTTCTAGCCATTCTATTTGTTTTGGCTGCTCAGAATCTTTTGCAAGCCTATTTTTGATGGGAAACCAGGAAATTGACGCAAAGAAATCTCGAAAATAAACCGATTCTGAAAAAGTCCTCTCAAAATTACAGAACGCAGATATTTTCCATAAAGAGCTAATATGGGAAAACTGGTTTTTCATAATTTCTAGCCATTCTATTTGTTGTTGCTGCTCAGAATCTTTTGCAAACCTATTTTTGAAGGGAAACCAAGACTTTGACGCAAAGAAATCTCGAAAATAAACCGATTCTGAAAACATCCTCTCAAAATTACATAACGCAGATATTTTTCATAAAGAGCTAATATGGGAAAACTGGTTTTTCGTAATTTCTAGCCATTCTATTTGTTGTTGCTGCTCAGAATCTTTTGCAAACCTATTTTTGAAGGGAAACCAAGACTTTGACGCAAAGAAATCTCGAAAATAAACCGATTCTGAAAAAATCTTCTCAAAATTACATAACGCAGATATTTTCCATAAAGAGCTAATATGGGAAAACTGGTTTTTCGTAATTTCTAGCCATTCTATTTGTTGTTGCTGCTCAGAATCTTTTGCAAACCTATTTTTGAAGGGAAACCAAGACTTTAACGCAAAGAAATCTCGAAAATAAACCGATTCTGAAAAAGTCCTCTCAAAATTACATAACGCAGATATTTTCCATAAAGAGCTAATATGGGAAAACTGGTTTTTCGTAATTTCTAGCCATTCTATTTGTTGTTGCTGCTCAGAATCTTTTGCAAACCTATTTTTGAAGGGAAACCAAGACTTTGACGCAAAGAAATCTCGAAAATAAACCGATTCTGAAAAAATCTTCTCAAAATTACAGAACGCAGATATTTTCCATAAAGAGCTAATATGGGAAAACTGGTTTTTCGTAATATCTAGCCATTCTATTTGTTGTTGCTGCTCAGAATCTTTTGCAAACCTATTTTTGAAGGGAAACCAAGACTTTAACGCAAAGAAATCTCGAAAATAAACCGATTCTGAAAAAATCCTCTCAAAATGACATAACGCAGATATTTTCCATAAAGAGCTAATATGGGAAAACTGGTTTTTCGTAATTTCTAGCCATTCTATTTGTTGTTGCTGCTCAGAATCTTTTGTAAACCTATTTTTGAAGGGAAACCAAGACTTTGACGCTAAGGAATAGGCTTGACGGTGAAGTTCACCGACAATGTTTTGTGAAATAGGTGTACAGCTGGCATATTTTGTGTGTTCTCTTGACCTTATATGGTAAAATGACACACGAGTGGAGAAATAAAAAGATGAATTTTTTTCACACTAATAAACAGGTTTTATAATAAAATATCGACAAAATACCTATATGTCTCTTCTTCGAAAAAACTAATAACTTCACACGTGACTGAGATATATAACATGTTAATATAAACATTGGTAACATCCTAAGAACGCGCGATTTCATTGGATGCTAGGCGTGCACCATTTTGTATGGTGCAAACTTTTTATGGTGCACGGCTGTGAGCTTAGGTTCAAACTGAATAGCTAAAGCAATCTTAAAAGCAAACGTTTCCTCGACTTTGGTGTTGAAAACATTGCGATACATCGAAACTATGGATTTTTGATCAAAAGAGAACAAGAATGGTGAACAAAATGGCAAGAAAGTTGAGGATTCTGTTGTGTTTTTGAATAAAATTTTAGTTGAAGTGCGCGCGCTGCACGCTGGAATGTCATTATCTAATTTACATAAACTCATGTTGAATATTAATTAACTCGAACGTTTACAACAACTTCAGAATGTTGGTCTTTTCCAGTGAAATAATTTTCGACTTTTTTTATTATAAAATAAATAGAGGATGGCTTTCTATGTTCTATACAAAAATGATGCACTTCTGAGCTCTTGAAATGCAGCTGAATGTACTCGCTACTGCTCGTGCATCCACTTGCTAGCATTTCAAGAGCTCAGGCGTGCATCATGTTTGTATAGAACATAGAAAGCCATCTCAGTTATATTTGTTAACTAGGTTGAATTATTAATTAGATAACAATTTGTTGCGAAAGTTGACAATTTGGTTCTTCGTGAACGTGTAGCATTCTTAACTCAATATTTAAAGACCTCCTGTTGCAATATGATATTTCCAGCAATTATTTCTAAAACTTGAATCCTCTAACTGCGCAGCGTTTGTTTTTATTTTTATATTTAATTTATTTTTTAATGTTTTTAATTTTATTATCTTATTAGAGTGCAGACACTAAAACCGTGAAACAGTACAAACTAGTTAGTGCTAAATAGCACTAATGAAACAATAGAAAACAAAAGACATTGCACTATTTAGTGCTAATTAAAGTTAGGACTGTTTCATGGTTTTAGTATGACTTAAAATTGGTCATTTTATGCATCCTGGCTATAATAGGCGGCGACTTGCACTAAGAGGTCACGTGACCCAAACTCCCTTAATCGAACAGCAGTGTCAAAATGAACCCCAGAAATGAAAAGAGCAGCTCGAACTTAGTAAGAGGGCGAAGTTTCAGCGCATAATGTCTGACACAGGAGAAATGGCATTAAAAATAAAATCCATCGTTTTCTAAAATTTTGTTCGGAAAATGCATTGGTTGGCACGGCTCCTGCCATCCAATATGTATTTTCCAAACAAAATTTTAGAAAAGATCCATTTTATTTATGTTTAGTCATTTCTCCTGTGTCAGACATTATGCGCTGAAACTTTGCCCTTTTACTAATTTCGAGTTTTCATTTCTGGAGTTCATTTTGACACTACCGTTCGATTTATGGGAGTTAGGGTCACGTGACCTCTTAGTGGAAGTCGCCTTATTAAAATATTTTTAATAATAATACACGGTTTTAGTGTTTGCACTCATTCATGTTATTTATATTATTTTCTTTATATGTACTTTACTTTATATATTTTATTTATTTTTGCTTAATTTGTATATTTGTTGATTTTTAATTTCCATTTCCACTTTTGTTCTATTAACCGGTGTATCTCGCCAGTGTGTAAATATAGGTGATAACACTGAGTTACCATATTTTCAATAAGTTCAGCGCTAGACCTTATCCCGCCGGTACAAACGAGAAACGTCCAGGCTGATGTTTCTGCTACCTGCAAGCGACCGTGCGCCAACATTACTCGTCCGTTCTAATTCTCTCACAGTTGTCTCCGAGCGACGAAGAATCTTTTTCAAAGTTTGTTTCACAGGATTTCGAATGTCAGATATTCTCCAGCAATAGATGATGGGGTTGACTGAGGAGTTGAGAAAAACCCAGGTTGACGAACAGACATAAGCAGCTTTGATAGTACCGGTATAACCATGGAATTTCCTAGCAACTAAGACCACAATAAACGGAATATAGAATAAGAGATAAAAGCCTAAAATGTAAGCCATTGTTGTAGTAGACTTTTTGTAGCGGAGAAAGCTAAAAACGCGGCTTGATTTTCGGGTGTTGGCGTCCTCTGCTGGGGCCATGATTTGCTCCGAATGAATATGCTTTTGGTGTCTTATAACACAGCGAAAAATGTAAGTGTAGGCCACGAAGATGACTACGAACGATGCAACGAGCGTTACAAATATGAACACACTGTACACTGCTTGTATGTTGGGGATATAAAGCTTAGCAATAGTGACGGTAATGAAAAGGACCCAGAATGAACAAACAACGCAAAAAATACGATAAAGAGTGACGACCTCGTTGTAGCGAAGGCTGAAGCGTAGGGCGAGGTACCTCTCCACGCTTATAGCAGCTAGAGTTAGAGTAGATACACCAGATGTTATGGTTCCAACCGTCTCGGTTGTGACTCGCGTTACGCAGTACAAAGAGAAACTGGAAGTGATTTCGCCAACCTTGTGTGCCACGAACGAAGGCTGAGCTAAAAGTCCAACCAAAATGTCCGAAAACGCTAAACAGCAAAGGAGAGTATTAGAAGGCGTCTGTAGCGAAGAGTGCGTCCATATCACGTATAAGATTAGAGAATTCCCCAGAATCGACGAGACAGCAAATATGCTATTGATCACAGCTGTAGCGATGTGGATCACCAAGATGTAGCTTTCTAAGTTTAAATTCACTTCAAAATTAAAACAATTTTGTGCCGATAGATTTTGAGAAGAGGACGAGCCAGCGGAGGTCATATTTTTTTTGTCCAGTTCATCACTCAGATTTAGACTTCAGTTCAAAGAGTCAGGATGAGATCAGAAGAACGGATGAAGCCGTCTGTTCTAGCCTGCGTAGAAATGTGTCTTCTCGAGAACTAGTATACCTAGTTTGTAATTAAGGCTGGAAGTGTAACCTCTTGAACATGTTGAAGTGTCGGAGTTTCTCTTAAAAATGCATAAAGCGTTCCGAGGTGTTTTTCATGTTGCACATAATCGCATCGGCAAAGTCAAACAGTTTCTTGACTGAAAAATGATGTGTGCGCGTGGCTTATTATGACAAAAAATTCACAAATTGTACCAAATTAATTATCAAAATTCAAAACACACATAACACATCAGTAGAACTCAACCCGAAGAAATTCAATTTTGTTGGAATTGAGATATTAACAGTGCGTGTATATATATTGACCTTAATTTTACGAGTTCGCCGGGAAACATGTAGTTTATATTAAACGGGACAAAAACTTATTAAAACGACGAAGCTGTGAAATGTCCAAAAATTTGTCACTTCAATATAGCTTGTCGTTTAAAAACAAACAAGAAGTGAGAAAAGTCTCACTGCTATATCGCGTTTATTGACTTAAAGCCATGAGAAGTGCTTTATTCGCCAATACGGTGCTGCAGGGCCAAACTTGTTGTGACCCTTTCCGTCATTACTTTGATTTTACTCCCGACTAAAACCCATAATGAATCCACAGCAATTTCGCTCGTTGGAAAAGACAGAATAAATCAGCTGCATTTTGGCAACATGCAGTGTATCTAATCATAGGAAGACAAATTAAAAATAAGAGAAAAGAAAACACAGAATAAACAAGTAGTATTATATTTCAGCAACACGCAGCGTATTTAATCACAAGAAGACAAATTAAAAATAAGAGAAAAGAAGACAAGTCGTGTATCTAATCAAAAGAAGACAAATTAAAAAATGTCGAGAAAAGAAGACAGAAACTGTTTCAGACTGAAAATTAAACAACAGCCAGAAAAAAAACGGTTCGTTCTTAGTTTTCGATCAGTCGTCTTGCCGAAGCTAAATTACTAGATGTTTTGGAATAACATGTACAACGAAACTGTCACCTTGCTTTTCGCAAAACATAGATTAAAACCCTCAAGCACCTAGGCTGTATAAGGGCTTCTCTTCGCCCCGGTCATTTATATTCATGACTGCCTGAGGAGTCTTATTTCAAATAAAAAATAAAATAAAAAGTTGGCCCAACTTCCTGTCCATAATGAATCATAAGTGCATCTGCTATTGATTTTTTGAAAAATGAGGTGAGACTTAGAAGTGTGTTCAATAATGTTCAAAGAGCCAATATATTTGATCAAATGCCAACTATACGTGCAGATAATATGAATGTTGTTCAATTCCGGCCTTGTCATATACCATAAAGATCGCAGGCTCATACTTCGTCGAGGGAAACATTAAGATTCGAGGGAAACAAAATTAACTGTTTCCCTCGGGACCAGTCATTAAGTGTTTTGTTATGTCCCCATAGTCAAACACTGAAAAAATTGTTGGATCACGTGCGTTTATTCCCCTCTCACGCTTCGATCACGTGAACTTATTGCCCTCGCGGGAGTTATTAAGATTTGACGCCCGCCACGTGACGTGCTCTCGACCAATGAGAAAAACGAGTTTGACTATGGGGATATAACAATTGCACCTGTTCTATAGAATCGTTTTCGTATGAGTGGGAAACCTGCGGCATGGAGTTAAGTTACAGTCAGAATACGGAATCAAAGACATCCATATCATTCAACCAATCACAGCGCACAATATCAATGCTCAACAAGAGACCATAATCTATATATATCATATTCTCTTGTGCTCAACCAATCTAGACTGTGAACAGTCCCCCTTTTCCCTCCAGACTCAGTCGAACGAGAGAAAAACAATCCCGGACGCGCGAGGATTGGGGAGAGTTCAGAGGCGGAGAAGGGAGAGGAAAAGAAGGGACTGTGGACGTTGTTGAGTGATGCAAGATTTTGATCAATGGGAATTTTGCGTTGTGTCGGCAACGCGTAATTCGTGTTGGGGTGGTTTGTCCACAGTCCCTTCTTTTCCTCTCCCTTCTCCGCCTCTGAACTCTCCCCAATCCTCGCGCGTTCGGGATTGTTTTCTCTCGTTCGACTGAGTCTGGAGGCCGAAAAGGGGGACTGTTCACAGTCTACAACCAATCAGAATGCGTGGACACTGCATGGTCACCGCACGGCACGAACCGTACCGCAACTACTTCCCACTTATACGAAAACGACTATATATCCTACAGGATTTGCACAGCGGTTACTAGTTTATATAAAGTATGCGCAAAGGGGTTCTGAGTTTCAGCAGGTGTTTCCGATGCTCGGTGTGTTGAAATTATGTAATCACCAAGTACATACTTTTTCGAGATCCTAACGTTTTGAAGTGCCGACGCTTTTAAGGCGCCACGTTATGTCAATGAAAAGTGCAGTTTCTTATACCAGCTGGGAGGTGTGTCCCTGCTTATACCTATCGAAGTAAATTCTTTGTTATTTGCATGTACTTGTCGCGGTACTGGTAGAGACTACATAACCATCGTCCAATTTATATTAATTGGCAATACTGCCACAGGAAACCCAAACATTTCTCCCGAGGCCCTTATAGTAAATAAAAAGATATTTGTATGCATGCATCCGAATATAATAATATAATATAATATTTTGATGGATTTCCTGTGGTAGAGACAAATAGAGCCCAAGACAATACCTAGTCTATGCCGACCATCTTTTATTGCTGCGAGCGTAGCGAGCAGCGAAACTAATCTCGACGGAGTTCCTGTGTCATGTGTGGTCGTGTGGGATCTGGGCACTTATGTGGATGCAACGAGAATCTCGACTGCATTTCACGGCCGGGTTTGTGGAGATGATTTGTGAGCCACGGTACTTTTGATCAGCGCACACTCACAACACGACTCGTTGGATCGGAGTATCGTTTATTTTTCGCTGATTCGAGCCAGGAAAGTGTTCGTTTTCTACAAAATCCATGATGTCAAATGCAACTTTATTCATTGTTGGAAGCATTCGTCAGGGTCATGAACAATTTAGTGACATTTTAAGGGGAAGACAATGTTGTTTTATGAGTTTTTCAGCGCTGTTGACTGTTGTGTGTCAGTCGCGTCCAGTTCCACAATGGAGTACTTCTACAGCCTTCTTTCAGATGCTTTTGAAAGACACAGTATCCCAGATACAGAGACGCTGTCGCTGACCTATCTACCTGATCGAGTTTGTTGGTCTTCGTCAAACCAATCCGGCCCATGCCATTGGCATGGAAGCAACTACTGAATCAAATTATACGATCCATCCTGATGTACTTTTATCTTCTACAAGTGTGCTATGAGGCTTCGACATCTTTCCTGATATCTGGCCAGTAACATTGTATATAATATACACCAAACACAAATCTCTATTTCATTGAATCCATATTTGTATTAATTACTGCATATCAGTAGAGTACAAACTATTAAAAGCGTGCAACATATGATAAATAGTGCAAAGTATTGCATGCTTTTAGTGCTTGTACATGTCTATAGCTGTCTGTCTATGACCAGATTATTATAGTGTTAGTATTTGTATTTTAAAAGCAACACCATGCATACACCATTTTAATGGTGTATATAGAAACTCGGGTGGGAATGAGAATAAATAGAGACATGGAAGGGGACAATGTGACCGGGACAGGAATGAGAATCAATGGAGATGTGGGATGGGAACAATGGGGACAAGGATGGAAATGAGAATCAGTAGAGATATGGGAGGGGGAGGGGATTTTAGTGGGTATAGATAGGTGTCTCGAATTAGTTTCTTGTAAGTTAGAACACATGACACAGTACGTAATAAAGTTATTATTATTATTATACTGCATTTTATTATTTTATTTTACCACAAATGTGCCTTGCTGACAAGGGACAGCCACATGTATGCATTGAAAGCTACATGTACGGCAGTGCACAACTCGCAGCACTACACTTTCTACCAGAAAACGACTAGTTTTATATTATTTTTTATTTTAATTTAATTTGATATATTTTTAATTTTATTTAATTTTGATTAATTTTTTGTATTTCTTTTGATTAAATCAGGGAGTTTTTTTTCATATATATATATCTTAAAATATAAAGAGTGTTTCCCACTTCAGATAAACTCGAGCCAAAATGAAGTGTTTTTACGTCAAATCGACATATATTTTCTGTTGGTCTTCCTGTGTAAAACAGCAGCTGCCAAGGGCGCGAAATCCAAATTAGGCCAACAAGTCCATATATGGATCCCTAGAACCCAGTCCCAACTCGAATTTGTTTTGTAAATACAAAATTATCCGGCAAGTGAAATGTGCATCGTTTTGAAAAGGACCGAATTTTTAGCCTAAATTTAACCGTTTAGAAGCCCAAGGGACGCGATCTGAAGAGTGTAAGCTTTGGTATACGGTCCATAGGCGAGATTTACTGCAAGAGAGCGAGTAGTCATGGACGATTGTGAGCCATTCTCGCATCTGTCGCTGTTGATGAACGGTTTGGACAGATTGGCGGTGGATGGTGATGTGATAAAGAGCGCTATACGAGAGATCGACTCGAGATTGGACGAAAATGCTGTAAGGTTAGTAAACTAGACGTGTTTGTAAAACTGAATATCCTACAGGACTGCT
>JAUJYZ010000911.1:0-242585 GCA_033675265.1 Actinostola sp. cb2023 | reverse complement strand
CACAAGCTGTAGCTTTAACAATTATCGTGTATAAATAAAAGTTATTATTATTATTTTTTATTATAATTATAATTATAATTATAATTATACAATGCTACTTACCGATGTGCTTTAAATGAAACCAAATCTCTCTTAGAACCCAGGCCACTCTCTTTACTCGCAGCATGAACGAGAAGACCTGAATGTATCATAGCAAAAACAATGGTTGTCATGGTGATAATAAAGATAATAATAATAATAGATAACGACTAGGTAATAGAATACACAGTCATTGTTAGATTGATCTGAAATATCGGGCAATTTTACCTTGTTATATTTGATGATTGAATTTTCTGTGATAATGATGTTTACCGGCCACGGAACCTGTAAGAAAATGAATAAATACATAAAACACTCTCTCGCTCACCGCTAATAATCACACTATGGACCTCTCACTGTCTACAGTATTAGAAAAATATGGTTGCTTATACTACCACAATGTTGTGTGCACCAAAATACATTGTTCCTTGTAAAAAAAAAAAACAACAACATAGCATCGTAGGGTCTTGAGAACATCAAATTATTATGCGATCGTTACTGTAGATTAGGGACTAGCGGTTTAAACTAGTAGAGACTGCGTCGGTGCAGAACAATTAAACACTAGTAAGTAGCATGAAGCTTTAACACCGTGTAGTAAATTGAGTGATTATTTAACTGCTAATGTTTCATTCTACATACTTTTTCTGTACTGGTTAACGGTCTGTGGAAAATGATAGAAGACTGGGTTCGAGTGTTTTGATTGGCTGAAGTATAGTTACAAGTTTTTCGAGGTGTTTGCCCTCGATGAAAGACTAGTGGAAATATCACTTGAATGGATTCAACGTTCTTTCTCCAGCACATTGGATAGACTATACAGTTTTAAATAGGATATAATATTGTCAAAATTCAAGAACTACTACCACCATGGTTATAACCGACTCGCACCCAATCTCCCAATGTATTTTCCACAGACCTGTGGTTACGGCAACCGCAAGACCCTAGGCTCCTGTCCTTTGTATAACGATGGCATTCAGCTACTGATTAATACTCACACGATATCGCAACTCCAGGAAGTCCAACGTGTCAATATCTAAGTGTAATAAAATATAATTACGGTAGGCTTGCGTTTTGTGCGTTACCGATAGAATCCGAGATAGGTATAAATTTCAACCACAACAGGCGTGCTACACAGCACCGTCACTTTTTAGTCCAATTGTTTACATGAGGCTAGGCTAGGCACAAAACCTATACGGGTAATCGGTTTAAAACTAGAACGGGTAGCACGGCTCCATGTAAAACACTAGGTCTAAACTAGGACCCCAGTCACCCGTCTCGGATTCGTCCGATACAGTGTAAACGCAGCCTCAGGTTGGCATATATCTTCGGTACTTTATAATGACTATAGCGAACGACTTTTCAGCTAAAATAAGCTGGTGAAAGAATTACGTCTACGAACAAAACAATGAAATATAAATATAAGAAACATTACATCTATTAAAAGTGTGTATGTACATACCATTCAGATTAAACATGTCTGGCAATATCTTCAAAGCAAATGATAATTGCTGTTCAAACCCAGTCTTATCCGCGTAGACCGAGAGCTGTAGAGCCCTGGTAACGATGCCATTCATGACAGTGGGGGAGCATAACTCACGGGGAGTTAGACCAGCGGATAGCTGAAACACAAACATAATATCTGATCAATAGATCAATTCTCCTACAGGATCTTTGACTCCCCAAGGAGAATTTGATTTATGATCACAAGACCTCTTCAATAGATCTCTTCCGCTGGCATCAATATTGTCCCATTTTCAGACCATGAGACAATTCCCTTGAGTATTATAATATTTGTGTCCTTTCTTGACCGCATGAACAAATACATTGATATGGAAATATTTTAAACAAATATTGTTAATCCCACCAAGTTTGACATGGGGAACATTAAGGTGATCAGTGTGGCCGATTGAATTAAAAACAAGACGCTCTACTAGCGTGAACTTGGGCTTCTTAATAAAGCTGTTTTGATAGATTTTAAATGTGAAACCTAATAGTTTGTATCATCATACAGAAGTAGTTTTAGCCTACATGTATTACTTGCAGAATTTAAGTCACTCGTTGCGTGACTCAGTAGAGCATGCATACGTAATTAGCTTCAACACACACTCCTAGCTGACAGCTGCATGGCGAAGCACATTTCGATTACCTTGCAACAAACGATTTCACAAACTCAATAAAATTACGATCGAGTTCTTACTAAGCCACAGACATCTGTTAGAAATACACTTTCAGACAGAATTGCAAGGCCAAAAAGTATTCTCTAGGATATTTGCATATTTACTAAGCAGTATTAATGAACGACTCGACTGGCTCGAGCAAGGTCACGGCAAAATCCTTTTTAGTCTAGCAGTTAAGGATGAAAATTTGACCGATTTGTGCGTTTAATGATAAAAGCATGAAACTTTCCACGATTGTTAACCTATAGATACTTGACAATTTTGGATATAGAGGCATCGCTGAAAATTCCTGGGAAAGGAATAAATGGAATTTTAAAAAATTGACCGAAAACTGCGGATTCAGCATTTTTATGTTTTTTATATAAATGCTGTTTTGCGGATAAGGGTCGGATAGGTGATACAAAAAATGACTCTATTATCTACTTTAGACAAAGTATATACGATTTGCAGTGATATTTGAATAATATATAGTAATTAAATATTAATTAATTAATAATATTATATCAAAATATCTCAAATAATGGGTAAACTTGGCGATTATAAGACGTAATTTTAGGTAACATCCGTCTTCAAATGAATTGAAAAAATCAAGTTATTGGTTATGAATATGATGCACAATGTAAAATGTGTTTTGATTTAGAGTTAACCTTATTGTACTGTGTTTAGCTTTAATGAATTATGTACAAATTTTAGCCTTTATGCTATTATAAACAAGGTCCCAAACCCCCAACGAAAAATTGTATTTTTTTATACCTCTTAGCTGAAGCAGTTTCCACCGCAGGCGCACAAAGCTGTACACTGCAAACTGGATCTGGAACACTTGCACAACCCTCTGCAGGCCTTCTTGCAGGAACAGTGGATCAGTTCGTAGCAACTTTGCTGCGCTTGAGGAAGGGTCGTCCAAACAGGTCTCCAAAACTCGTCCTTCTCCCATCCCCACTCCGATGGACTTGGTAGTTCAGGTAGCGCTACGTGAACCTGGCTCCACACATGGCCACCTTGATAAGCAGCACGCAGGAGGTGTTGCCTAAGAGCAGCAGACGTCGGGGGAATGCGATCAAGGCTGCGAGAACGCTTGCAGAATAACTGCTGTCGTGCATCGTCAACGGAACTGAGCTGGCTGCCGCGATCATACAACAGTACCACAAATCGCTCAATGGTCTGTGTACAGTTATTAGATAGCTCATCCGGTGCAGTCGCTATCTCCAAGAACGAACGTGTAACTTCTGGAAAGGCATTCCAGGTGTCCCATGCGCTTTTCTTGCTTTTGCCTCCAAAGAATGAAACGGTATCACAGCCTGTCAGTGCATGAAAAACAGGTAAAGCCAAGCTTCTCTGCGGACCAAGCGATCGGGCAATAACATGTATGGGAAAATACCTAAACTGCTTCCCAGTACCAAAAGCAAGCCAAAGTTCCTTGTCGGGGATTCTCTGCATCTGGGCGACTGCTAGAACAAACACATCTGTATCTACTGATCTGATCAGTATACGACGGTGCTGTAGGGCAGCATCATGGACATGCAGAAAAATCCGAGAATCTGCTTCTTCGTGATTACATGGTTGAAGGCCATCCAATGCCGCTCTAGCAGTGTTGCTCAGGACTTCGTTACCGTACGTACTGTACACCTCTTTGCCTTGTGCATCTATATCTATGACTTCTTCTGCGAGGAGTCGGAAGAGTTCTGTCTTGTTCTCGTTGACACGTAGAAAGCTCTTCCAGTTAGGAGGGATTTTCACCGAAAGTGCCACACGGCGACGTGCTCCAGAACCTCTTCTGTCCCTTGTACCACTCTTCAGGCTGTCATCTTTATATGTATCCCATGCAATATCTATTCGTTGAGCTGATCGAAGTTGCGAGATGACATACGGTATGAAAACAGTTGCGACGTACTCTCTGAATGTAGATGCAGTTTTCGGATTCAGCATCTGCACAATTACAGCACCATCAATAACTTTCGCATCTACTTGAGGACACTCGACAACTTCAGTGGTGCCTGTAAGACACTTTACCAGGTCAGCTTTATTGCCTTGCCTAAGTTGTCCTTGTTGCGATAATGATGGTGGACAGGGCTGGTTTTCATGTTTGAAAAAGTCGTGGAGGTCACCTTCCCGAGATTGGCATGCGATGTACAGCCTTGAAAACAGTACACAATCTTCTTTTAATGCTGTAACTTGAGCTTGTTTTTTGGAAGGGGCTTTTGCTGGTGGTCGGCTAAACATCCAAAGTTTATTCCTCTTGATTGGATCAGTGATTGGTTTCTTCTGGTCTACAAACCTCTCTTTCACAAACGTTGTGTACTGATCATGGCCTAGTTTTTCAATGTTCTTCACGGAATCAACCACTTCTTTGGGCATGATGTCCTTTGTATCCAGCACGAGTAACCCACCACTGTCTTCTCGGAAGGGATTTCCCAGTTCTTCCACTGCATCAATTAGAGCTTTAACTTCCTTTACGAAGGTGTTTTGAACGGAGATCATTTGGTCGTGGTGCTTTGTTGTCTCCTTCTTCTAAGTAAGGACTGGACTTCATACTCGTTCACCATTCTTGCGAGCTCGGGGCCGCCAATCATCCAACGTCGCAAAGCTTGTGGATTCTCTGTGAGCCCCACTGCACCTCCATCTCCCTTTATAGATGCGTTCTCCTGTTCGTGTGCGTGGTCGAGAGCAATGGAAGAAAATACGCGAGTTGATTTGTTAACCACAAAGGCGCCAGATATGAACTTCTGATGAATACTTGGATGTGTTAGTGACAGTGATGACATGTCTCGAACGTGAACTGACAGCCAACGTGCATAGTTCACGCGATCTAGTGCAAACATCCAAGGCATGAGACGCGCAATTGATTGCACATACTGATCAAAGTTACCGTCTCGTATCGTTCTTACTATCTCGAGCACTAATAGCTCTAACTTCAAGACCTGTGACCAGAAACAGAACTGTGGTTGATCCGATGTCATCTTGTCACACCATGGGGCGAAGTCTAAGGGCTGCTCAGACTCTTTGACTGATGCTTTGTACTCTTCGTATGCCGTTTGTTGCAAGACATACATGGCTGCTGCTGTAATCTCGTGCGCATGCCTGGTTCGCGCCACATGGCTTACTTTCAAAAATGACTCTGCGGTGCCAGTACTAGCTATTCCGGCGTTAACGAGTGCAGTCACCCAGCCACTGCCATTCAGCCACTCTCCTATACCTTTCATTGCTGCCATCTCTATATGCAAACCACCAAACATGATCACGTAACGATCCTCTCCATGTGTATTGGGCATGTTCCACTGTATCTGTTTTGCAATCGCAAAAAGTGGTGTGATCCATTGCTATAACTGGTATCTGACCGGGGTTTAAATGTTGTACAATATCGTTAACAACATTCATGCCATGTAATATCATGGCGACAGAGTGTGCGTTCTCTAGAAAGAGCGGCAAAAGAGCGACAATATCGACCTGGTGTTCTGGAGGAGGTTTAAGTGAAGCATGGAAAGCAGCCCAAGACATGAATTCCTCATTGTCGAGTTCGTCTTTTCCATAAAGTAATTTAACATTATCTAGCCAATCAATGTTTCTGGAAATTGCATCTTGCCCTTGTGCTGGGGGCATTACAGGCCCTATTAACTTGGGAACAACCAGATCGCTAGTTTTCAGAACAGCTGGCTGTACATTTCTGTATGCATCTGGTAGTTCTCTCACTGTCTTCTGTCTTGGTGCATCTTCATTAATAACATTGACCCCGCGATCCGTTCCATGGTTGTCAGCGGTTGGGTGCTGCACTACTGATATTGCCGTACCATGGAACGAGTCTTTCGCTGTAGTTGCACTGGGGTTGTGGTCAATGTTGTCGAGGGCAGCGGTAGTAAATACATCCCCTCGTAATTTTGGAGGGCAAACTAAACCGTCCTGTTCAAAACGATAGCATACGCTGTTTGCAGCATCAGTAGATATGGACATCACACGATCGTATGATATAGAAAGGCCCATCTGAAACAATGTGTCTATAAGGGCTCTGCTTCTGGTCTCTGCGTGGATTTTCAAACCTATGTACAGGGGAACAGGGTTCTCGCGTTCCCTGTTATGGCGCATAACAGGCCGAGACTCCTCGCTAGTAGATTTCCTGTTCTTGACAGAGTTAAAGCTTATTAGCTGCGAAATGGCTAAGCTTGCTGCAGTAGTTGATATTTTATCGACTGATTCGTTATTCATTTGTGGTCCATCGAGAATCATCGATACTATAGCTTTAAGGGAGGGAGGGATACTCTTTTCTTGACAATTGGTTGCGAAGGACCCATTAAATAATATATTATTGTGAGCAAAAATGTCTTTCCTTATGATGCGTGCTGCTCTGGCGAGAAGTAAAGCCTCCGAATCATGGTCATGCTCACAAGCCTTCAATATAGCATCCCCCATATCTCGGTTGAACGCAAGAAGTATATTATTACTCTGTTTATAAGAAATCAGGTCGGGCAATTCTGCTTCAAGTTTCTCTTTAAGACGTGTTGCATGGATTCTAGAGTGCTGTTCAGCCCCTAGGTCTTCTAATATTGAGGAGTACATTTTGCATAAATCTGCTATGGCAAATACTGGAGATGTTTGCTTGTTTTCTCTGAACTCCTCTATGTATGACACAAATTCAGCAAAAGCGATGGCGTGTAACCTAGAGTTCTCCTGCTGTTCATTAGCTTTACTGTAATTCCGTCTGGCGCGATTATAAAACGCAACGATACACTTAGTGTGATATATAGCATCAGTTGCCACCATATCACCTGCAGCTAATTTTGTAAGCAGCCTAGTGTCATTGAGCTCTGTGGCGTACTTTCTCACCTTTGTGTCAACCTCAAAGGTTGATGCTCTGTGAAGGTTGCCACCAGGTTTGTCACAAAAAAAACACTGACTCTTGAATATTGATTTGTCTCCTGTTAAACGTCTCGTTTTAGTCACTGATTTTACTGAGTCACTGACTTCTTCACTCTCTCCCTTTCTTTTAGCGGCCCTTTTAACTTCTGTACTATTAATCTTGTTTCGACATGATTTGTGCCAGCAAGCTTCATTACTGGTCAGGGTTGATGTGATACCGCTCCCATCGTCAAGTTCATTGATGTCAAAGCTAAAGGGATTTGCTTGTAATTCATGCAATTGTGATAAATTTGAGGCCAGTGATAAGTAACCTGCCCCTGTGTCTTTTCGCTTTGATTTTGCTGGGCAAACAAGAGGTTCGAGGGACGGTTTTCTGCAGAGTATACACATTTGCCAATCAATTCTCTTTTCATAATAATCGTTTTCGCTGGATACTTCACAAGGATTGACCAGTTTGTGTGACTTTGCCATAAGGACAATTGATCTAAAACGGAAATTACTCTTTGTGAAAAGACAATTAAGACGCAGAAGCTCTTCTAATATACAAGTTCAACTTTTAGTTTCAATTCTTACCTTAGAACTTCGATAATTTCGTCACTAAAAGCTCTGTAAGTTCGTAGAATCGTCAGATTACATGGAGGCCGCCATGACAGTTTGCACACTAGAACCCAGGCCTCTAAAAAGCTGAACTCACTCCAAGTCCGTAAATTATTTAGTTTTATAGAAGAAAAGTACCAAAACAATATAATTAGAATAGTTTCTTTACAGTAAACATGAAAACAAATGTTTTTTTTATGTTAGATAGAAGACAATACGTCTATAATCGCCAAGTTTACCCATTATTTGAGATATTTTGATATAATATTATTAATTAATTAATATTTAATTACTAGATATTATTCAAATATCACTGCAAATCGTATATACTTTGTCTAAAGTAGATAATAGAGTCATTTTGTATCACCTATCCGAACCTTATTCGCAAAACAGCATTTATATAAAAAACATAAAAATGCTGAATCCGCAGTTTTCGGTCAATTTTTTTAAATTCCATTTATTCCTTTCCCAGGAATTTTCAGCGATGCCTCTATATCCAAAATTGTCAAGTATCTATAGGTTAACAATCGTGGAAAGTTTCATGCTTTTATCATTAAACGCACATTGCCTTCCCTTAACCGCTAGACTATTTTGAATGCTGCTGGTGATTTGATTTATCGTTACGTACGTCTGCCATCTTGAATTTCGTTGATAAGCTGCTGACCACAACTTCTGTATACTCAAAAATTGGAACGATACAGAGAAGATTAGCATGCGCATGCGCTATGGCGACCTTGCAGATTTGGCGTAGAAACACCACGACCAAAAAGAATAACCGTCTGTAATCTTAGACTTGGGCATTCCACAGGAAGCCCAAGTAAAAAAGGGGTGACTCTGGCTCTGGCTTAGTTCATTGCCTTCCAAAAGAGGTGTTCATCTCGATTCTTCATGATCTCAAATCCTTGGGTAATTGTAACTACCATTGGTATGGACCACTTGTTGGTGGAGGGAGAACGACGTTACTAGAAATGAAATATAATTGAACTAACCTTTTGGAACAGTTGATCAGACAGCGACAGGGCAAACTCGCCATCTTCCATAAACAGAAATTTCCTGAAGATCTCGAAATGTCGCGATATCTTTAAGTCATCCATGAAATATTCAACTACCATTGAATTGACCAGTGAAATCCTATAATGACATCATGGTTATTATCATCATGAATAATTCCATAGACAACCATCATAATCATTATTACCAACGTCATTATCATAGTGGGCGCCATCATCTACTATAGACATTACTATTATGGACCTGATATTCCACATCATCATCAACGTCACCAACTTTTCAGCACCACCTTCATCCTCATCATGGTCCTGATCTTCCACATCACAATCATTACTATCATCACCATCAGCGCCACATACGACTGTACATCCTCACCATGCATGGTCCTGATCTTCTACATCATCATCATGACTATCATCATCAGCGCCACCTACTTCCTCTTGATCATGGTCGTGATCTTCCATATCACCATAACCGTCATTACTGTCATCACCATCAGCGCCACATATATCATTATCACGCACGGTCCTGATCTTCTACATCACCATCATCACTATCATCATCAGCGCCACCTACGTCCTCTTCATGGTCGTGATCTTCCATATCACCATAACCGTCATTACTGTCATCACCATCAGCGCCACATATATCATTATCACGCACGGTCCTGGTCTTCTACATCACCATCATCACTATCATCATCAGCACCACCTACTTCCTCTTCATGGTCGTGATCTTCCATATCACCATAACCGTCATTACTGTCATCACCATCAGCGCCACATATATCATTATCACGCACGGTCCTGGTCTTCTACATCACCATCATCACTATCATCATCAGCGCCACCTACGTCCTCTTCATGGTCGTGATCTTCCATATCACCATAACCGTCATTACTGTCATCACCATCAGCGCCACATATATCATTATCACGCACGGTCCTGATCTTCTACATCACCATCATCACTATCATCATCAGCGCCACCTACGTCCTCTTCATGGTCGTGATCTTCCATATCACCATAACCGTCATTACTGTCATCACCATCAGCGCCACATATATCATTATCACGCACGGTCCTGGTCTTCTACATCACCATCATCACTATCGTCATCAGCGCCACCTACTTCCTCTTCATGGTCGTGATCTTCCATATCACCATAACCGTCATTACTGTCATCACCATCAGCGCCACATATATCATTATCACGCACGGTCCTGGTCTTCTACATCACCATCATCACTATCATCATCAGCGCCACCTACGTCCTCTTCATGGTCGTGATATTCCATATCACCATAACCGTCATTACTGTCATCACCATCAGCGCCACATATATCATTATCACGCACGGTCCTGATCTTCTACATCACCATCATCACTATCATCATCAGCGCCACCTACGTCCTCTTCATGGTCGTGATCTTCCATATCACCATAACCGTCATTACTGTCATCACCATCAGCGCCACATATATCATTATCACGCACGGTCCTGGTCTTCTACATCACCATCATCACTATCATCATCAGCGCCACCTACTTCCTCTTGATCATGGTCGTGAACTTCCATATCACCATAACCGTCATTACTGTCATCACCATCAGCGCCACATATATCATTATCACGCACGGTCCTGGTCTTCTACATCACCATCATCACTATCATCATCAGCGCCACCTACTTCCTCTTGATCATGGTCGTGATCTTCCATATCACCATAACCGTCATTACTGTCATCACCATCAGCGCCACATATATCATTATCACGCACGGTCCTGGTCTTCTACATCACCATCATCACTATCATCATCAGCGCCACCTACTTCCTCTTGATCATGGTCGTGATCTTCCATATCACCATAACCGTCATTACTGTCATCACCATCAGCGCCACATATATCATTATCACGCACGGTCCTGGTCTTCTACATCACCATCATCACTATCATCATCAGCGCCACCTACTTCCTCTTCATGGTCGTGATCTTCCATATCACCATAACCGTCATTACTGTCATCACCATCAGCGCCACATATATCATTATCGCGCACGGTCCTGGTCTTCTACATCACCATCAACATCATCATCAGCGCCACCTACTTCCTCAGCTCATCATGGTCCTGATCTTCCACATCACCATCGCAATCATTACTATGGTCCTGATCTTCCACATCACAATCACCACTATCATCCTCACTATCAAAGTCTAAGATCCTAACGGTGTCGGACACCATGAAATACATTATTTCGCAAAATGAGGACGGGCAAAGTATATATATCTGGGGGATGTCCCACCATACGTCTCTAAATTGTTGATACTACTATAAGCTATATTTGTTAAAACTTACTGAGCCATCAGTGGTGCTGTAACAGAGCGACGCAACAATACAGGTAAAGACATCAACCGAGCAGCATCAATGTCATCATCATCATCATCATCATCTAAAATACACACACACAAAACAATGCGATGAAATAACATACCGTATTTGAAATGACAATTATTCAGCTTGGCTAGATCTATGATCATCCATGACCCATAACCATCCGATTACAAATCGGATGGTTTACGACTGAGCTGGTTGACTTAAAGAAAATAAATGTCTAGTTTCAAATGTAGTGTTGAAACATAGAGATATAAACTGGAAGAAGCACTAGCAAACATAATAACTAATAACTATTTCAGCTTAGTAGAAGCCATTCAAAAATAGGCAACATGTTACCGTATCGAAGATTGCGTAAAAAAAAAGCCCAGCACTTCAAGTTACAAGTCTGAGTTTGATAGGAAAGTTTGTTGTCATTTGAATATTTAGTTTTACAGGGTAATCTTAAGGTGACTCGATGGGGTTTTTGAGTCACGATACCTCTCCACTTTAAGCCGCTAGCACACTACTGGAAACAATCTCAAAGTAAAGCGACTGTTACAGCTGTGCTTGTGAAAGATGAAAGTTTGAGATGAGGTAAGTTTTATGGACATCGGGGTTACCATAGCAACGTGGTGACGCCATCACCCTTTTTATTTAAAGCGTAGTTTCTTGCCTTCGAGGCAACTTTGGGGAAAACCCTTCTCAGTATGCATTGCTGACATGATTGCCTTAAGATCGACGAAGTCTAAAGAAATTCTAAGAGAGCGTTTTCGAGAAATTTTAAGATGATTTTTTTAGGTACAAAAATACAGCCAAAACAAAACAATTGAATCAGTTTGTCACTATCCGCGCATTTAAGATGCAATGTAACGCATTTTGCACTTACATCATTCCTGTGCCATTGAACATACTTCTGCGAAGAATTAAAGGAGATCGCTAAATATGATTTCGAGAAAACCGCCTCAAAGTAAATGTGTCTTTTTGTCATTTTTGTGAAATTATTCTCTGTGACTACTAAAGTGGCCACGAAATGAAATCCGATTGATGAATGTTTTTTAAATTTACTCTTTAAAGAGATTTATTAATATCCAACACCGTCACCAAGTTTCAAGTTTATTGAAAACTTATAACGCTGTCAGTTTTTAATCTCAATTCGGGAAGTATCGGCAACGATTTTCTTTCTACTGGCTTGTTTATCTTATTATGCATCCCATTGTCTTGAGTTTCCATACTCTTGTGAATTCCAGCACACTATGAATTAATAGAACGCCTGATTGCTTTCCGAAGATGGTTCCGAAATATTCTAATCTGACTAGCCAACAATACAATATAACAATGAACGACTGGTGAACACTTGTCACACTGTCGTTCTAGCCGTAATGTGACCATGGTTCGCGTTTCGAACGACCGCAAAAGAAAAGCCTCTGTGATTAACAGAAACCGGGAGTTAGAAAAACAGAAAAGGACTGAAAATGAACGACAGTGTGACAAGTGTTCACCAGTCGTTCGTTGTTATATTGTACTGTTGGCTAGTCAGATTAGAATATTTCGGAACCATCTTCGGAAAGCAATCAGGCGTTCTATTAATTCATAGTGTGCTGGAATTCACAAGAGTATGGAAACTCAAGACAATGGGGATGCATAATAAGATAAACAAGCCAGTAGAAAGAAAATCGTTGCCGATACTTCCCGAATTGAGATTAAAAACTGACAGCGTTATAAGTTTTCAATAAACTTGAAACTTGATGACGGTGTTGGATATTAATAAATCTCTTTAAAGAGTAAATTTAAAAAACATTCATCAATCGGATTTCATTTCGTGGCCACTTTAGTAGTCACAGAGAATAATTTCACAAAAATGACAAAAAGACACATTTACTTTGAGGCGGTTTTCTCGAAATCATATTTAGCGATCTCCTTTAATTCTTCGCAGAAGTATGTTCAATGGCACAGGAATGATGTAAGTGCAAAATGCGTTACATTGCATCTTAAATGCGCGGATAGTGACAAACTGATTCAATTGTTTTGTTTTGGCTGTATTTTTGTACCTAAAAAATCATCTTAAAATTTCTCGAAAACGCTCTCTTAGAATTTCTTTAGACTTCGTCGATCTTAAGGCAATCATGTCAGCAATGCATACTGAGAAGGGTTTTCCCCAAAGTTGCCTCGAAGGCAAGAAACTACGCTTTAAATAAAAAGGGTGATGGCGTCACCACGTTGCTATGGTAACCCCGATGTCCATAAAACTTACCTCATCTCAAACTTTCATCTTTCACAAGCACAGCTGTAACAGTCGCTTTACTTTGAGATTGTTTCCAGTAGTGTGCTAGCGGCTTAAAGTAGAGAGGTATCGTGATTCAAAAACCCCATCGAGTCACCTTAAGATGTCAATTCCTTACCTCTACCGATCGCAACGTTGCTGAGAGCACTTTTTAGTAGATCGTTTGTTGGTCGTTTATCTTACGAAACAATGAAACATTAGTATTTACGACAGCCATACCGTACCAAACAACAATTCCAGCCTCGGCTAGGGCGCTATATCCACGTAAATGGGTCTCTACGACGAGTGGATTACCTGTGGTTAGGGTTTTTTGACGACGGTGCGGAGGAGGTGAAAACAATATCAAGAAATACTTACCTAGAATATCAAAGTCTACTTGAAGGGGTTCGACCTCAGATGCGATCCATACGTCTTCGAATTCTAACGGTTTTGCTGGCTCTGGAGCAGTTTCTAAAATGCGTAAGAATCTAGACGTTAAACAATTACCAACCTGTCTAACGGTATTTAACCCAGAGATAAACAAGGTAATATGTAATACGGATGAGGAAAAAACCCTGCTATGGCATCCCTTTTCAAAAAGATAACCGAAATATAGTGATGGTGATTGACGTCTGGTGATTGGTGTCTGGTGATTGACGTCTGGTGATTGACGTCTGGTGATTGACGTCTGGTGATGTTTCATGACGATACATAATGTATACATGTAAGGGAAAACATTGGAGCAGATTGTTTTTCTCGTTCGTTTATGAGAACATGGACGTATTCCCGAGAAACAAACAGTCGAACCCTATCGTTAACGACCCGATGGCCCCTTTTGTAAAAGCGGTCGCTGATGGAAGGTATTTACAAGAGGAAAATAACTAAGGTATATGACCAGGGAGGTATGACAACTTACAAATTGCTATTTTTTCAGAGCGGCCATCGAGTAAAGGTTGTCTTCCTGAGAAGTTTGAATATCAAACAGGAGATTTGTACTGCCTCAAGACCCGATACCACGTATTTCAATTTTTCTCCGACATCACTTTCGCGCCGACTTGGAGATCACTTTTAAGTGATCTAAAAATACTCCAGTTTCGAGTTGTTTAGACACTGCTGTACTTCTTGACAAAAGACACATTTGCTCAGCCTTAGCCTCAATCCAGAGAATAACCCGTGGAATTAAAAAATGATTATATTGTCCTATGTCAACATTTTTCACATTCTCGTTGGTATTTGTGAATAATTTACGCTGAATTGAGGCTAAGGCTGAGCAAATGCGTCTTTTGTCAAGGTGCGTAAACAACTCGAAACTGGAGTATTGTGGTGGGGATCATTTTTGCAGGGGCACAACAACAAAACCCACCTTTTTCTTGCTCCGCTGGATACATCAATTTCGTTATCTTAACCGCAGGTTCATGACCACGAGTTGATCTCTTTATCTTCCCAGGACTAGCACTCCCCCCTACTGGATACATTATATCTTTGACAGAATCAGCCGGAGGAGCTCCTCTAGTATTTTCGGGGTAAAGCGGATCCTGGACAAGACTGACAGGGGTTGGGGTAGGGGCAGAACCTTGTGCGCTGTTCTGACTTTCAGAGAGAGTTGATATACATGTATCGACAAGAAGTTTCTCAACTCTGCTGTCTGACGGATGTCCCCAGTGACTCCTCGATTGATATGCCAAGATGTTCTGATTTGGTGTATCACGAGTAGAACTGAACTGAGAGTCCGAGGGATGGCCATATCGCGACCTATGCCCACTGGGGATCAGCGTTTCGTCACCAACGAACTTGTCATGCGCAATAGACTCCAAATGGTGAACCTCTTCAAACTGTGGTATCCCACATGCTGTAGGATCTTCTTGGCCAACATATAGTACACTTTGAGCTGTTGAATCGGTAGGATGTCCAAACGTTGACCTCGGTCCGTGATGTGGTCGTGCTGGAAAATCATCCGAGGGGTATAGTAGGGATTGGGCACTTGACTGAGTGGGGTGCCCATAGGAAGATACTGGCGTGACTTTCAGTCCTTTGCTAGTCTGATCTCCTGATAAGTAAACCCCCATAGTAGATTCAGAGGGATGGCCGATTAATGGAGACCTTATGCCATCCACACCTTTGGAAAGACTATGAAGAAAATCCTGAATTACAATATCCACTTTAGGCTGTTCTTGCGAATCGTTAGATGACTCTTGGAGTTTCATTACATCGTCAATTGAATCTCCTATATCTTCAGTAGAACACTCGGGTTTTAGTACATCTTCGTGAGAGGCAAGCTGCTTGTTAACAGGGTACATAAGACCTTGTATACTTGAGTCGCTTGGATTAGGAACACTTGCTTGGAGTGAGGATGATGAGTTAATAATTGAAGAGTTTTCGTCAGTCTCTGAGGTGTTAACATTTCTATCGCCATAAAGAGAAACTTGGATCGAAGAATCAGTTGGATGACCATGGGGATGTGGAGAATCGGCGAGATTGACATCCCCAACTGCCGTTTCCATTTTTTTCCTTGAAGAGGTTGCATTGTGTTCAGATTTGAGATCATCTGGTTTTGCGTCTTTGGCACCGGACCATGTAATTGAAGACTTTTCGTCAGCCTCTGAGGTGTTAACTTGTTTATCGCCATAAAGAGAAACTTGGATCGAAGAATCAGTTGGATGACCATGGGGATGAGGAGATTCGGCGAGATTGACATCCCCAGTTGCCGTTTCCCAAGATTTCCTTGAAGTGGTTGCATTGTGTTCAGATTTGAGATCATCTGGTTTGGTGTCTTTGGCACCGGACCATGTAATTGAAGACTTTTCGCCAGCCTCTGAGGTGTTAACTTGTTTATCGCCATAAAGAGAAACTTGGATCGAAGAATCAGTTGGATGACCATGGGGATGAGGAGATTCGGCGAGATTGACATCCCCAGATGCAGTTCCCCAGGTTTGCCTTGAAGTGGTTGCATTGTGTTCAGATTTGAGATCATCTGGTTTCACGTCATTGGCACCGGACCATGTAATTGAAGACTTTTCGTCAGCCTCTGAGGTGTTAACATTTCTATCGCCATAAAGATAAACTTGGATCGAAGAATCAGTTGGATGACCATGGGGATGAGGAGATTCGGCGAGATTGACATCCCCAACTGCCGTTTCCCATTTTTTCCTTGAAGAGGTTGCATTGTGTTCAGATTTGAGATCATCTGCTTTCACGTCTTTGGCACCGGACCATGTAATTGGAGACTTGTCATCAGCCTCTGAGGTGTTAACTTGTTTATCGCCATAAAGAGAAACTTGGATCGAAGAATCAGTTGGATGACCATAGGGATGAGGAGATTCGGCGAGATTGACATCCCCAACTGCCGTTTCCCATTTTTTCCTTGAAGAGGTTGCATTGTGTTCAGATTTGAGATCATCTGGTTTCACGTCTTTGGCACCGGACCATGTAATTGGAGACTTGTCATCAGCCTCTGAGGTGTTAACTTGTTTATCGCCATAAAGAGAAAATTGGATTGAAGAATCAGTCGGGTGACCATGTGCAAAAGGAGATTCGGCGAGATTGACATCCCCAGCTGATGTTTCCCAAGTTTGTCTTGAAGTGGTTGCATTACGACCTGAAGGAACTGATAAATTCGATGCTACAGAAATATCTGTCTCGTCGCCATCTTGTTCATCATGTTCCAAGGAGACTACCGACTTGAGAGTTTGGCTCTCAGAGAGACATCCACCCCTTCACCATCCTTTGTATATTTTCCAGTAATTCCAACCAAAGTTCCAGTTCCTGGAATAAAACCAGAATCAGTTGAACTAGAGATGTGTATAGACTTGTTTGCTTCAGACTGGACCAGTGCATCTGTTTTGACACCGCTGGCGATGAGAGAAACAAGGCTGGGGCTGGGAACGGATACTAAGTGCTTATCCACAGGTTGAGGGGTGCTTGATGAATCAGGGCCTTTAGGAACTATGTTCTTTTCAACTGACGTTACTTCCTCATTTACTTTGATACGATCTTCAGAAGCCTCAGCTAGAAGTCTTTCAAGCTCGGCCTGTTCTTGGGCCAAAAACTCAATTCTAACCCTGTTGAGTTTGTGCCTCTTGATTTGCCATTGAGCTCGTTCTTCGCGCCGGTCCATCTCATCCGTTAGCTTTTGATAGTAGTCAATCAACTCTTGCCTGTGGTACGATAAAAGAGTGAATCAATGTGATGTCTCAACTAACACTGACGTTATACGCATATATATTTTCTCTGGCATCATTTTTGGATCCACTTATGGTATGGGCCAAGCTAACAAGATTTAAAATATGATGACTATATATGGCTTCTGCAATCAACAAATACACACAAAAAGGAAAGTTAGTAAATAACGGTTTGTATTCGATCAGTGGCTTCTAAAAACATTTCAACACTAGGAAGGTTCCCTATCATCACAGTTTTCATATTATCAGTTGGACTATCAACTACAAGCAAACGTTTTAAAATTATATCATTGTGGTTTTTTTCACAAACGTCTTACATTGTAGGTCCATAAGGGAAGAATGGACCGCTAATTGGCCAATCGCAATTCATCAAATTTCTTTGTCATACAATAAATAATAATATTTTCTTTCAAATCACACAGACACTGTCAGTCATATGCAATGCATGAAGCAGACACGATGATCTTGAATTTAATAGAATAGAAAGTCCCGGCCTTCGGCATGTGACTTTGTACCTTGCTCTTTCTCTTAGCTCATCATCTGCTTCTGCTCGGTTCAATGCGTCCACAATGTACTTGTTATCTACTTCACTTTCTCTTTCTTTATCGAGCTTTCTTTTCTGAAAATGGAATGATATGTTATTAATAAAGTCATTATCCTTATGGACTACAGTTTGCTTTAGAGCCATCTAGCAATATTGTCGTCTCCCCCATTTCCGATATTTATATAGGATGGTCCAGTTCAACAGAAGCTGGTCTAAATGGAGTCCTGTTACAGGTCGAATTACAATTTACTTTAGACCCTCACCGCTCTTTGTGACCTATATTTTGGGTACAAGATGCACCTTTTCGGTTTATCTTTTATACTTTATAATTTATGGTTGTTGTTGTTGTTTGTTTTTTTTGTGGAGGGAGGAAAACTCGGCTGAAATCCTTACAGAAATGCCAAGAGAAAATCCCTTGGAGCAAAGTTCCAAGAGAACCAACAAACTCAACTCCCGATCATACTCGTGATTAAAATCAAATATTTGTTCCATGATCAGTCAATCAAACAATCGATCAATCCGTCAATCAATCAATACCTTTATTTTAATCATCACTGGCCATCATCACACCATCTTTACCATTGTCATCATCACAACCACTAAGCCAAACACTCAATATCATATAAATCATCATCATCATTACCAAGCATCTGCGAGCCATTCATGACAATAATTTTTGCTGGTAACAAACCTTGATGGCCTCCTCCATTTGTTCTTTCAGCATGTTTAAATCTGCTTTCTTCTTGGAGTCAACAGCTTCCTTTACTTGGTTGATAAGGCCTACGACATAATCAATTACTAAAATCAATGTGTATTCTATTGCAGATCATCAACACTAAATGCACGAGTACCTGTTACTTCAGCCAATGCATCCTCTGCTCGAGCCCTGTCTTCCATGAGCACCTTCTCCTTAGCTTGTTCCAGAGCTAAACGCTGCAAAAGATAGCAATACCCAAAACATAAATACAGATTTGATTGTGTCATCACGGCAGAATTATATAGTTATTACATATGTAAGATATACATTTTTTCTTTAGTTAAACGTTTTCGATCATTCGATCATCATCAGGTTCAATGCTGGAGGTCAATGGTGAATTAAATTAAATACTTAAGTGATACCTCTAGGGAATGAATTTAGGTGATAGGATTTAACTTGTTTGTTTAAGTCTGGTCTTCATTTAGCAATGTAAAGGGCTTCCAGTGTTTTCCATATTCCCAACGGGTAGCTTGTACTAATAACGTTCCATTCGAACTTGTGATTAGGATTTTGAGCGCAGTGACGAGCAGGTTCTGATTGGCTGTTGAGCGTGCTGTGTTCTTTAAAATTTGATTTAAGATTTGATTGTTTCCTGCTTTTGTAAAAAATTTGAATTGTGAATTTTTGAATTCCATACCTCTTTTTCTCTCTTGGTTCTTATTTCTGTGGCTATATCATCCATTGCATGGACATAATCCAGGCAGTTCTTGTCGATAGCCTTTAGTTTGTCCATCGAGAATGTTACCTCCATCTTGGGTGGAGGAACACCAGAATCGCATAAGAAATGCTGTTAAAAGAGGTGAGATGAACAGCCATTGATTTCATGTGGTGCTGCACTGTCACAGACATTGAAGTTACTCATCGATCCATGCTATCATTATCAATCAGCGTCAACATCATCATCATCAACATCAGCATCACCACCAGCACTATCAATATCTTCACTGTCTTGGTCATCACCATTTCCCTTGTCAATTATCACATCAGCTGTTTACAAACTAGGTTATCCATATTCTCTAAAACAGATTTTACGGATGTGACAATGTATAAGGATAGACAATTTACTGCTCTAGCAAAACACAGTTTCTGAGAGAAATTAGTATACATGTGTAAAGGTAAATAATAATAATAATAATAATAATAATAATAATAATAATAATAATAATAATAATAATAATAATAATAATAATAATAATAATAATAATAATGACGATGATGATGATGATAATAATATTAAAAATAATAATAATAATAAGCACTCAATTTACCCCACTCTTTCCATCAGTGCTCCGTTTTACGGGTATTTAAAGCTAATTAAAATTACACGGAACGGAAAGAAGTCGAAACAAGAATATATGTGGGGTCACTGGGAATCGAACACGTGACCTCTCGCACCAAAGGCTGCGCGCTAACCAACTGTGCCGTCCTTGCTCCTATTGGCTCATGATGTCCTTTTTGAAGCATACAACTATTATTAATCACAATTATACTGTTACTAAAGATCATGATTTAATATCGGATTACTGCAATTTTCAAAATCATGCGAACTCAGACAGCCAAACACTCAACTGGCTTTTGCCGTTTTCGCTTCCGTCATATTATGATCAAAATGATAAACAATGATCTCAAAGCACTCTAAATACATGTACAGTACCTACCAAATAATCAAAAAATATCTTTAGATCATACATTATAGTTCAGACCTTATTTCTATTCTGTATTTCTTCGTTATTTTAATTTTTAATTTTGATTGACGGAAGCGAAAACAGCAAAAACAAGTTGACTGTTTGGCTGTCTGAGTTCGCATGATTTTGAAAATTGCAGTAACGCTGATCATCCTTGCAATGAACGGGCTACAAGTAATTGTGACTTTACTTACACCAGGGCAACACAGTTTCATCAGATTGATGGATTTACCACACACAAAAATATCATTTGCCAGTTCACTGAGAAACATTGGAACACAATCCAGTTTGTCCTTTTCTGACATCACAAATCCATGACTCCAGAAATGTTTATCTGTAACATAAATTAATATAAACTATAAGCAGTATGTTTTGATGATGCTGGCAATACCTAAGGGGAAGGGGAAGGGGAAGGGGAAAGGGGAAGGGAAGGGGAAGGGAAGGGGAAGGGGGAAGGGGAAGGGGAAGGGGAAGGGGAAGGGGAAGGGAAAGGGGAAGGGAAGGGGAAGGGGAAGGGGAGGGGAAGGGGAAGGGGAGACCTGATTAGGCAATACGGAAGGGTAAGGGTAGGGGTAAGGGTAAGGGGAAGGGTTTAGGGGAAGGAAGGGGAAGGGGAAGGGGAAGGGGAAGGGGAAGGGGAAGGGGAAGGGGAAGGGGAAGGGGAAGAGGAAGAGGAAGAGGAAGAGGAAGAGGAAGAGGAAGAGGAAGAGGAAGAGGAAGAGGAAGAGGAAGAGGAAGAGGAAGAGGAAGAGGAAGAGGAAGAGGAAGAGGAAGAGGAAGAGGAAGAGGAAGAGGAAGAGGA
The DNA here is from genome assembly GCA_033675265.1 of Actinostola sp. cb2023. NCBI lineage: Eukaryota > Metazoa > Cnidaria > Anthozoa > Actiniaria > Actinostolidae > Actinostola > Actinostola sp. cb2023. The sequence goes on along the minus strand of JAUJYZ010000911.1, from coordinate 221,274 downwards.
AGAGGAAGAGGAAGAGGAAGAGGAAGAGGAAGAGGAAGAGGAAGAGGAAGAGGAAGAGGAAGACCTGATTAGGCAACTTGTCTTGCAACTGTGCAATATCATTGCAAAGAGTAAATATGTTTTTAGTGGTGTACAGCTTACACACCTCGGTATGCAAGGAACTGATCATCAACTTCAATAATGAATTCTTCATAAACATCTCGACAAATGCCTTGGAACACCCATTGCTGCACAAACCTACAAAGACAAAAGCACATATACATTGTTATAATCGGTATTTATTGACATAATAGGCCATATGCACTAACGGGTCACGTGACCCAACTTTCTCAAATCAAGCAGCAGTGTCAAAATGAACTCCAGAAATGAAAAGAGCAGCTCGATATTAGTAAGAAGGCGAAATTTCAGGTCATAACGTCTGACACAGGAGAAATGACATGAAATATAAAATCGAGTGTTTTCTAATAATTTGTTTGGAAAATGCATTGGATGGCATTTTTTGCCATCCAGCACATTTTTCCATACGAATCTTAATAAAATTTGCAATTTTATATTTCATGCCATTTCTCCTGTGTTAAACATTATAAGCTGAAATTTCGCCTTCTTACTAATATCGAGCTGCTCTTTTCATTTCTGGAGTTCATTTTGACACTGCTGCTTGATTTGAGAAAGTTGGGTCACGTGACCCGTTAGTGCATATGGCCTATTATAGTATGTCACCCATCTGCACTGATCTATTTTGATCAGTTAGATGTATTCCAATCAAAAGCATGTATTTCTAGCTGTCTACAGAGACTCAGTAGAGTTGATAAACAATGTATATTTGATGATTGATATACACTGTAAGCACAGTCAGATAATCGTTTAGAGTTGTTTCTGTGATTGGATGTACTGGAAATAACGTGCGCTCTTCATACCTTGGATATTAATTGGAAATTAGTTTAACACTTTCAATGTCCACGTCTTTGGACAGTGTAGCATAGATATTACATAATGATGATATTTACATAATGTACTTACATAATGTATGGTGAACAGCTGTGTTTTAATAGTGATAGCAACACAGGATAATGGTCAGAACTGGAGTGCTCCAAGCATAGCTTATACAAGTATGATAACAGTTGTACACCCTGAAATCGTTAAAACAAACAAGAAATTTAGGATGGACATCATGTTATACAGTGTTCTGTAAGCTAGTCCTTGCTATCTTCAGAAACAAAAACGGGAGGGGGTACAATGGGGGGATAAAACACTTAGCATGTTGTTATTGCCCCAAGAAGAAAACAAAACAAAACCGATGGTGTGAGAAAATAAACTGAATCAGCCCACCCCTGCATATAATTAACAACATAATTTCCTTCGCTCTCATTGGACAAATTGATGTGATAGTGTTGCTCCAAGATGGCAACTATCAGCCTGACATCCTTCGCTAAGCAAGATTGTATTGTTGAATACACGCATCAAGAGTTCCAGACTTCCGGTACGCGCGCAATGCATTGTGAGATTATTACAAAGGAAAAGTGAGCACCAAGTGAGCAAAAACATAGCTTGGGCTCCATGTGTCTAGAATTGGTGCTCACTTTTCCTTTGTAATAATACCGGAAGTCTGGAACTCTTGATGCGTGTATAATAAAGACAATAGAGACATTCCTATCACAGGCCTACATGTACATTTTGTATGCTGTGCTTTTTCCCTTAGAAACAATATATAGTGCGCAATGTTGCACCTCAGCTTAATACCACGGAATTATTATGCACTTATAAACTTACAACAGGGCAATCTGGTTTGTTGTTATTAGCTGGTCTTCTTGAGCGCTTGGAACACATGCACACATCTGATAAAAACCTATCAATTGAAAGTGTGCGAATCACATTATCAACAACAAACAACAATATCACAACAACTTGCTTACGCGCTGATTGGTTAATCTGTATTATCAATAAGAGGACAGACCTATGATGTGTTCACGTGCCCTTGCGATTTTTTTTTTTGTGTTGGTGTTGGTGAAAAACAAAATGACATCTAATTTGTATATGTTTGTCAGTTTATTGATGATAAATTGCATGATAACATTATGCACCACATTACTTCAACAATGCTAGAGTTATTTTCGTATGAGTGGGAAGTAGTTACGGTACGGTTCGTGCCGTGCAGTGATGGTATTGCTGGTTTTCATTAGACGTCACTTCCGGTCTCGTGAAGAATTTTCATCAGCTGAATTGCACCTTTTCAAAAGAATACTCTCTGGTTGATAGCACATGACGGGCAGTGTTTGCCCGTCATTTGAAGCAAATAATGAGATTCAAGGACTTTTAACAGCTGATTGAAAGCCAGCAATTGCGCCATCCGGTGATGGTATCCAAACATTCTGATTGTTTGAGCAGTGATTTTGCGCTGTGATTGGTTGAATACAATGTATTTAATTTAAGACATATAACGTAACATCAACATCAACAATAACAAGAGGACAGACACATAAAAACTAGATGTCAATTTGTTAAATACCAAAAAGTGGAAAATTCAATTATTTAAATTAATTTAATTTGTTTTGTTTTTGAGTTATTGCTTGTTTTTCATATTAATGGATAAAGCCCAATCCTACCTCAACTGTTTTCCCAAGCTCTCAAATGTGAAAGTCAGTTGAAATGGACTTTGCACTGAAGTTGCTGCAAAAACAGTTAACATGTGCTATTAGAAAATCGTACTCCAAACATCCCTATAACACTGTAAAATAAAAGTACCATTACTTTGACGTCGAAGAAGTGAAATTCTTGCTTTTAACCATCGTGAAGAAAATGTGAGTAGGGTTTTCATAAGCTGTCGAGTTGGTCGCAATAGTCCCCTTCACAGTTCCCTGCACCATCTTGAAAGGTAGCCGTGCCTTTGCATCGAAGCGAGACCAACGGTGACCTTGCAATGATAGGGACCTTTTCTTAACACCTCATGGACAATCATGCACATGGATTGTCTCTATCATTGCAAGGTCGCTGTTGGTCTCGCATTGATGTAAAGGCAAGGCTACCTTTCAAGATGGCGTATGGAACTCTGAAGTTGCCTATAGACTTTTTTGCCATCACAGACCTCACACCATCCTGCATATTGTCCCTACTAACTAGTGCACATACATGTATACATTGTATTAACCTACCATTGATACTCAATACAGTAGCTCGATAACACTGCAGATAGTTCCTTAGACCATCAAGAAATGCATGTAGCACCAAGCCTCCTGACTGTTCTTTCTGCTTGATAAATCTAACCAGTCTAACATAATCAGTTCCGATAGATGCTAGTCTAGTCAATGTATTATACAATGACTCAGGTGAACAGCCAGACAATCTGATATCTGCATTGACAGTAAAGCCACATAGTTCCTATAAAACAATAAATGTGTCTATGTACTTCAAAATACTAATACTTTTGGACAACAAGGATGCCAACTACTTTTCTAGGGTTTTTTATCTACAAAGCGCAGACATGAGATTTGGAGTTTTGCTTGGTTTCGGCTTCTTGCTACACACGTAATGTGTGACATATAGCTGATTGCCAAGCTTTCCTCTTAGCTCGTTTCTGGATTCAGTGTCGGTATGTATGAGCCATGGTGAAGTGTTGCTACGGCTCATTATTGCTGGCCATGCCATGCTGACGAGTCCCAGTAAGGACAAAACAGCTGTCCACGGCTGCTTTCTAGTTGCGAGCGTTTCTCATGTCAGAACTAGCTAACCGTTAACAAGTGCTATGTGTTATTGTTGCTAGTTTGGCTAGTTGATGTTGCCCAGAAAGTCATACACGGTTCTTTCTTACTGTTTTACTTTATCAACCACTTCCTTACCCAACCACTTCCTTACCAACCAACTGACACTTCCTGACACCTTACCAACCACTTACTGACACATTACCAACCACTTACTGACACCTTGCCAACCACTCACTGACACCTTACAAAACCACTTCCTGACACAACTTACCACCACTTACTGACACCTTACCAACCACTTCCTGACACCTTACCAACCACTTACTGACACATTACCAACCACTTACTGACACCTTACCAACCACTCACTGACACCTTACAAACCACTTCCTGACACCTTACAAACCACTTACTGACACCTTACAAACCACTCACTGACACCTTACAAACCACTTACTGACACCTTACCTGACACCTGACACCTTACCACACCACTTACTGACACCTTATCAACCACTTACTGACACCCTTACCAACACTTACTGACACCTTATCAACCACTTACTGACACCTTACTAACCTTAACTTACTGACACCTTACCAACCACTTACTGACACCTTATCAACCACTTACTGACACATTACCACTTACTGAACTTACTGACACCTTACCAACCACTTACTGACACCTTACCAACCTTACTTACTGACACCATACCACCTTACCACTTACTGAAACCATACCAACCACTTACTGACACCTTACATCCACTTACTGACACCATACCACCCACTTACTGAAACCATACCAACCACTTACTGACACTTACTTTGACCACTTACTGACACTTTACCAACCACATACTGATACCATAACTTACTGACACTTACACTTATTGACACCTTACCACCAACCACTTACTGACACCTTACCAACCACTTACTGACACCTTACCAACCACTTACTGACACTTTACCAACAACTTACTGACACCTTACCAACCACTTACTGACACCTTACCAACCACTTACTGACACCATACCAACCACTTACTGAAACCATACCAACCACTTACTGACACCTTACATCCACTTACTGACACCATACCAACCACTTACTTACCTTACCAACCACTTACTGACACCTTACCAACCACTTACTGACACTTACTTTGACCACTTACTGACACTTTACCAACCACATACTGATACCATAACAACCACTTACTGACACCACTTACCAACCACTCACTGACACCTTACAAACCACTTACTGACACTTACTGACACCTTACATACCAACCACTTACTCTGCCTGACACCTTACTAACTGACACCAACTACTTACTGACACCTTATCAACCACTTACTGACACCTTATCAACCACTTACTGACAACTTATCAACCACTTACTGACACCTTACAAACCACTTACTGACACCTTACCAACAACTTAATGACACCTTACCAACCACTTCCTGACACCTCACCAACCACTTCCTGACACCTTACCAACCACTTACTGACAATTTACCAACCACTTACTGACACCTTACCAACCACTTACTGATACTTACTTTGAACACTTACTGACACCTTTACCAACCACTAAGTACTGACACCTTACCAACCACTTACTGACACTTTACCAACCACTTACTGACACCTTACAAACCAGTTACTGACACCTTACCAACCACTTACTGACACCTTACCAACCACTTACTGACACCATAACCACTCACTGACACCATAACAACACCTCACTGACACCTTACCAACCACTTACTGACACCTTACCAACCACTTACTGACACATTACCAACCACTTACTGACACCTTACCAACCACTTACTGACACTTACTTTGAACACTTACTGACACTTTGCCAACCATTCACTGACACCTTTACCAATCATTTTTGACTGACACCTTAGCTTTGCCTTGAACCACTTACTGACACCTACGATACCAACCACTTACTGACACCCAGGCACCAACCACTTACTGACACTTACTTTGAACACTTACTGACGTACTTTGCCAACCATTCACTGACACCTTACCAATCATTTACTGACACCTTTACCAACCACTTACTGACAACTAAACTTACCAACCACTTACTGACGCCTTACCTTACCAAACCAACACGATGCTTCTATTAAAAATGTTGTGGCTCTGTTGTGGAGGTCATATCGTTCAACTAAACTGCCAAAAATCTCTCCATTCAATAATTACTGACACCTTACCAACCACTTACTGAAACCATACCAACCATTTACTGACACCTTACCAACTACTTACTGACAAAAACTTACCAACTACTTACTGACACCATATATAAAGACTCACTGACGCTACCATAACAACCACTTATCCAATGACGACCTTACCAACCACTTACTGACACTTTACCAACCAAGTAAGCTTACTTTTTTTAAATGGTTACCAACCACTTACTGACACCCTTACGTAAACAACCGATTCAAACGGCTACTGACACCTTACCAACCACTTACTGACACCATTAACAACCGCCGGCTCACTGACACCATAACAACCACTCACTGACACCTTCAAGACCAACCACTTACTGACACGCTTACCAAAGTAACTTATTTTTTTGGTTACACTTTGGTACGCTAACAGCTTACTGATACAAACAACTTCACCAACCACTTTGTACTGGACACGCTTACAGCAAAATAGGACTTATCACTTACTGACACCTTACCAACCACTCACTGACACCATAACAACCACTCACTGACACCTTACCAACCACTTACTGACACTTACTTTGAACACTTACTGACACCTTACCAACCACTTACTGACACCTTACCAACCACTTACTGACACTTACTTTGAACACTTACTGACACTTTGCCAACTATTTACTGACACCTTTATCAACTACTATACTGACAACTTACCAACAACTTACTGATACCTTACTGACCACTTACTGATACCTTACAAATCAGTAACCATGTACTGTGGTTTATTTCAGTCATACTTTTAATACAAAATCTGTTCCACCAAAACCATTATTCACACTTTATCAACCACGTACATGTACTGGTACTCTAACAAACACTTATTCACACCTACCTAAATGTACCTACTCTCACACACAATGAATTGCACAGGTCTACCTTGTCAATAAGGAAAATTGTTGTTGGTACACCAATCAAGACATCCAGGGAATGGTCAATCAGATTATTTATGGACACCATATTATATTGGGTGGGTGTCTTGATCAGGTAGGACACTTGTCTAGATACAAGATTATACAGCTCATCAAGCACCAGGGGGCCTGCCTCTGTAATATATGGGCAGTCAGTCACTCCATCTCTCCTGCAACATTTATCAATAAATAACATAGTTAACTCAATAGAGTACCGAAGTGATGACGTCATAAAAATGTTCGAAAGAACATCAATGAAGAAGCTTACATGCCAAATTTGAGAGCAATCGGTTATATAGCGGCTGAGATATGGCCAGTTGAATATATAATTTCCCCCCACAAATCACTGTAATTTCGGCTTGGTTCGTAACGATAGGAAAAATGTCATGAAATACAAAATTAAGTGTAAATTTTATAAGAATTATGGAAAATATATTGTATGGCATTGGATGCCATCCAGAACATTTTCCCATACGAATCTTAATAATATTTTATATTTCATGTCATTTCTGCTGTGTTAAACATTTATGAGCTGAAATTTCAAAGTTTTACTAGTATCGAGCTGCTCTTTTCATTTCTGGAGTTAATTTTGACACTGCCATTTGATTGAAGGGGGATGGGGTCACGTGACATGTTAGTGCATATTGTCTACGCACACAGTCTCTTATTGGTCAATTAGCGGGCCATAACTTGGCCCACTGAAAACAGAAAAGTAAGGAAAAAGCTATATAATAAATATCTTACTAGTCATAGTTGACACTACAGCTGCCCCCGTTCTTTAAAAACTGACTGAGAACTATAAATTAATCTGAAAAGTAAACTAGATTACATTGGTTGTAAATACGTGTTCATTTCTGTTCATCACTGAAGGTCAAGATTTTCATCAATATTCTAATTCAATCTCTTATATGAAAATCATTGATTGATTACAAACGAGTACAACAAATTAAACTCCTTATATTTTAGCTAAATAATTACATTATTTAGGGAACTATTTCAGAAAATAGTGCAAAACCCTTGGGATCACAGCGTGACTAAAACATTGTTTGGTCACTCGTTGCGTGACTCGGCAGAGCATGCATGCGTAATTAGATTCACTTCGATATTCATGTATCAAGTAGATTTTCTCTTCTATATTTACGATACTCGAGTATGCAAGTATGCAAGTGTAAATATAGCCAATAAATTTCACTACGAAAACAATTTCGTGTATTCTTGGGCTTTTTGAAAATAACATACAAGAACACGTGACGACATTTAATAAATGTAAGACATAGACCCACGCTCGACGTTTAACAAGCATGTCGTTCAAAAATGCTACATATTCTGCTAATAGGATAAAGACAAACTAAGGACGAAAAGAGCCATAAAATGCACCTTAAATGATATACAAATTTTGGTATAGTCCGTGTACTGTGACCCATTTTGAAAATTAGGTGACTTTTCGCCTCAGAGTGGTTCCAACATGCCAGTGCCGGCGTCAAATTCTTCTTCATACGGAATATTTCCTTCAGCTTCCGAGTTCTGCACATCAGTAATTTGGTATGCAGCTCATGAGTAGTAGTTTTCAGTGTGTCTATATTGTGGATCTGAACACGTATCATTCTTTTTTCCGTGATGTATCGGTACTGTTATATACCTTTGAGACTCCTGCTCCTTCGTTCTTCAAAAGCATTGCTTGCTTCTGACGATAGCGTTGGCAATCTGCCCGTCTTACCTCGTCATCTAAAGCAAGAGATCCAATCACCGTGCAGCATGTCCAGAAATAACTATTTTTTCCCGTGGGAACATTTCTGAATTTGTCATCTAAAGCAAGAGAGCCAATCACCGTGCAGCATGTGAGCCTGCGTTTATTTCAGCCAGTCACAATCCCAGCGGTCCTTAGCGGTCGTAAAGTTGAAAAATCGAGATTTGCCCTACATATACTGTATATTTACATATTACGCGGGGATTACAATATATGCCTCCTCGGGTTTCGGCCTCTGGGCCGAAACCCTGCAGGGGCAATAAGCCACTTTGGAAACGAGTAAAGGACTGGGAACAAGTTTTTATAATTAAATATCTAATTAAGAAATGAACCCCATCACAAGGAAGAGCATGTCAGAATTAGTAAGTTTCAGGAGTTTGATAGGGTTTGGACAAGTAGTAAATGCACCATCTTCATCACCATCTATTCTTCATCATCACCAGCTTCATTATCGCTGTTACTCGTTCAATATCTAACTAAATCTAACAAAACTTTGTAAACTTACTAATCCTGGCATGCTCTTTCTTGTGATAGGGTTCATTTCTCGATTAGATTAATTCTAAAAACTCGTTCCCAGTCCTTTACTCGTTTCTAAAGTGGCTAATTAACCTCGCTTGGCCCGTACGGGAACTTTATGGATCCTTGTTTTTCCCCACTTTTTATGGCCCGCACGCTATGTGCTTGGGCCATAAGGCCATGTGAAAAAACTCAGTCCATAACTTCCCATACAGACCTTGTGTTCGGTTAATAAGAGGTATTTATTATACTACTATTACGTAATTTTACCTTATAAGGTCAAGAGAACTCGAAAAATATGGAGCCATATTACCATAGTTCGAAAGCCGTATTACCATAGTTCTAAAAGCCGTATTACCATAGTTCTAAAACCGGTTTCACTGCAAAGTTTTGAACATTTTGTGACGTCAAATCCATTGTCAATAAGAGTACAGACAATGGAAAACCGCTTGCGATTTCTTTGTTACAATAACAAAGTCAAAAAATCATCCAAAAGCAAGGAAAAAGTTTGAAAGAAAAACCGTTTCAAGCGCGCGCTGGCTCCGTGTGCGAGCGATTTGTCATTCTGTAAAAGAGCGCGCGGACCTTGAAAGGTTTTGAAATAATTATTAGATAAATTTGCTAAAACACGGACAATTTTTTTTCCGTTCAAAGTAGTATAATAAATAACTTATTTGGGGTTTTTCCCGTAATACGGGCTGATATTTTACTCGTTACTCGCATTTTTCCTCGTCCCTTCGGGACTAGGAAAAATACATTCGCAACTCGTAAAATATCAGCCCGTATTACGGGAAAAACCCCAAATAAGATCTAATTATTCACAGATACACATAAAAAATCATAACCGTCACTGTGAGTGTTGTACATCTGATACAAAATCATCCTTATTCTCATAAAGTTTAACATCAATCTTCTCTGCAAAAAAATCACTTGTACATGTACCTTCAACATTTGGTAACACAGGAAATTATACTTATGCATGCGCATTCGCATCCATCAACTTCAATTAGTGAATGGAAATGTGATACAACTAGTGTAGATAAAGTTCAGCTGAATGAGGGTTTATCACGTAATTTCAAAACTCATAGGACAAAAAATTGATTATCATAGCTGGAAAGAGCTCGTTGAAATTAGTAAAAATGTGAAGTTTGGAAAAGATCGCTTCACAAATTGCGAAGATATGAATTTTCAAAAATCGAAATTTTGTATGAAAACCTTTGTTGGAGGCAAGAGTTGCCTCCAAGCCGTATTTCCAACAAAGGTTTTCATATAAAATTTTGATTTTTGAAAATTCATATCTTCGCAATTTGTAAAGCGATATTTTCCAAACTTCACAATTTTACTAATTTCAACGAGCTCTTTCCAGCTATGGTAATCATTTTTTGTCCTATGCATGCGTTTTGAAATTACATGATAAATCCTCATTATTTGGGTTGGGCTACATGTGGATGAAACCACCCACAAATTTGGGTTCATGTAGTCCATATAGCCAGATGAGAACATTTACATGTAACAAGGTTTCAAAACAAAGTGGAATGTATCAAAACAAAGTGGAATGAAGAAACTGTCGCATTTCTACGAACATGTCTGAATTTACCGATATTTTCTGTATTATCAGAAAGTTTCTGAGTTCTAGCCAATCAGAACCCGATGATCATCCAACCGTGACTAATGCTGATTTAATCACGGGAAACAAGAAAGTTTCTGAATCTTCAGAGACGTTCTGAATCTCTAGAAACTTTCCGAGCGTGAAGAAAGTTTCTGCGAATATCAGCCAATGAAAACAGCAGATATTAATACCATGGTATAGTGAGATATCGGTACTTCGATTCTTTTCTCTCGGATATACAAGAAATTGGAGTTCACCCTACTCCATATAAATGTAACCATTAAAAAACAGTATCATTATAATATCCAAAACAAGCAAAAGTCTTTTAATGGTATAGTCAAATTAAAATTGTCGCAGATCAGCAAAAAACTCTCGGCCAACAGAAATACTAGCCGTTACTGATTTCTGTTACCTGAAAATTAGCGTTAAGCTTTAGATTCCACCGTCCTTTTATATTGTGAGCAAATTCCTCTGGAAGCCAAACTACACCGCCATGTCATCACCGCTTTGTATAAAGTCACGATCGCGACATAAACGTAAGGGCTAAAAACAACAACTGACCGTGAGTGAAAACTTTAAGAAGAGAGGGTATTAAAGTTAAAAAACGTACTTACGTACTACGGTGGAAAAATAGAACCTGGTCATGGATGTTACTCAGGTTTACCGACTTGTGTGCTGTTGCCTGCTAATAAACTGTTCCTAATTGACCGAGATTGAAGATTATGCCCCACGAGGATAAGAAATTTTCTAAATGCCCAGAACATTTCCGAGTTCCTAGAAAATTTCTGAATCTCCAGAAACTTTCTGGGTTCACAGAAAGTTTCTGTACCCTAAATATTTGACTGATTGAAACGTAAAGATGCGTGGTTGTAAGTCTTGTTCTGTTTCACCTGGAATGAATGTTCGAACAGTTTGTGATTTTAGAATCACGACAAGATTAAACCCATTAGAAACTAAAAATAATTCACAAATTACGAAAAACCTATAAACTTCGTGAGGGATAGTACGAACTATTTTCAAAGTAAACACAAATCGTTATTCGCTAGTTGACGAACCGCGATCGTGTTTCATGATCACTGTCGGCTAGTTAGTTGGCCAACACGAACATTATCTAGTCATTTATATCGCCTATAAAAGGTTGATACTCTGATATACATTTTACAACAACCTCCTCCACGTTAACATCAACTATACACATGAACAAGTTAAAAAAGCCGTTCATGTTTGCTTTTAAGCGTTCACACGAAGTTGAATACCATGAACTATTGCCGGCAAAGAGCTAAAACTTCAAAGGAAAAGCCAATGTTTACTTAGACGTTTCGACCCCTGTTCCCAACTAGGGTCGTAGCCGTACCACAACACAAGCAACCAATCAAATGAGTTCTTGAGTTAATTGAATTAATTAAGCGTGTGAATTTGGCGCTAATGGTACCGAGTTCTTCTTGTTTCTTGTTGAAGATTCTAGCGAGTAATTCATGGCGAATAATAATATCGTTTAGCTTGAAGCATTTGGCTTTCGCTACGTCTTCAGCCATTGTTTTTCAATTTGGCGCGCGATTGTATACCGACAATGATAAGAGTGACGACAGCAATGTGACAGCTCAGCTCGGTAACTTATCGTTTGTGTGAACGCTTCTACTCTAATGTAAACAGTAAACGTCAAGATTCTAGATCGAAAAGTCCCAGTGTGAGAGTAATTATCATGTTCGTGCCTTCTTCTAAGATCACTCAATTCCACTCTTGATATATAAGTCTAGGTTAGATTCTTTGATATGATTGGTTGGTGGATGATCTTTGAATATTTAACTAGGAGATCACGTGAGTTTATCTCCATGTCATTTTCATTGACAAGTCAGACCAAAATGTGTAGTTGTTGTGCAATTTACGGATTTAGGTGATATTTTTCTTATATTTGAATATGCATTCGATGTTTCTAACCCTTGGTTACGATAGCTACGCCAGTCTATCTAGAATGCTTGCCATCCAGTCGCCTCTAAAACAAGTCTTCTCAACGGTAATCTTCAACAGAGTTTTATATTTGTTGTTTTCAAATCGTGAAGTTAAAGTATTACTCATGTTGTGAATCGGTGTCCTGTAGGTAGGCGAATGTAAGCTTGCTGACGAATTCCAATAAAATATATTTTAAATAAACTTTAACTTGTTCATGTGTATAGTTGATGTTAACGTGGAGGAGGTTGTTGTAAAATGTATATCAGAGTATCAAACTTTGATAGGCGATAAATGACTAGATCCACAGGTATCCCAAGTTCAATATTAGTGTAAATGTATGGCGTCTTTTGAACGCCATAATCATTTGGTAAAAATTCCGTTTGAATAAAATATCGAAAACACTAACTTGTTTGGAGTCGTCTCTTCTGTGTCCGAGCCGATTTTAAGCCGTATCCGTTCAGTTTTTGGTGAGTTATAGTCGATTTGGTTTGTCACGTATCACACACTAGTATAATTGAATTATACTAGTGTGTGATACGTGACAAACCAAATCGACTATAACTCACCAAAAACTGAACGGATACGGCTTAAAATCGGCTCGGACACAGAAGAGATGACTCCAAACAAGTTAGTGTTTTCGATATTTTATTCAAACGGAATTTTTACCAAATGATTATGGCGTTCAAAAGACGCCATACATTTACACTAATATTGAACTTGGGATACCTGTGGATCTAGTCATTTATCGCCTATAAAAGTTTGATAGAGTGCAAACCATATGTCCGTGAAACAGTACTAACTAATTAGTACTAAATAGCACTGATGAAACAATAGAAAACAATGGAGATAACACTATTTAGTAATAGTACTATTTCACGGACATATGGTTTGCACTCTACTCTGATATACATTTTACAACAACCTCCTCCACGTTAACATCAACTATACACATGAACAAGTTAAAGTTTATTTAAAATATATTTTATTGGAATTCGTCAGCAAGCTTACATTCGCCTACCTACAGGACACCGATTCACAACATGAGTAATACTTTAACTTCACGATTTGAAAACAACAAATATAAAACTCTGTTGAAGATTACCGTTGAGAAGACTTGTTTTAGAGGCGACTGGATGGCAAGCATTCTAGATAGACTGGCGTAGCTATCGTAACCAAGGGTTAGAAACATCGAATGCATATTCAAATATAAGAAAAATATCACCTAAATCCGTAAATTGCACAACAACTACACATTTCGGTCTGACTTGTCAATGAAAATGACATGGAGATAAACTCACGTGATCTCCTAGTTAAATATTCAAAGATCATCCACCAACCAATCATATCAAAGAATCTAACCTAGACTTATATATCAAGAGTGGAATTGAGTGATCTTAGAAGAAGGCACGAACATGATAATTACTCTCACACTGGGACTTTTCGATCTAGAATCTTGACGTTTACTGTTTACATTAGAGTAGAAGCGTTCACACAAACGATAAGTTACCGAGCTGAGCTGTCACATTGCTGTCGTCACTCTTATCATTGTCGGTATACAATCGCGCGCCAAATTGAAAAACAATGGCTGAAGACGTAGCGAAAGCCAAATGCTTCAAGCTAAACGATATTATTATTCGCCATGAATTACTCGCTAGAATCTTCAACAAGAAACAAGAAGAACTCGGTACCATTAGCGCCAAATTCACACGCTTAATTAATTCAATTAACTCAAGAACTCATTTGATTGGTTGCTTGTGTTGTGGTACGGCTACGACCCTAGTTGGGAACAGGGGTCGAAACGTCTAAGTAAACATTGGCTTTTCCTTTGAAGTTTTAGCTCTTTGCCGGCAATAGTTCATGGTATTCAACTTCGTGTGAACGCTTAAAAGCAAACATGAACGGCTTTTTAACTTGTTCATGTGTATAGTTGATGTTAACGTGGAGGAGGTTGTTGTAAAATGTATATCAGAGTATCAACCTTTTATAGGCGATATAAATGACTAGATAATGTTCGTGTTGGCCAACTAACTAGCCGACAGTGATCATGAAACACGATCGCGGTTCGTCAACTAGCGAATAACGATTTGTGTTTACTTTGAAAATAGTTCGTACTATCCCTCACGAAGTTTATAGGTTTTTCGTAATTTGTGAATTATTTTTAGTTTCTAATGGGTTTAATCTTGTCGTGATTCTAAAATCACAAACTGTTCGAACATTCATTCCAGGTGAAACAGAACAAGATTACAACCACGCATCTTTACGTTTCAATCAGTCAAATATTTAGGGTACAGAAACTTTCTGTGAACCCAGAAAGTTTCTGGAGATTCAGAAATTTTTCTAGGAACTCGGAAATGTTCTGGGCATTTAGAAAATTTCTTATCCTCGTGGGGCATAATCTTCAATCTCGGTCAATTAGGAACAGTTTATTAGCAGGCAACAGCACACAAGTCGGTAAACCTGAGTAACATCCATGACCAGGTTCTATTTTTCCACCGTAGTACGTAAGTACGTTTTTTAACTTTAATACCCTCTCTTCTTAAAGTTTTCACTCACGGTCAGTTGTTGTTTTTAGCCCTTACGTTTATGTCGCGATCGTGACTTTATACAAAGCGGTGATGACATGGCGGTGTAGTTTGGCTTCCAGAGGAATTTGCTCACAATATAAAAGGACGGTGGAATCTAAAGCTTAACGCTAATTTTCAGGTAACAGAAATCAGTAACGGCTAGTATTTCTGTTGGCCGAGAGTTTTTTGCTGATCTGCGACAATTTTAATTTGACTATACCATTAAAAGACTTTTGCTTGTTTTGGATATTATAATGATACTGTTTTTTAATGGTTACATTTATATGGAGTAGGGTGAACTCCAATTTCTTGTATATCCGAGAGAAAAGAATCGAAGTACCGATATCTCACTATACCATGGTATTAATATCTGCTGTTTTCATTGGCTGATATTCGCAGAAACTTTCTTCACGCTCGGAAAGTTTCTAGAGATTCAGAACGTCTCTGAAGATTCAGAAACTTTCTTGTTTCCCGTGATTAAATCAGCATTAGTCACGGTTGGATGATCATCGGGTTCTGATTGGCTAGAACTCAGAAACTTTCTGATAATACAGAAAATATCGGTAAATTCAGACATGTTCGTAGAAATGCGACAGTTTCTTCATTCCACTTTGTTTTGATACATTCCACTTTGTTTTGAAACCTTGTTATGTATTAATAACTTCTTCAAAGGAACAAACCTTCCTTTCATTTCCCATGTGTAGAACTTTTGGGGTGATAATTTTAAAGCCTCAGTCCAAATATCTGTTTCACTGGGAACATTAACATAAGAGTATTCTGCAGCATTCTGGGAAGTTGCAGCAGAGCTGTCTGCCAACTCATGGAATCCTTCGTCATCTGGGGACTGAAAAGTACCATTGTTGACTACTTTTTACTGAGATAGTTGAACCTCCCGTAAGCGACCACCCAAAATATCAAGCTTGGTGGTTGCTTACGAGAGGTGGTCGCTTACGAGAGGCTCCAACTATAGTGATTTGACTTGGAACTGAACTTTTTTTTTTTTTTTGGAAACTGGTCGCTTAGGGGAGGTGGTCGCTTACGAGTGTGGTCGCAACCGGAGGTTCAACTGTATGTGTAACTTGTATAGTGCATGCTCAGACATCAAATAAATATTTATGGTAATTAAATTATGTAGTCTAAATACCTCTAAAGATGGTGATGAAACATCGAAAGTCCTAAAATATGAGAAAAAAGAACATCATTTAGTGTTTATTTTATAATAAATAATATTTAAACGTATTAAGTGTAAAATCAATCAAACAAATTATTTCCTTGAATAGGCAAATGATTACTATATTTTCCTTTCGACCAACAACACTTCTATTTTGTTGTAATTATTTGTACCAAAAGCCATCACTTAAGTAACGCTCCGCGTAAGAACGATAGCACTCTACCGCATTGTAAACAGAAACATGATTTAAAATCCTGGACTGTCATTGGTCAAAAATAGATTATTCCCGAAATAATTTTAAGTCAGTAAGTAGTTTTCCTTACCGATTTCTTCCTTATTAGGTTTTGCTCTATTGTTTCCAAATGCTCCGAAGTTTATACGGAAATTGACCGTGAGGAAATCGATTTGTAGGCTATTGACCATGCATATACGGTACCAAGTATTTTGGGTGAGACTACATCCCGGGCGGAGAGAGGGACCCCCGATTTTTCGAGAGGAGCCTGGTACCTCGTATATTGTGTTTCCAGTTGTAATGATCGCCGCTTGTCGCTACTTGTTTTATTACTTTAAAATACTTATTTTCCCTTATATAATGACATGATTTCTCTGTTGCAAATCATAAGAAGGCTCTATTGGAAGTTATTTTTGTGATTTTGCCATTTGACTCATGTACTAGCTACAGTATCTCATTTCCTTAGACTAACCGTATCACAACTGAATAGTTCATAGATTCCATACCCTACTACAATGCAGATCCTTTAGAAAGTGAAAACAATATAATTGAAAACTTTATAGTATATGTAGCACTAATTAACTGTGACAGGCTACGCTTAGCATCTTGTCATTGTAAATTATCTCTCAATTACTTGACTTTATGTGAATATTCATATCAGTGTATCTATTAAGACACTTTGTATACAAGGTTTTAAAATTAGAGCTACATATACAATATTGCTGGAGTTCCTACAACAATGAGCAACACATATTCCAAGGCTATATGGTGTGTGCATGTCTGGGACACACAACTACAACTTTGTAAACTTTGTAACTATACAATATACAATATTGCTGGTGGGGGGAGGGTAGAGGGGGGGGGGGGGGGGGGGGTTTCAGTGTTTTTGCAAACTATATATCTGAGTCTGATTCAAAGCCTTCCAAATTCTCGTGCAGAAAATCGAGTTCTTGTCTGAGTAAAAGTCCAAGTGAATCACCTTCCATGTTGCTACTAGATTGCAAAATACGGTAGTCACAAAAAGCCACAGGCAGCCCAACCATTGCTTTTGAGGCTACTAAATAATTCAATAAAATGATATTTGCCGCCTTTTTTGATGGGTTTTCTGTGGTAGAGCGCGCGCGCATGCAATATGTCATACGTAAATATGTTGGGTTCCCTGTGTTGAGTACCGTATAATATTGGGCTCCCTGTGCGCATCCCGCATGATACGCCATCAGTTTCACACCTTGTTTCAATATACAGTCATTTGAAACAATGGTTGGGCTGCCTGTGAAAAAGCCCGCGAAAAATAAATTGACAGCTCCAGTCTAGCCGTTGCCGTCAGAGGACTTTAATAGCATTGTTGATTTATTTACTTTGCATCTGATTCCTCGGTTCCCAAAATTTGATTGCCATATCATGTTATTTTGCCCGCTGAAATCCATAAAAATGTAACAACGAAAAAAGCAAAACATTTTATTTTACGGAAATGGAATGTAGACATTTTATTCGATTTATCAACTTCACATCATCATTACAAATAGAAAGAGAAGTCTTTTGACCATAAGAACAAGTATCAGCATTATAGGCATACTGTCCATGTACTTGCCTGATCCGTATTCTTTGTAAATTTCAAAGGGTTCTATGTCACGCTCTTGTCCGTTGCTGTGTCATTACAACCGGAAACACAATATTATATAATTATGTAGATTAGATTACCAGGTACCAGGCTCCTCTCGAAAAATCAGGGGTCCTCTCCGCCCGGGATGTAGTCTCACCCAAGTATTTTGGGACGCCATATTGAATTCCTTGTCATCACCTTGAACGAAGCGTTTCATCCAAGCGAAAACAGATCAAAATCGCAACTTTTTTATTATAGAATAGTGTAAATAGATTGTAAATAGTATATATCTTCTATGGAACATGAAAAAGACGGCATTTATTATTTATTATTATTATATATTATTTATTATTATTACGGATTTATCGGACAAAAACCGAAGACATATAACTTATAAATTTATGCGCCTCAGCTCTGTTGACTTGTGGAGGGTTGTCCAATACACCCCACCAGATACGAATGGAGAAATACAATTTACCATTCGTACGAATGGTGAATTTACCACAGGTATCCCAATTCTATTTTGCTATTCGCTTCTGTGTTGATAAGCGCACGCGCGAAGCAAAAGATAAGACTTAGTGTTATATGTGTTAAAAAAAAATTGTTTCGGATATTCACCATTAGAACCATTCGCAGATACGAATGGAGAAATACAATTTACCATTCGTACGAATGGTGAATTTACCACAGGTATCCCAATTCTATTTTGCTATTCGCTTCTGTGTTGATAAGCGCACGCGCGAAGCAAAAGATAAGACTTAGTGTTATATGTGTTAAAAAAAAATTGTTTCGGATATTCACCATTAGAACCATTCGTACCATTCGTACCAATGGTACGAGATTTTGTGCCCCCCCACAAAAGACTTAGTGAAAAATTGTTTTTGGGAACCCTGTGTGTAATGTTTTTGGGAATCCTCTGTTATTTGTATGATGATGAATTGAGGATAGAGAGGGCCCTTAGAAAATGTTACCAATGGTTCCAATGGTACCAATGGTAAAACGAAATGTCTAATGGTGAATGGTGTTGTCTAATGGTTCAAATGGTGGACATTTATTTGGGAACCCTGTGTAATATGTATGATGATGAATCGAGGATAGAGAGGGCCCTTAGAAAATGTTACCAATGGTTCCAATGGTACCAATGGTAAAACGAAATGTCTAATGGTGAATGGTGTTGTCTAATGGTTCCAATGGTGGAAAACATTTTTGGGAACCCTGTGTAATATTTTTGGGAACCCTGTGTAATATGTATGATGATGAATCGAGGATAGAGGGGGCCCTTAGAAAATGTTACCAATGGTTCCAATGGTACCAATGGTAAAACGAAATGTCTAATGGTGAATGGTGTTGTCTAATGGTTCCAATGGTGGACATTTTTTTTGGGAACCCTGTGTAATATGTATGATGATGAATCGAGGATAGAGAGGGCCCTTAGAAAATGTTACCAATGGTTCCAATGGTACCAATGGTAAAACGAAATGTCTAATGGTGAATGGTGTTGTCTAATGGTTCAAATGGTGGAAAACATTTTTGGAAACCCTGTGTAATATTTTTGGGAACCCTGTGTAATATGTATGATGATGAATCGAGGATAGAGGGGGCCCTTAGAAAATGTTACCAATGGTTCCAATGGTACCAATGGTAAAACGAAATGTCTAATGGTGAATGGTGTTGTCTAATGGTTCCAATGGTGGACATTTTTTTGGGAACCCTGTGTAATATGTATGATGATGAATCGAGGATCACGGAGAGGGCCCTTAGAAAATGTTACCAATGGTTCCAATGGTACCAATGGTAAAACGAAATGTCTAATGGTGAATGGTGTTGTCTAATGGTTCAAATAGTGGAAAACATTTTTGGGAACCCTGTGTAATATTTTTGGGAACCCTGTGTAATGTGTATGATGATGAATCGAGGATAGAGAGGGCCCTTAGAAAATGTTACCAATGGTTCCAATGGTACCAATGGTAAAAGGAAATGTCTAATGGTGAATGGTGTTGTCTAATGGTTCGAATGGTGAAAGCAAAATTGGAAATTCTTGGTGATATGCGATGATGGTGTAACAGAGAATACAGAGGGCCCTTAGAAAATGGTGCGAAGAAGCACAATTTCAATGCTCTTGAATATTCTCTCAAAGAAGAATATTTCAGTCTTGATACTTTTTAGAATGAGGCTAATGTTGCTTAACAGACACCTGGCAGATATGAAACCGGTGTTTGACACTCGCAGACCGCAGACTGCAGATCGACTGCAGATTGCAGACTGATATGAAGTGTCAGATACATATATATATATATATTGCGAAAGCCTCGCTATTTGGAACAAATCCATATCCCTTGGATATTGTTTTTAAGTCAATTACCATGTTGTTACCAGCTGGTTACTTATAAGGTCATAAAATGTTGAAAGAAAATGACTGAAGTATGTCTGTCATCGTTGGGTATTTTTAAAATTGTTATTGTCTGAGAAAACCGGGCAGAGTTGAAAGATGGGGTTCGGCCGATTGCTTTCAAATTGCTGTCATTTGTTACCTATAGTAATATATTAAGAATGTTTGTGCTTAAAGTTTGGTTGAGGCTTTTGCTCGAAAGTTTAACCAACCTGGCTCTTTGTTTTGCATCAAAATCGACGGCCTTGGGCGCGTGCGACTAAAGTTAATCCATTTTTAGGATTTCCGTTCTTAAAAGTACTGCAGTTAATTTTCGTAATTTAGCAATTTTTAACAAGTTTATTTTTTTTAAAATTGATTTCCAAAAACTCTTAATCGGATATTTTAAACGACTTCGCGTGAGGAGCCTCCGACTCTTCAAGGTATTCGGCTGTTTTCCCTTCAAATTTTGTTTGTTTATTATCAGTAAGTCGGACTTCTTATACTGTCTTTTTAACCGCAAACCACTGTTTATTGCTTTAAAAGAACTTAAAATCTTACGAGAACATGATAAAAGGTAAATAGCTTCGCTAAGTTCACACATACTAATTAAGTCAATAATAGTCTGTCCTAAAGAGGGTATGGTAATTCACGATTGTCGTCGGTGAAGAATTTTTGTGTACTATATTTTAGACCTGCCAAACAGAAGACAGTATTGTGTCCTTTGTCCTAAATAGGGTCATGAAATAGAGGGTGTTTTCCTAGACAGGGTGGATATTTTAGTATATATATTTTGTCCTAAACAGGAACAGGGTTTCAAACCCTCAGGGGAATCCATTCCTAAACGTGAATCAAGTGAGATTTTAAATCTGCTATTCATTAACTTAGTTGTCGAGAAAAAACAAATTGGTACTTTTTAGGCCAGTTTCGCGTGAGTTAGAAATAGCGATAATAGTTTTCACGGTTTTCACGTGAAGGCTGCCACCAATGCAGTCGAAAGTCAAACCACTCCTCCTCCTTTCCCCATTCCCTTTAGGGAGCAATGGTGAATTCAGTTCTCGAATCCTTTCCTTTTGATATCTTGAATTTCTGAAACTGCTTTCAAATCAGATTAATATCTACTTGAGCCCTGTATTGGTTTGTTTAGCGATTAGAATGGTTTTTAGCGAGTTTTGGGACAGACTGTAGCGAGCTCTCGATAGAGAGAAAGAACCGACCGTTCAAATAAGACACAGGAAGCCCAATACACAAACAGAGGGTGGTGAGCCTGTGGTTTCACTGTTCAGTTGTTATATATAAACATTTTTTTCCCCAATAGTTGTTTGTGGGCTGGTATTGACATTTTTGTAGTTATGTGAGTTTCCTCAACCCAAATTTGTTGATCAATAAATTTGGGTTGAGGAAACTCATATAATTACAAAAAAATTTTTAATTGTTTTTGCATTATATTTTCGTATCAATGTAAAGCGCCACGGGCAATTAGTAGACGTGTGCGATATAGAAGTGATTTATTATTATTGTTACAGTGGAGATTTTATGAGTCGAATCATGCACCAATCGACCAACTCATGAATTATTACATGGAATATCTGGACAGTTTATCCTCACATTAAAATGAAAGTGAATTGTCACCATAGTGCACAGAAAACTATTCTGAATGGCTATAGAGGTCTTTCTCTATTATAAATGCTCCAACAATAGCAGGTGAAACCTGAAACTCTAGCGAATGAAAGACTTTATCAAGGTTAGTACTAAAACAGGTTTGGTTTGCTTCAAAATATTTTTCTGGCGGCGTTAGAAACCGTCAAACATTTTGAACAGCCAGGGACCAGTAGCGACGTATCAAAACTTGAAATTAGGCATTATTCGTGGCGCTGTAGAAACTTCAATTCGCATCATCAGGCAATGAATTTCATGTCAAATTGCTCACATATCTTTCTAGTTTTCCTAGTTAATGATGATGACGATGATGCCTGGGCGGTACTAAGGGCGTATTCGGATAGAGGTGTACTACGGACCCCTGACCCTCTCCCAGACTTAAAATTGCGATTTTCCATACCCTATCCTAGAAATGTTAACGTTATTTCTGACGCTGTTTTATTTGGTAAAACTGTAATTCGCAACAATGATAACGCTGGTAGCCTCCTTTGCAGTAGCTCTTTGTGTTGATCGCTTTCCGACACAAAGGTCGGACCGACACAAAAAACGGTGTAATTGGGCGCGTCAATTATATATCCCGACCTCAAAATGTAACCTATATCCCGAATGCAAAAGGGACCCTATATCCCGACCGCAAAAGGGAGCCGATATCCCAACCGCAAAAGGGACCCTATATCCCGACCGCAAAAGGTATCTTATATCCTGATCGCATAAGGTACGCTATACCCCGACCGCAAAAGGTATCCTATATCCCGACCGCACGAGGTATGCTATATCCGGCGAACGCAAAAGGTACCCTATATCGCGACCGCAAAAGGAACCCTATATCCCGACCGCAAAAGGTACCCTATATCGCGACCGCAAAAGGAACCCTATATCCCGACCGCAGAAGGAACTCTATATCCCGACCGCAATAAGTACCCAATATCCCGAACGCAAAAGGTACCAATATGCAATGCAAATATATTATGCCACCACCCTAACAATTATAGCGATTATATGATAATAGTGTTAAAGCTCTTGGACATAATGGATAGCTTTTTAATTCATATTGTTAAAAGTCGTTTCACGATTGAGGCATGAATTCAGAGTGCGCGCTCATTAAAGGCTTATCATATAATGGTGAGTGACAGACTTCATGATAGAATGTCGTTCGTTAATACTTCACTCTTTTTAATAGCTTAAGATTTCGATAACATTTTGAGTTATCCATGTAGGAATGATAAACTAGTTAAAGAATATTGGGAAACAATATTTAAGCTTTGTATTCATGTAATATATTCAACAATTGAAAACTGTTGATGATAAGCAATTACACTTGGATTATTTGGGAAGTTTCCTCACGGTCATTTTTTCTCTAATACTTACTATGGGCAGATTATTAGTATTAAAGATCGTAATTAAAGATCGTAATTCATCAAAAATAAGGCAATAAAAACGTACTTTACTCTAATATTTTCTGATTTTTAGATTCAAATTTGCCGCTTTTCCCTCGTCCACCAATGATTGCAGTGAAAGTAAATGGATTATGTTTTCTCATTAACGGCTCCAGATGCGTTAGCCCTATTGTTTTCGCTACAGTTCTTACGCGGAGCGTTACTTAATAGAAATAGAAAGCTGAATCTTTTTTGAAATATTTCAATAATGTTTGAGAAGTACTGAACTTGTATTGTAATAATAGACAAGTTCTTATTATTATTTTTGTATTAACCATCTTTATAAAACAGGGAGTGTCCAATTCAGCAAAGCTGGTTTAAATTAAATGGAGCCCTGTGTTTAAGTTAACTTATAAAATTAACTTACTTTTCATTAGAAGATGGTAATTCTGGGAGCCCTAGTTTGACTTCCATGTCATCTGTATAACCATGACTAAGAGCTCCAAACACTGTCAACCTTGTCTTCTTGTCATGTAAAGCCTCACCCATCTCCTATGAATCACAGAGTTATTAATATGTTAACATATTTATTAGCTGGTTCCTTTCATAATTTTATCCTCTGGGTTTCCTGTGTTTCATGTATTCACGAGATTCCAATACAAATTAGAGAAAAATCAGGGTAAGCTAGCTACTACATGTTGTTTTTGAGTTAAGCAAAATGTATAGAGGATATTTAATACATGGATGAGTGGAAATACAAATATTTTATCTTCAAGTGTTGAAAATATCTCACGAGTGTGAGCACGGAGAAATATAGGTATTTCATTGATAACTATACATTGTACATGTACCCTGATAAAACATACATGTACATGTAGTATGTACCTGAATGGAAAAGAATCTATTTCTGCCTTGGCCTCCCCCCGGTGCTGTAATATGAGGAAACATTGCATGTCTTTTGCTGCTGTTCGTTGTACCCTCAGCAATTGTAGGAGGTTTCTCAAACAGATCACTGCATGAAAAATAAATGATAAAAAGTGGTTAATGTAATATTTACTTTATTAGAAATACTTAGTCTTAGTATACAAAATGTACATGTACACTAAGTTCATGTACAATGTCAGTATGGGTTAAACAATGATTCAAGCGAGTGGTTTATGGGATTTAGAGTGTCGAGCATTTAGATAGAACACACAAGAGAGGCAAAACCTGGAGTGGCATTCTATCTACATGTAATGTTCTACATGTAATGTGAGACACTCTAAATTCCATAAACCTCAGGTGTTTATAGCCTCCTCCGCATGCAACTCCAACGGAACGGAAGGAGAGGCCGAAGGCTGAGAGAGTGATGGGATCCCTGTCCCAGCGAGGCCGAAGGCCGAGAGGGACTTGGCCCTAAGGAGAATAAGGAGGAGTTGCCTGCCAAAACTCGACAATGTAGTTCCCATCTGCGCATCTCACAGTGCGCATCCAACTACTACTGTCCAGGGAGGGGTAGTTTGAATTTGGCTTACCAGGGGACCAGCTTGAATATTATTTGCATCAGCGGATAACGCCAGATGACTGAAGAAGTAAAGGAATTCAGAGTTAAGTAACGCCGATATAATCGACGTTACTTTGAAAGCAAAGTCAAGCTATGAAGAAGCTCTTAGGACTGCTTGTGTCCTCAGTCGATTCAAAGTGCCGTGTTGTGTTGATTTGATATTAAAGGGCCGTACCGTGATCAGAGTAATTTTCGAAATTCAAATCCATGACCGGCTTGTCAAGGTATTTAGCAGCCCAAACAAAGCTAGGATTACATAAACATCGACTGTCGGACATGTAATATTTCAAAACCCCTTCTGGCAGTTCGTGATGTCAAATTTCTAAGTCCGCGTTGTGTTGATTCACTGAAGGTCATCGAAGGTTACTAATCGAAGGTCAGCACCGATTCGAAATTCAAATCCATGGCCGGCTTGTCACACGGTATTCGATCGAAGCCCTGACAAAGCTAGGATAGTTTGAATCGGTTAACTTAATACATAAACATCGACTTCCGGACATCTGGTATTTTCAAAGCCCTGTCCGGTGGACATCTAGACGGTGCCGTTTTTTCTTGTATGGCGGTTGAAGCCGTAGCTTTTCAAATTCGACTTTCATGTTGTGTATTTCAGAAACCTTTTCTTCAATTTTGATTCGCTTTCCATTAACTTGTCTTAAGTATCTTTTTGTACTCCGTGCTACATACTGAAATTCTACTTTTGAAATACCTCTTTGAAGGTAAAGTACATATAGGGCCCGAGAGTACCCCAGACAAAATCGTATATGACAATATATCCCAAGGGTACCCGGGGTGAAGTGGGGCATCCCAAAGGTGAAGTGAAATGTCCATACACTTCGAGTTTTGGCAGGCATCTCGCCTTTCCTTTTTTTCTCTTGCCTAGCACCTAGTCTCCCTCCGCCAGTAACACAGGCAACCCAAAGACACGTTTATAGAGAAAAACGAACCGAGAGAAAAACGAGTCTTACGAGATGCCTGCGGAGGAGGCTAAGGTGTTTATTGTTTAATCGCCTTAAATACATTGTATTCCACTGGTGAGGCTTTTGGTTATCATTGTTTTGCATGTATAAGGTCCTCACAAGTGAAATATCATGGGTTTCAATTGAAGCTGGTTACCGCCGGAGCTCCGGCGGTTATTTACCGTTCCTCCGGCGGCTACTTTTGTCAGTATATGACCATACAGATCTAAAAAAAAGCATTGAGTATACGGCTACTTTTAGCATTTTGTACAGCTACTTTAAAAATTAATGAAACCCCTCAATATTATATTAATTATAGTACATGTACTTCACGCTGTAGGGCACTATGGGATACAGAACCCTAAAATACTTGGAGCTGATTCACTGAGTAAGTACAGTGTACATGTACTTGAAACTTAGGTAGATCCTGAGGTTAGCCCTACATTGTATAATGTCACCAGTAGGTATGGCCGCACACACAAGGAACTTTGTGCCCTACTCCTAGTTGAGCAGTTAGCCAGGCCTCCTATAGAACTGTTACATTTAGTAAGTGTTTTTCACTGTTTCATCACATTACCTTGAATAGAGAATGTACTGGTCAGCAAGAAGAGCTTGACTTCTTAGTTTATAGCTATCAGTACTGAGTAGAGGACCTTCTGGTAACAGACCTTTTAATTCCTAAAAAAATATAATAATTATTGTTTATAATTATCAGGGTTATTAGCAGAGGTAATCATACGGTTTTGAGTTCAGTTTGGAAATAATTTGCACAAGTGTGTTTTTCAAAGAGTATCAAAATTGCATGAGCCCGTAGGGCGAGTGCAATTTGAGCTCTTTGAAAAACACATGAGTGCAAATTATTCCAAATTGAACGAGAAATCGTATGATTACCAATTTTAACTACAGAGTATGCAATAGACTTACATTGTATGTATATAATATGCAGGTATATCAACTATAATGTATATTATATGTACATGCAGAATATATAGTTTAATTGACGTACATGTAGACCTGTACACCTGTAGACCTGATGATTTTTTCATGAATATTATTAAAATAATATTCATGAATAAAAAGGAATTTGCACTGCAGTGCAAATAAAAGGTAAATTTCAACTGCACTCAGCTCCTAGCCAATCAGAATCGAGGATTGTTTTCATGAATATTATTATATGCGTTTCAATATGTATTAATTACTAAATGTACAGGTCTACATGTACGTCCAATAAGCGCCCCCCTCGAATAAGCGTCTCCCCCTAGAGGTCTAACATTTTTATAAGCGCCCCCCTTCCAATAAGCGCCCCCTCCCCCTAAAATAAATTCAGAAACAACTCTCTAAAATAAAACTTTACCGATAAACAGAAACACGATATACCGTATGTCAATACCGTATTTTACAGTATATACCAGTGTACAGTTTACCAATTAGTACAGCACGGTACATGTTTGCTATTTTTATTCACTGTATATGTATGTTACAGTACCATATATAAGAAAACATTGAGTTTATCATCTGAGAAAAGAAATAAGCGCCCTGCTTCCAATAAGCGCCCCCCTCGAATAAGTGCCTCCCATAGAGGTCTAAAAATTTAATAAGCGCCCGGGGCGCTAAATCAAGCATTTACGGTAATATACATTATAGTTGATGTACATGCATATTATATAACATACAATTGTAAGTCTATTGCATACTCTGTAGTTAAAACCTTCAGTATTGAGTGGTCATGCATTAATACAATGTAGTACATGTACACTATATACTGTACATAGCATTTGGTACACTCATGGTGATGCAGACAGTCTGTATTTATGTCTTTATTACAGTACAGTATAGCCATAGATGATGGCTATACTATTATGTCAGATGATGATGATGGTGATGATTATTGTTATTAAAATATTATTATGGTATATCACTGAGATGCATGGATTCATATACTTATACTTGTACAAATTGTACCTTGGGTGGTGCGTTTGTTAGATAAAATTCATTCTGATAACCAAGAATTGGAGAAGATTCCAGAGGTCCAGTACCACATAAGGCTACAATAAACCTTAATATTGAGCCTGGTTCACTTAAGGCATATATTGGTTCACTTGGATTTGCTGTACTCTTCAATGCTCCTGTTTGAATGAATTATCATTTTAGTGAGAAAAACAAAAATCTAAACTATTAACAGTTGCAATGTACTATACAAAACTGTATAATAATGTACATATATATATATATATTTATATACTGTATATATGTTGTAGTTCAATATGGATTCTGGTACAATCTGTTTTGAACTGGTACAATTTGTTTTGAACTGGTACAATTTGTTTTGAACTGGTACAATTTGTTTTGAACTGGTACAATCTGGCATTCTTAAAAGGGATTTTATTTTGGGGACTCATTAAAAAAACAGGGGCTTGGATTTTTTTAGGGGGTTCTCAAAAGAACTAGACGACTTCCTGGCACCCACCCCTCCCTTCATTCTCTCCCTACCTACTCCACCTTTCCTTTCCTGTCTGCCTACATTAATTATGTCTATCTGTCTATTTAATGCCTGTATTGCTCTCTAGTAGAACGAAGTAGGTTCTATTCACGTCAACACGTACTCGCATCGAACGTACATGTACCTGTCTTGCTCTCATAGTAAGTATAGTAGAACGAAGCAGCTTGCATGTATTCACGTTAACACGTACAGTGTACTGTACTCGGACGTACATATATACCTGTCTTGCTCTCTAGTAGAACGAAGCAGTTTGTATTCACGTCAACACGTACTCGAACGTACATGTACCTGTCTTGCTCTATAGTAGAACGAAGCAGATTGTATTCATTCCTACCAAGTCTACCCCAATACTAACCCTAAACCTAACCCCAAGGTACTTGATTACTATATAGCAATAAAATACAAAGTCTTCCCTATCCCTAACCCTAAACCTAACCCCAAGGTACTTCATGATTTTAATAAAATACAAAGTCTTCCCCAATACTAACCCTAAACCTAACCCCAAGGTACTTCATGATTATAATAAAATACAAAGTCTTCCCCCAATACTAACCCTAAACCTAACCCCAAGGTACTTCATGATTATAATAAAATACAAAGTCTTCCCAAATACTAACCCTAAACCTAACCCCAAGGTACTTCATGTTGTACCAGTTCAAAACAAATTGTACCTGTCCAGTTCAAAACAAATTGTACCAGTTCAAAACAAATTGTACCGGTACAAAACCAAATTGTACCATAATCCATATTGAACTACAACATATACACTCAATTGCAGATAGGTTGTAGTATACATTTATATGTAAATATCTAATGAGATACAAGATATCTAATGAGATACAAAGTGCGAAACATTGCTTATTTTCTTCTAATATACACCTAATTGCAGAAAGGTTGTCCATCTCGGAAAAGCACATTTACACATTTGCACATTTACACATTTGCACATTCGCAACATCACGTGTATATTTGTTTTGCGCAAGTGGAACCCAGAGTCAATAGATTCAGTTGAAGTATACTGCCATAAGAATGCCGCGGCCTTATACAGAAGATTTCAGGTGGTAGTTGTATTTCAGCGCTTGTAAAAGTGCAAATGTGCAAATGTGCAAATGTGTAAATGTGTAAATGTGTTTTTCCGTGGTGGACAACCTTTCTGCAATTAGGTGTATATCAGAATCATCAATTTTAGATTAGTATCACATCCAGCAAAGCTAAAACAATACTTTTCAGCACTATTTTGTATTTAAACAGTTGTATTTTAGCATTTCTAACATTTTGCATCTCATTCTAGATATTTGTATATAATTGTATAAATGTAATACTACAACGTTTCTGCAATTGAGTGTATATAAATACTATGTACATACATGTACATGTCATTTATCTAATTATAAATGACTAGACCCAAGCCTTTTTTCAAGCATCTTTGAGGGGGGAGGGGGGACTTATAGAAAGAGTGGCTTAGAGGGGAACTACTCCGTGTAGGCACAATCACGCAATGGTCCCTATGCAATATAGAGTAAATAGTAACTTTAGTCTTCAGAATGATAAAATATCGAGATGAATGGATAAAAGACAGCAAAAAAAAGGTAAAGTGTCTAAGTTTTGATCTTCAGCAAACTGCTTCGTTTGCAAAAGCGAACGGTTGTGCCTACATGAAGTAGTTACAGCTTAGAGAGGGTATTAACAATTACGTTATATACTTGGGGGGGGAGGGAGGCAGGAGTTGAGGGGAGGGAGCTTGCCGGAGGGAGGTGGAGGGAGCTTGCCTGAGGGAGGTGGAGGGAGCTTGCCAGAGGGAGGAGGAGGGAGCTTGCCATAGGGAGGTGGAAGGAGCTTGCCAGAGGGAAGTGGAGGGAGCTTGCCGGAGTGAGAGGGAGGGAGCTTGCCGGAGGGATAGGGAGGGAGAAGGAATGTATATTATTGTAAATAATATTATTGTATATTATATATCTTTATATAGGTTTGTAGCTACAGAGGGCCACTTGTTTGTTAGCTTATGCTATTTGTCTGTCACCTTCTTCTAAATAAAGATTATTATTATTATTATTATGAGGAGGAGGGATATACATGTATATAATATACATACTATACATGTAGCTACATACTTCTGAGACCATCCACAGTACAATGACGTACGACATATATGCAGGTATTTATTATGTCTTTATATGGCGAGTTTAATATGTACTTCTAAAACTCATTAATAATTCATGAGCAATTGGTCCAATCAGGGTTGTCCAATCGGTCACATGCATGGATCTTTATAGCCCGATATTACACTGATGAATAAAACATCAGTGTTTTATGACATATAAAAACACTGATGTTTTATATTTACTCGTATCATTGACCTTTGCATTGCACGACAGCAAGTTACAAAAATCCTTACGGCTTCCTACTTACGAATACAAAAACCGCTCTCCAATGTGGGATGAGTGGACGTGTATCCTGCGCATGACAGTGATACATGTCACAAGTACCTTTACAAGAAAGTTTTGTAATTTTCTTGTATTATTTGCTTAGAATTCGTGTAATACTGTTATAAATCAAGGTAAATTGGGATGGAGTTTTAGAAGTCATTTTTATAAAACTCGAGCCCGTGTTTCATCGGCCATAAAGATCCTCCTTTCCCGGCGTATGCAATCGATAAAATCAATGATCGACTAAAATCGATATCAATCGATATCAATTAATTGATTGATATTGATAATCGATAGGTAATCGATGAACCGAAAATTTGTGACCTTTTATCGATTGAAAAATCGATCAATTCACTTTATTTGCGGTTAAACCAAAAACCATAGCTGCCAATTGATGATCGATATCAATCGATGAAGACAAAATTTGTGACCTATCGATTGTTTATCGATTGACCGATACCAATCGATATCAATTAACTAATTTTATCGATTGATATCGATTTATCGATTACATTTCCGATCATCGATTTTATCGATTGCATACGCCGGGTCCTTTATAATTATATGCCGATAAAACATGGTCTCTCGTTTTATAAACTTCACATAAGCTTACATGTTCCTTCCTGTTCCTGTACAGTGTACTGTCTACTGACTAATAATGACTGTACTGTACATGTAGTGACGGATGTACAAATGTACACACTAACACAGTTGGGCTCTTTCTCAGTATATCACTATCCTGAAAAACCTTTGTTATTCAAATCAAGAATTCTTTGTAGAACGAGTCATACAACAATATGAACAATTGTTATTCAAATTTTCAGGAATTCAGGACGGTGATATAGGAGAAAGCCCCCACAGTTGACAAACATGTACAGTTTACCTGGAAAACTTTTCCATTTTGTGTAATAATACTCCAACAAATCAGCTTTATCAAACTGCCTGCATAACCGTAGCTTGAACACTGTCACGGCAAGCCTCTCGTATACATCTAAGTCCGTCTTCTTGTCATGTTTTGCTGTTTCGACGTCCTTCCTGGCTCCGAAAGGAGCTCGAAGTTCATCAAACAGCTTCTCGTACAGCCGTATTTGTAATCCTTTTCGCCTGGAATTCGTGTAGCGGATTCTAGTATATGCATCCTCTCTTGTGGTAGCTTCGTTGAGGAAAGACAGCTCGCAAAGTCTTCGAAAAAGGGATGTCAAACCTTCGGTTTTGTCAGCCATGATCGATGTCCGCCATGTTTTCGATTTCCCCGCCGAGTGAAGTTTGCAAGGAATTGTGGTACATCTACTGTATTTAGCACAGGGAGCCCAAGATCTAGAAAATCAGTCACACTTCCCGAAAATTTGATTATATTGATATTCTCGGTTTACGTGACGTCATCTAACAGCTAAAATCCAAACTATTCACCTCACAAAACTGTTTGTTGGATCTTTTGTTTATGTCGTTATAAGAAAAGTATTCCCAATTTGGTAATCTAGATGTTTTGTTTTCGATTCATTGAGAGTCAAATTTTGTCACGCAATGCTGTCACGCGCATTTTCAAAGCCGTAGAAATAGGAAAATCCGTTTGAAATAATACGATTTTAACTTAGTAGATGATGGGTAACTTTATTTTGATGAATGTAGCTGTTTAAAAATTGAAGTGTTTGCAAAATAAACATGATTTTCAGTCTTCGTGACTTATGTTGGTGTCCCTCGATGGGACACAAATTTTCAATGACGTGGATGCACGAGCGGAACGCGCGATGGGATTCGAACCCACGGCTAATAAATGAAACTTGATGGGTATCTTTCTAGCAATTTAACTTTCCCTCAATTCTACGAGGCATCCTTGCCTACAATCTTGGACAAAACTCGTTGAAACACTACGAATTTTGTAGGCATTAGAGCTGATAATTGATAGGATCGCAAAAACACTTCTTTATATTTCTTTAACCCCCGTCCCCCCTGTTCAATGTTGATTTTTCGGCCGGAAACTAGACAGACTAGGCATGATTTTGGACAACGAACAACATTATTTGGGGGGGAAGGGGCCGGAAAGAGGAAAGTTGGAAGCCGAATTGTACACACAAGGTTTGTAAGTGTCTCAACAGTTGTGTCCAAGATTGTAGTATTGTGTATATGTTATTTGTCGCGAATTTCCTCAGACGTAGCTCATATGTAATAATAATAATAAAACTACAATCATTTTTGATATCCTTTTGTTCCGATGCGTTGTTTTGGTCCATCCTGTGGTTCCGGCTTTCTGCAATCCGGTTCCTGATTTTAGCACATGCCGTGATGGCTTGGGTTGCCTGTGGTGTCGCGTGGCATTTCCTAATAGATATCCAGTATCATGAGTCTGCTAAAAGTTCGCTCGATAACTACAGAGGACAATGATCTTATACGCTATATCTCAAGCAGAACGACACTAGCCAACTGGCGGCCAGGTTTGGAAGATGTCGAGTGTTTCTTAGCGTGTGATCCAACGGGTGTGTTTGTTGGCGAGCTGAATGGCAAACATGTGTTGTGTTTGCATTTTGAAGTACGACGAAAGCTACTGTGCATTTAGTAGCTATTTGGTAGAGAAGGAATACCGAGGCAAAGGCTATGGAATGGAGCTCTTTACAACTGCTTTAAAAAGTGTCTCACCTTCACAAAATATAGCAGCGTATGCTGTGGATGATATGCTGGCAAAGTATAATGAGAAATTTGGTTTTGAGGATCATTGGCTGTTACCTCGCTTCGACATTCACCTGCCGTCTGCTTTAAAAGCTCTGGATTCGTTTCCAACAAGCCCTCTGTACCGTGTCCAAACCATCGATAAGGTAGACCCACAAGCCTTGTCTGACTACGATACCGTGGTGTTTGGATACCAGCGTCATACTTTCTTACAGAAACTTATCCATACAAAAGGTAGTCATGCCCGAGTCGCCATCAATAACGAAGGTGTTATAGTCGGCTACACAGCTGCTAGGGTAGCGTTTAACAAGGAAGAAGGCTATCGCCTTGGACCACTCTATGCTGACTCTCTGGAGATCGCCATGATGTTATTGAAGGCACTACTTGGAGAGATGCAGGAAGAGGGGTGGTCTTCGTCTCCATCAGTCTGGGTGGACATGACACGGCTCAAAAACCGCACGCATCATGGATCATGGATCATGAAAATTCGAAAACAAAATGGCGGACGAAGACGGCGTCTCTAAACTTCAACTTCATGGAGATATAAACCCAATAATTTAAGCTCTTTTCACGAAGAGAGTCAAACCAGGGAAAGGTTATTAACTTATCTACCTGTCTGAAGTACTCCAGGTTCCAAGAGATTTGCAGTTTTTAAAATCAAAGACGGTAAACGTAGCCATCTTCACGGACATATCGGTTCTTGGAAATTCGACATCGCCTTGCATTTTACCCAGACTTAAGGTCAGGTTTGCAGACATAAGGGTTTTGATGTGCTCAAAATACTTTTAAGGCCTCTACTTATAACATATCAAAAACCCACTTTTTTTCATCGATGACCCATTTTTGTAATTTGCATTTGAAGTTTGGTTATTCATGCAGTCGACAAAACGTAAACAAATCGAGTAGTTTGTGGTACACTCGTTTTAAAGAAGTGATTCCCAGCGCCCAAAGTTGTAAATTATTGATTCAAAAACCTATTGTTTACTTCAAACTGGACGCACACAGGGATCCCAACATCATTGTGTATGGTCTTTAAGACATAATAAACTTTGTTTGGCCTTACAAAGTTCGTACAAATCATTTTATTTGTGGAAAATATCTATGATCATTGCCACCACGATTCTGAAATATGCCAGGGATATTATTAAATTGTACAAGATTAGGCCTGATTACACTCAGAATGTAGGTATTAAACCACACAAAACAGGTTTGTACTCCCCAAAAAGGTACAACTTTGAGGGTGTATACAGTACTGCCAAATGTTATTAGGACGATATATAAAATCAGCATCAATGATTCCTGGAAGCCAAAGGCATGCAAACACCATTAGAGCACCTTCAGTAATTGGTTTATGTTCAACGAGTCACATTTTGACAATAGTATGACATTCTAGGGGTGTAAAATCGAGACTTTGGAATACTACAGTACAAAATAGAGCCTTAAGACTTCACCCTGTACCATAGACTCTAAAAATGTGAGGCTGAGACATGGACAGGAGAAAATTGAGATTTTGAGATCTGGTTAAATAATGCAATTGAAAGGGTCTGTGCAAGAATAACGTAAGTGACCTCGGATCAAAGCCTAAATTATCCTTGTTCTTTGAATTTCAAAGGAGAATTTGGGTTTTGATCACAAGTCACTTACTCTGTTCTTGCAGGGACCCCTTCAATTCTCAGGACCATTTTGCCACCCCTCATTCTGGAGAGCATGCGTTTGGTTCGGCCAGTCCCTCTCTTGCATACCCTAAGAGTCAATGATAATGCACAAAGGTTTGTTCAGGTGGCTATGGGGACAGGGGTTTGCTATTTTTTCTTGTGTATATATTACATATGTTGTATGACATAGTCGTTAAATCAGGTTGTATGGCCGGGTTTAATAAACAATGAATACAACTGGTTTGTGGAATTTACAGAGTCGATCATCAGATAGAACTCTACAAGAGGCTAAGTGACATTCTATATAATGCAAGACACAGTTTAAATTCCAAACTGCCTTACAATATGACAGGATATGGTGTTATATCTACAAATAATTTTATCAACAAAATTACTCTGAAGCACAAGGAAATTGTTTGATAAAAATATTTTAAATATGCAGAGTGAAATGCACGTACTCTATAATATTCCACTTGTGAGTCCTTGTCCATTTGAAATACATGTAGATTTTTATTTCAAAAAGTCATGCAGTACACAAAAAATCAGGGTTGATCTACATTGTAAAATGTTTTATGAACTACACGGTATAACTATATTGATATCTTGAATACACAAGAGACAAGAAAATTGGTTTGAGATAAAAAATGTATTGATTTTGTCAGTGGAAATATTGGAATTTTATTTGGTATGGTCTCGGGTAGTTATGGTAATTAAAGCAAGAACATGTTTATTAGTAAGAATTAAACTGACTTTTATTGTGAAACAAAACATCTAATTCGTAACTGAGGTAAATAAAACAATGACTGTGTACCTGTTGATATTATTTATACATGTATATGTAATAAATTATTGGTATGTAGTGTTGTACTACATGTAGCTGATAGCATTTGGTTCAACATCTTGCCCATTCCCTACTGTGGCTCATATGTTCAAAATGACTTGCTCTGTAGCCTTCATTTTTCACTTTTTAATTATATGGTCAGTAAATATACCCCAAACAATGAACAAAATGACTGGTCAAACAATTTTAAAAGGCAACTGGCCACACAAAAGAATAAGGGAATCAATTCAACCTTATCGGCTTATGGCAACATTAGTAGCTAGGATTTGTATGTCACTGGGTCCTGGTTTGAAGTAAACCTGCAAGCCGTGCATTTTCAAAACTACATGTATCTTGATGGCAAACAATATTTTAATATTCTTAAAAGCACCAACAAAGTCAAAAGAAAGGCAGAAAATGTATGTCATCAATCTTGATGTACAATGAACTCCTGTTATTAGTAGATACTCATGCTGTAACCTACAAGAATAATGACATAATTAATATATCTTTATTATTATTACATACTATATTATTAAACTGTGATCAATTTACTATGTACCTCAAAATGCTATGAGTTAATAACAGCTCAATGCCATAAGAAAATCAAATCCTTTCATGAAAAAGGGAAATGAATAGGTAAATACCATAAGACGCTATACAAGCAATTATTATAACATTATTATTATAAGGAAATCAAATCAACAACAGAAACCAATTTGAAGAATAAATCTGAGGGTACTGTACATAATGGGGAGTCATGATTGTCTAATCAATAAAATTATTAATTCATGTTGTTACTCCTAAATGGACATGAATAATGCCTCGTGAGTATACAACATTTTACCATGAAATGTAACTTGTAATGAAGCAAAGGATGAAGGGAAGCCGAATAGATGGCTCTAATATTCATACTATTATTATTTTAGGAAAGAAGATGCAAGAAAACATTCGATTTTCTTGCATGTTCTTGAGTAAGCTTAGTCGCCCCTATAACACTCAATTTCGCATTTTTCAATCATTCCCTGACAATGGCCATCAAGAAAGTTGATATCTATATAAAAGAAAGTTTTAAAAACTTACCAACATTGCAAGAAGTAGCGGAAGGCTTGTTGTACAAACATATCCAACACCTGAATAATGGATTGGATGGCATTCCAGCTCTTGCTATGCCTGATTTTAATGACTGGCATCGATGTCTCATTGACGATTACTGCAGAATAGACCTCTTTAGCTTGTATGCAAATTGCCCATTTCAGATCATGTGATGTAAACATTGATATTCTCTGGAGAATTAGTCCTTTCAATATGAACTAATAAATTTCAGAAATATAAAGGAACAATTCTCCAGAGAATATCAGTGTTTACATCACATGATCTGAAATGGGCAATTTGCATACAAGCTAAAGAGGTCTATTGCCTCATAAAGAGACAACCTATTCAAAAAAAATATCCTCAAGGAAAATGATCACCTGATTATTGAAGAACACAAGGGAGAATGCCGATATACCGATGTAGTTGTTTATGATATTCCTGACACTTCCTCCAGATGTGGTGATAGTTTTCTTTGGCAGTTAAGCTACTATATTGGAATTGAAGCCCATATTTCAACATATCAACTCAGGTTCTACAATATCCTTTGATTAGAAGAGAGTTTTCGTAAGAGAACAGTGATTGAAACAACTTTTTGTGGGGAAATTTTCTTGTCAAGAACGTGTCTCTTCGACCGCCATTTTGAACAATGAGCCCGCGCTAAATTAAGCGGTATCCTTTACTGCGCACTCTCAAAGCGAAAAAATATTAACCAATCAGCGGTTTTTGAGCCGTGTCGGTGGACATTCCAATTGGCAAAAATGCTGAAGCTAAGAGGCTGATTGAATTACTTGATGGTAAAGTTGTGTTCAACATGACATTTATAACTACCAAGGGAATCCCGAAGGGGCGTTTTAACAACTGGTTTGCTATAACGTCTCCCGAATTTGGTTGATCATAAAAGTGTAGCATATCAAATAAATAGCAAAAACAACCGAAGGAAGATATTACGGGGCTTTCTCAGTATATCACCGTCCTGAATTCCTGAAAATTTGAATAACAATAGTTCATATTGTTGTATGCCTCGTTCTACAAAGAGTTCTTGATTTGAATAACAAAGGTTTTTCAGGATAGTGATATACTGAGAAAGACTGAGAAAGAGCCGATATTACGTAGCCTCCTTTGCAGCCGTTCTTTGTTTCGGGATCCCTGTGCACAGGGATCCCGAAACAAAGAACGGATGCAAAGGAGGCTAGTTATTACGGTGATTCGATTAAATTGGCATGGTGATACATTACAGTATGGAGTTTCCAAAAATGCAATAAAAAGAGGGGGTCACCGTGCTCATTTTTGCGCTACACTGCCTGGAATTTATGGTATTTTAGGGTTTCAGGTCAAGTCTCGCGTGACATATGGATCGGGTAAATAATTTTCCGTAATCAAATAAAAGACAAACTATATGAATAATGAAAGAACGTCGTACAGCTGTCTGATCTTAGTAAAATGCTTGAATATTGCATAGTTGTCGAAAAATAGAACAAAAAAACACAGACGATACTCACCAAATTTCATTCACATTTTTTTATGCTTGAAATCCTAACTATTTTCAATACTTTGCTATGTACTAGAAAGCTGTAATGTGATTATATTTATACAATAAAAAATAGGGGTCACCGTTCTCGTTGTTGATATATCTCGGCAAAAAGTTCGGTTTCGGCGCGTACTATTGATACTTTTCCGCGCGTAGACTGGTGCGAGTAACGAAAGGTTTGTGTCGAATATGATCGATGGGTTCTATTAAATTAAACTATGTCCAAATAAAGTTGCTACATTTTTGGGTAAAATGCTCAAGTGTAAATTGGATGGAATGTAGCATGAACTTGGCTGACAGAGTGACGTCAACCTCGTCCCCATGATCCTCTCATCTCGCTATTTTCAAAATGGCGGACGCTCGACAGAAGACTTTGGTCACGTGACTCCAAGAATCTTGGAAAATCGTACCCAGGGTGCTGTTTCTTGTCATCAGCAGAAACCGGAAGGATCTTGTGAAGATTACTGAAGAAATACACTGACTATAGCTGTTATTTTGCAATAGTTTTACAAATAATAGATAAAAATGATATAACTTTCTAAGCGGTCAGATGAACCTGTACCATGGTCTTCTCTCGGCGGAGCGTCTGCCATATTTTGGAAATAGCGAGAAGAGAAGGTCAGGTCTTCGTGTAGCTGCACAAAAGTCCTGGCTATTGTTCTATTATGATTGTCGTTCTATATGTATTGTTTTTACATATATAAAAACAATAGCCAGGACAATTTGTGCAGCTACATGAAGGCCTTGCCGAAGAGAAAGCCCTGAGCCACCGGCGCTCTTTTCACTTCAAACAATAAATTGTAACTACCATGATGTAGCATGGACAGGATCGTCAACATTACTGATGACATCACTGTTGGCTTAGCCAATATTCATCACTGACCGCACTGTGGTTACGTTGAACTACTGAAGCGTCTCTCTCAGCATAACATCAAGCTCAATCCCTCAATCCCCAATTTTTATTTTTATTTTTTATTTTTTTTTCTTTGCACCTAGACTGCATGACTTGCTGTTTTCGCTCTTTTACCCTGGTGGGCGCTCACCTATGCACCATTCATGGGGCACCCCTGAAGGACTCAAACTCGCACTGAAATCGTCATAGCTGATTTTGACATGCCACTGACCTCAGGACAAGGCTGCTACACGCCGTTTCTTAGGCACCATTACCAGTACTTGTCCAAGTTCTGCCATCGCCTCAGTGACCGGCTTACTCCCATCAAGCAGGACTTCCTATGGGCTAGCTTAGTAACACATTGATCCGAGCTGAGGCATTCAAACAGGCCAAACTATAGCTACTCGTCTCCATCACATGGCTCCATGATTCCGCTACTTTGATGTTAATAATGCTCCTGTACATGTAGCACTAGTTGGTGCTCCGGACTGAATAAGGCCTTGGTGCTGCGTTACCCAATATCATTGGGCTATGCAGAGACCTAGCGGACATCCAGTGCCAACCTGTGGCTTACAGCCTTACAGCTCCAGCTCGCTCACTATAGTAGACAGCTGAGCTACGCGCTCCGCTCAAATTGGAAGAGAGACTCTGACGTGCTCGTGATCAGAAGTGATATCAAGTCCCTACTTTCCAAACGCTCTCTGGTCTCTGATCTACACCACGCCAGAGCACCATTATGTTCCTCTCAAGCACTACACATTCCAGGTCGAATATCACAAGGTATCGATCTACGCTGCATATTGCTGACATTCTCTCCCATGCTCCTCTACTTGTTACTTCGCACAAGTCTGTTCATGATAAGCTTGTCTATCGTGCATGTGTTGTTTGATAAACTGACAATTCTGACCTCGCTGGGTTCCAAGATGCCACTCCGTGCATGGATTCCTGGTCAAGTAGTAGCCTCTGTTGGTCCTCCTTTCAGTACAGGTTTATATTTCACTCATCCGAATTGCTTCAAAAGAAGTTAAGCCGCATTGTTTGAAACGAAAAAAACGGCTCAGCGGATTAGCACGACTTCTGAACTAGGCCTAATACTGCAAAGTGCAAAATTGCGTTTGTTTCTGTGTATTATAATAATAATAATAATAATAATAATAATAATAATAATAATAATAATAATAATAATAATAACTTTATTCTTCAAAACAAATTACAAATGAGAGATAGAAAAATAGATAAAAACCTTATTTACAAAATTTAAAATGATCGCTTGGATTGTTCAATAACAATTAATAATAATAATAATAATAATAATAAT
Organism: Actinostola sp. cb2023; assembly: GCA_033675265.1. NCBI lineage: Eukaryota > Metazoa > Cnidaria > Anthozoa > Actiniaria > Actinostolidae > Actinostola > Actinostola sp. cb2023. The sequence continues at coordinate 180,193 of JAUJYZ010000911.1, read as the reverse complement.
AATAATAATAATAAACAACAATAATAATAATAATAATAATAATAATAATAATAATAATAATAATAATAATAATAATAATAATAACAACAATAATAAGGATTTTTATCTATTTTTCTATCTCTCATTTGTAATTTGTTTTGAAGAATAAAGTTATTATTATAATAATAATAATAATAATAATAATAATAAATAATAATAATAATAATAATAATAATAATAATAATAATAATAATAATAATAATTTCTTATATAGCACATTTCACATTTTCTCAATGCGCATTACCACCGATGGACGGACTTTTTCGGGCTGCATATGAAAGGCGCCCATGGCAGCCGAGCAGCTTACAATAATGGATCCATTTCCTTAAATAATGAATTAGTGTCTTACATTAGAAACTTTATTATAAACAGGAAATGTAGAGACGGTCAACCTTCGCGGCACTTTATGTACCAGACCAGTCTAACATACCGCATAACTGTATAATGAGGGTTTATCATGTAATTTCAAAACTCATAGGACAAAAAAATGATTATCATAGCTGGAAAGAGCTCGTTGAAATTAGTAAAAATGTGAAGTTTGGAAAAGATCGCTTCACAAATTGTGAAGATATGAATTTTCAAAAATCTAAATTTTATATGAAAATTAAAACCTTTGGAAATTTACGCTGTTGTCGGGTTGATTTCATAAATCATAGAAGCGAAGACCGCAAGGAAGGATGGAAAATCAGTACATGAGCCACAGATGAATTCAATGTTCTCGTTTGCAAAATGGATAAAATGATCGATGGTTTAATTAACGATGTTATTTGGGAGTTTCAATTTCCCAGGATTTCTTTCGGTCATAGCTTTAGATTTTAAAATACAAGCCGACAACATTCAAAATAAAATTACTGTCATGCTCGAACTCTTGAATTCAGCATATGACCATATATGGAATTAGAAACAATGTAAGACACCCACAATTCCGTTAGGTCCCAGATTGCTCATTTCAGGTCGCCCGTTGTGTTATCTATGTGGGTTTTTTTAACTATAATTTCTCGTGCCTAGACCTTTGGCCGGCACGAGTCAACAAATACTGTCCGTATTTTGTTGTTGTTGTTGGTCCATGTCGCGAATCTGCAGAACGAGACAAGGAGTCTGACCATCTGCAATCGAGTGAGACTGGGAAGAGAGATTAAAATCATGATTTCAATCAGGAAGCACCGGAGGTCACGGTGCAAGTTCAGCTGTCAAATTCACTCACGTAAAGATCCGCTCAAGCTGAAATAGTTCCCTAAAATCTAAGTATGTTTTTTCGATTTTGCTAGCACTCTTAACCGTCTTAAAGTAGAACTGAAGCGTAAACATATCTTTGAATAAAAACAAAGAGAATGTTGTGTACAAACATTTTGCAAACGAATTTAATCAGGAAGCACCGGAGGTCAAGGTGCAAGTTCAGCTGTCAAATTCACTCACGTAAATATCTCAAGTTGAAATAGTTCCCCCAAATCTATGTATGTTTTTTCGATTTTGCTAGCACTCTTAACCGTCTTAACCAGTCGTTTATCACAAATTCTGAACTGGCCGGTATTATGTTGTCGAGTGCCGGGAGATTCCAAATTCTGCATGTTCTACCGAGTCACCCAACAAGTAACCAAACACTGATTTGATCACTATATAATCGTTACGTTATCTCAGATCTAAACATTGGGAAACAGTTTAAGTAGAGAATACACCTATGATGACTAAGCACAATCTGCAATCGCATAAGTAAGAGTCTTTCATGATATGCTGCAGTGCATCCCAGTACTCAATCGCACCAGGGCACGAGCTGAAGGCTTGTAAAGCGTCTAGATTAGTTTAACGCTATAGACTCTTAAACTATGTCCAAATAAAGTTGTTACATCTTTGGGGGAAAATGGGATGGAATGTAACATGAATGGCTTGGCTGACAGAGTGATGTATATGATGTGTATTAATTTTTTCCCGACTGGTTAACTTTGTCTGAGGGTTGTTCTAAGGTTAGGTTTAGTGTTTTATGGTGGGTAAGTTATGTGTTTAGATTAGTTGTAAAGGATTAAACTGAAAGGAGGTGAATTAAGAAACCAAAACAATGGACTAAGAAATTTAAATGACCAGTGGGAAATGTCAAACCACAGCATAGTTTTACCTTGACGTTGTTTCCGACGAGCTGCTTAGCCACCGCGCTCTTTTCACTTCAAGCAAACAACTCTAACTAATCCACCATATTATAGCAGAACAACAGAACAGCTGCCTACGAAGACGAGTTATGCTGTAGCCTTTCTGTGAGATTGCAACCTGCTGCGTTGATCTGATTTTGACGTTGTTGGAACCGAACGTAATCGAAAAATATCAGTCGAACCTCCCGTAAGCGACCACCCAAAATGTCAATCTTTGTGGTCGCTTACGAGAGGTGGTCGCTTACGAGAAGATCCAACTATAGTGATTGGACTTGGTAGTGAACTTTTGGTAGTTTTGGAAAACTGGTCGCTTAGGAGAGGTGGTCGCATAAGAGAGTTCAACTATGTTATGAAAACGTGGTCGATGAATTACTTAAAAGTGATACCACAGTTAGCTAAATGTTTAATAGTTGCCCGCAAAGCGTCCACTGTTGGATATGTGGCGTTCATTTAGAATCAATACCACAATAGTCTCCTTCGCAGCCGTTCTTAGTGTCACTAGTCGGCTGCGAGGGAGACTAATACCAATACCACAACTGATTTCTATGATTTTTTTTATTTAATTAGGCTTCGTTAAACAAGAACAAACTCAATACAAAGTTTTGGAGGCACACAAATATTGCTTTAATAATTGAGGCAACGGGGGAGTTATTATCAAACACAATATCCGTAAAAACATGGATGATAGCAATTATAATGTAACACAGCTTTCGTACAATAGCACAACATGCATTCGGAGGCGTCAGTCATGTTTTTATTTTCAAAGACAAAATGAGTTCAGTCGTTTCCCGCTGTTGTAAAACCTCAAGTATAATTTACCAAGATAACAAACTTTATCAAACCAGAAGTTTGTCGAGTTACTCCAATAAACATACGATCTTATCTGGTAGATAACAAGTTATGTTTTTATAAAATGAGGTTTATCACTGAAGAGGACAATGGTCAAAATAAACGTGCCCTTTTACTTGAATCGCTTCCAATGCATTTAGTCAGCGACTCCCACTGAGGTGCAGTAGGCCATGATTGGCCGTTAGCAGTATGTGGTATCTTTGTAGAAAGGTGTTGTGTGGTCCACGACATCTGTGTGTACAAGCTCTGTTATCAGGATTCTAGCGTTAGTATTACTGTTAGTAGGTAACCGGAGGGCAGCAGAATTCCGTCGCGAGTTCGAGGAGTCAAAACGATATCCGTAAGACTTGTTAAATATTTTAAGAAACCCATATCTGAAGTCGCTGCTGAAAATAGCAAAAATGGCGGGGTTGCTGACACAATTTGAATAGGTAAATAACCGACAAATGATAACAGTTTTATCAAGCGAGCTACTCTTGAGTCCCCCACCAAAGTCAGACCATAGCCAAACAACTTGGTTTGGCAGCATGAAAATTGTGAAGACGATTACGACTGTTAAGAACATCTTCGTCGCTCGAATGTTAGCTTTCGTGTGAGCTCGGAGCAACGATGTAGAACGAAAGCTCAGCGAACGCAGCAAAGGTCGAGTTTTTTTCACCGCCGACTCGGCGTCACACGAGGTAGAACTGCAGCCGTTCGGTTCGTGTGGTTTCTTTTGTGATCGCATTTTATGAGTTCGTCCAGAAGAATGATACAAATTAAATAGGGCAAGAGCGTACATGAAGGCCATAAAGACTAACGGCAACGCGTACTGAACAAGAAAAAGAAACAAAGTATAAATTTGCCGATAAACGAACTCTCCCCACACTTCTTGGCACTGGTGACCTTCCAGACGAAGGACATAGCTGTAAGGTGCAACGCACAGAGCTGAGAAGCAATGAATCCCCAAAATAGAGCATGTAATTTGCTTGGGAGTCAAACGGGGCTTATAAGGATGCATGATATTTCTATATCGATCCAGCGATATGATGGCGAGATTCAAAGCTGAGGAAGTAACTGTAAAGGTAGCCGCAGGATAGAGCAATTTACACATAAACCCACCATAAAGCCATCGACGACCATTCTCCTCTAGCGCAAAGTCAAACGGAATGCTAAAAATCGGAGTTAAGAAGTCACAGATCGCCAGGTTTAGAATCAAGTAGTTTGTCGACGTCCTCATTTTCCGCGTTGAACAGATAATGTAAACCAACATCCCGTTTCCAAATGTACTACACAAGAGGATTAAGATATAAAAAGTGATTTTAACCGTTTTAAAAACACTAGAGATATTGTCCATTATTGTATCTGTTATTCGACTAACGTTAATCGCAGAAGATGTTCCGGTACCACTTGGCAGAGATGGCCATGTTGGACCATTGTTCATTGTCAGTGTTCGAATCCCTGGACACTTGAGCTTAAAACCTTTGGCGACACTGCCGAGGATTCATGAAGATGAGTTCCACCAATCCATCAATAGATATTGACTATTCAAATAGAGAATAATATGTGCTGTAGTATTTACTCAAGATCAACGGTGCCCCACTGAGTTCAAAGACCCTCCAGTGTTGAATAATGAAAACACGGTCGTTTTTTATAGACTGCGTGTGATGACATCACCATTTGCATAATACGTACCAAGTGGTCGCTATACACAAGCCTTCTCATTTGGAAGTGTGTGCTATTTCCTTCCCTTCTAATCAATATTCGTCGGTATTCTTACATCTCCAGGAACTGAATTTGTCGGTCTATTCTCTGAACTATAGTAGTCATTTTCACTAACTTATAAATAATTTGACTTTCTTTTTGATGTCGAATAAAATGTGTCGTGCCAAAGAGACCGTTATTCTCTCAGGGTTGGAAAACAAAACAAAAAACAATTAATGGAAGTTTCAAGATGGTGTTCCACTCAAAACAAGCAACATGTAATTGTCGTTTCTTTGAATGAATTGGGTTAAAGTTAAAAACCTGATCCGTTCATTAATTATATTAGAACAAATGGACTAAATGGTGTTATTTTGAGGTTGAGGAAAAATACCTCAATCTGTCATTCAATAGTAAATTACTGTCGTAAACGTCTCGTTCTCCATTAGGAGTGAAGTGCGCTTAAATTGCAGGAACTTCAATTGTCGTCTAATTACCGTTCTGAACAAAGACCTCAGAATCTCTATAATGAATAAACAGCCAAACCAAAAACGATCTGATAACGAAAATGGACAAACAAGTGATGTAATTGTGACGAATATATAGAAAAATGCTTGAAGGTCACTGTCAAGAGCATGTGGTCAAGAGCCCCTGACGAAGGAGCCGTAAACATTTTATCTTATAAACCAATTTCATCATACGTGTTTTAAAATGGATTTGAACATTTTAAAGGAGTGATCTCTATCATGAATACAAATAAGGTACTGCCTCTGGTGAAAGTGTTCTCGTGAAACTAACTATAAGAGCGACTGCCGCTAAATATCGAGAATATAGATGGCCGTTATTAAACCAAGGATAAAAAAAAACCGAAAATCCTCAAACTTTGCCAAGATAGGTCTCGGTAACCTGTTCGAATAATTTTAGTTTCATCAGATTTTCTAGGCGAAACGCAATGAGTTTTTTTATGTTTTGCCGCTCAATCCGGCCGGCTCACTTTCCGGTCTTCCACACCATGTATAGTAGTTATACCTCGTTATAACTGAATATCTCAAAAATTTACATTGGCCGAGTTCAATTGCAATCAGATTTAATAACAAAGCTGGAGCTATCAGTATGCTTGTGTTTTCTTGAATATTATTGCAAGGATTTTTGATATTTAGAGTCGCAGTAGCTCAGCTTTTAAAATACTAATCGGCTGCAGCTGATTCAGTAGAGTTATTAATGGAAGTAAACACTAGAAAATAATCAAAAAGCACTACATGGAATACAACAAGAAAGTCAAAAAGTCACAAAGGTTCATACATTTTTTATTTTTTATTTATTTAATTTTAATTTTGTATTTTTCTTATTTTTATTTTTATGCACAAAGATGCTTTTTTCTTCTGTTTTTTACTTAATTTTTTTTAATGCACAAAGATGCTTACATGGAAAAGTTGTTACTGACATGGCCGTGTCAAAGAATATAAAAGACTAAATTATATTAAGGTAGTTTTCTAAAGGCAAAGTTAGAAAAAGGTGTCAATATCGTACTCTAGAATGTTAAAAAAAAAGGAATTAGTGTTTGATATCTGGAAATTAAAACTTGCTAGACTGATTTGTATGCTACAAGCCAACAAGTCCAGTTGTACATTTACAAGAGAGCTCGGTTTGGATATATTTTACCTTCACAAATAATCCACCAATCAAATCTCCGTATTTTGGTCACGTGCAGATGCAATATTTTGCGATGCAGGACAGCAACTATAGTTAGTGCCAAAACACGTCTTGTACATTGAGTTTCAGAGCAGAAAAAAGTGACTTTATTGTTTAAAGTAGTACTGTAACTAACATTAAGATTTTGTTCTAAGTTTTATTTGTTTATTAATCTTGTTACTTTCATGGCAACAAGTAAATTATTTTATAGCTATTACATTATTTTTGTCATTTGATTAGAGGATTAATTGTTGGAAATATTAAAACACTTATTGGATACATCCTCACCCAATATGGCAGTCGACTTAACTATTCTGCCATATTGGATTTGGATGAATCCAATTAATGTAAGTAATATTGTACGTCACTTTCTTGGTATAGTAGTTCAATTTCTATGCCGGGTGACGTTACAATAAGTTTCAACAAAAGGTAACTGAAGCACTTATAAATATGCGAATGAAGTTTGACAACCTAAATATTCTAATGTTGGTTTGTAGTTGTCAACCTAAATAGTGTTCTACAACTGCTGCTGTTACTACTACTACTATACTACTACTATACTACTAGTACTGCTGCTGCTGCATGCTGCTGCTGCTGCTGCTGCTGCTGCTGCTGCTACTACTACTACTACTACTACTACTACTACTACTACTACTACTACTACTACTACTACTACTACTACTACTACTACTACTACTATGCTACTACTACTACTACTGCTGCTGCTGCTACTACTACTACTGACTACTACTACTACTACTACTAGTTCTACTACTACTACTACTACTACTACTACTACTACTACTACTACTACTACTACTACTACTACTACTACTACTACTACTACTACTACTACTACTACTACTACTACTACTATGCTACTACTACTACTGCTGCTGCTGCTACTACTACTACTGACTACTACTACTACTACTACTACTACTACTACTACTACTACTACTACTACTACTACTACTACTACTACTACTACTACTACTACTACTACTACTACTACTACTACTGCTACTACTACTACTATACTACTGCTAATGCTGCTGTTGCTACTTCTGCTGCTGCTGCTGCTGCTGCTGCTGCTGCTGCTGCTGCTGCTGCTGCTGCTGCTGCTGCTGCTGCTGCTGCTGCTGCTGCTGCTACTACTACTACTACTTCTGACATACTACTACTACTCCCGTAGAACGGAGCAATAATGGAGGGAGGGGGATCAACGGCGCATCTTCGAGCGCTATATACACGATCCCCTGGCTCAGGAGATTGGGCAACCACTTCCCTCATTTCGAAGTAAAACACTAGCTTTCCCTTTTTTACTACTACTACTACTACTACTACTACTACTACTACTACTACTACTACTATATGCTACTACTACTACTGCTGCTGCTGCTACTACTACTGACTACTACTACTACTACTACTAGTACTACTACTACTACTACTACTACTATACTACTACTACTACTACTACTACTACTACTACTACTACTACCTACTACTACTACTACTATGCTACTACTACTACTGCTGCTGCTGCTGCTACTACTACTACTACTACTACTACTACTACTACTACTACTACTACTACTACTACTACTACCACTACTACTACTACTACTACTACTACTACTACTACTACTACTACTACTACTACTACTACTACTATACTACTACTACTACTGCTACTACTACTACTATGCTACTGCTAATGCTGCTGTTGCTACTTCTGCTGCTGCTGCTGCTGCTGCTGCTGCTGCTGCTGCTGCTGCTGCTGCTGCTGCTACTACTACTACTTCTGACATACTACTACTACTCCCGTAGAACGGAGCAATAATGGAGGGAGGGGGGTCAACGGCGCATCTTCGAGCGCTATATACACGATCCCCTGGCTCAGGAGATTGGGCAACCACTTCCCTCATTTCGAAGTAAAACACTAGCTTTCCCTTTTTTACTCCTACTACCATTATTATTACTACTACTCTTGTAAGTTACTTGTTTCACCATTCATCATTAACTATGTATTGATATTGATAATAGATATAGTGATGTCATTAACTATTAATATAGCATGTCAGTATCGCTCATTGTTTATTATACAATTAGAAACTCTCTGAGTCAAATCTGCCACACTCAATAATATGCCCAATTTCCCTCCAGATACCTGACAGGGCCCTCGGAGGCTAGGGGGGAGGGGCTGGTAGGGCTATAGCCCCACCACTTTTAGTGATTTTTTTAAAGGAAATTTAAAAAATAGTATGGTCATATATTGCGATCCTTGTACGGAAGAAAAAGTTTAGCCCCACCACTTTTAAGCTAGCTCCGCGGGCCCTGCCTGAGGACTCCGCACGTCCATCTACGTGCTATCTCTCCCAAACAATCACACGCCAGTGGTTCATTAACTATTGATTTAACATGTCAGTATCTTCAATTATCTGCTTGTCGCGTTTACAATTAGAATCTGCAGCCGAATCCAATTTATGTCCCTTACTTTTATAGTAGCTAGAAGATTCAACATTATTTGCGATATATAGTCAAGACCATACCTATAGTGGACAAATTTATCTCTCATGATTGTCTGTTTGTCGCGTTGACAATAATAACTGCAGGATTAATCCAATTTTTGTCCCTTGATTTTGTGGCAGCAACTAGAAGATTCAAAATTATATTTTTAAATCGCCTCACGAATAAAACTAGGGTACTTCTGGTTGCGTAGCGCTCTCAGCATGGCGACGTACTCGTTTGATGAAGAGACAGAAAATGTTCTTGAGACATGGTTGGACCGGCTAAAGATTGTTTTAAATGGATCAAGTTGCGATAGTCTTGCAGGACTACACCTATATAGCAGACTAGTGTATCTTTCATAATTGTCTGCTTGTCGCGTTTACAATTAATTTGATAACTGCAGGGATTTTTGTCCGGCTTAATTTTGTGGTAGCAAGCGAATATTCAAAATATATATATTTACACAACGTGGCCATCTAAGATTTTAAAACGGATCCTGTTGCGATAGTCTTGGACAACACATATAGTATCTCTCCTTAAGCCTCATCTACACGAACAAGTCAGTTTCCTTGACAAGGACAAAGTTTGACAATTGTTTGTCATCTACACGAGCAAAGTTTTCCTTGACAAGGGAAAATTGGGAGCAAGTCTTCCTTGTCAAGGAAAACTTGTCAAGGAAAACTTGCTCGTGTAGATTCGGCTTAGGTTGTCTGCTTGTAGCGTTTACAATTAATAACTGCAGGAATCCAATTTTGTGGCAGCTAGAAGATTCAAACTGATATATGTACACAACGTGTTGCGATAGCTTTGCAGGACCACACCTATAGCGGACTAAAGGATCTTACTGGATTGCCAACTCGTTTATTGATCCCTGTACCAGTATAGCGGCGAGATGTTCGTACTACAAAAGCTAGATAGGCTGAGACAGAGCAAGCCGACCAGAAATACGCTACATGCATCACAAGGTGTGGTTGTCAGAAGGAATTGCTTATTCGTCCACATTCCTTACTTAAGCCGAATCTATAGCTACACGAGCAAATTTTCCCTGACAAGTTTTCCATGACAAGGAAGACTTGCTCGTATAGACGACAAAAACATCGCCAATGTTTCCTTGTCAAGAAAAACTTGCTCGTGTAGATGATAAAAAATTCGGTCAAGGAAAACTGGTCAAGGAAAACTTGTTCGTGTAGATGCGACTTTATAGGTCTGTACACAAACACGACATTATCTTGCTTCACTGAACTACGTACAAGGGAACTAGAGAGTGTGAGCGAGCAAGAATCATAATCGACAGTCATTTTATAATGGCGAAACCTAATAGTATATTGTATTTACATCACATAACTATAGACAAAACTAAACATGTATAGCCTAAATATTTTGATAAATATATGTCGCACAGGAAACTACTCTAGTAATGTGATGGTTTTGAACAGTCTAGGTCACTGAATTAATAATTGCTTCAAATGAAAACAAAATATTTTTAGACTAAAATTATTGAAGTATACGCCAGTGAGAAAAATTCGTAGCGTAAATGTTTAGCCTTTCCCAATATTTTTTTTCACTAGACAAGAATCCCACTGAACTTTTCTCATTTTTTAGTCCACTCTTTTCTCTTGTCCTTTCTTTTTCTCTTGTCCTTTCTTGATTCTGTAGAGATCGAATTCACTAGAGAAGAATCTCACTGAACTAGAAGTAGCTTTTCTTTTCTTCATTTCCCGTTTAGTCTTTCCCAATCGAATCTTCCCACTCCTTTTCTCATTTCCCGTTTAGTTTTCTCCACTCTTTTCTCTTGTCCTTTCTTGATTCTGTAGAGATCGAAATCACTAGACAAGAATCTCACTGAACTAGAAGTAGCCTTTCCTTTCTTCATTTCCCGTTTAGTCTTTCTCAATCTTCCTTTTCTCATTTTCCACTCTTTTCTCTTTTCTCTTGTCCCTTCTTGATTCTGTAGAGATCGAATTCACTAGACAAGAATCCCACTGAACTAGAAGTAGCCTTTCCTTTCTTCGTTTTCCTCTTCGCTCTACCATTTCCGACTCTCGTTATGTTCCCATGATGTTACACCGTGATCAAAACAGATGTCTACTTTGCACCGATAATCATAATGAGATTAATGACAATCATGAAGCTCTACGAAAGAGGAACTACGTAGTAGAACTTAAAGTGGCCTCGATCATTATCTCGTTTAATCAATCTAGTTCCAACATCGTTACATTTAAAGCCACTTTGGCAACACTTAGGCTCTGCTACAGCTTAGTTTTATTTTAGTCAACTTTATATTACATTATTTCTAGCTTAGCAACGGTATGAAGCTTTGAGATCCCAAGTATCATGTCACCATAGACTTTGTGAACAGTTGCATCCCATTATTGACTTAGTAAAACTTTCATAAAAAATGATTATAATAAATACTTTGGAGAAAAATGTCACTTGCAAATAGAGGGGGACGTAAGGAGGGGGGGGGGGGGGGGGGGGGGGGGGGGGGGGGGGGGGCAGCTGATACCACATCAAAAAATAAAAATACCGCAATACCGCACCTAAAATCGACATTTGAAACTACAGTAGTACTAATGTAGTTCGTAAGGTTTCATCAAGCGTAAAAAAGGGAATAACTTACAGTAGTACTGTTTGGGAAACAACCGGAATACCGAAATACCACAAAGAAATTTGAATTTCACCGAATACAGTAGCTCAAAATCGCCAAATACCGCATACCGCAGACCAGGACCATACCACATCTTGAAATAAAAAATACCGTAATATCGCACAAAAAAATCGACGGATACCGCAATACCGCGAACCCCTACGTCCCTTCGTCAAATAAATTTTAAATGGGAAATTAAACATGAGTTGAGTAGATAAGTTTTATTTTATGAAACTGGGACAATTGAATGGGAAATATAAAGTACTTCGAAATCAAGTCGCAAAAATAAATTTCCACAAGAGAGCAATTAATATTCTCTAATTACAATTTTAAATATTTTGATAACTCGAACGTTGCTTGGAGATTTGTTTATGTCGATCAGTAGTCTAACAAAACGCAAATTTAGCTACAGTGAGGCAGAAATATTGACTCTATTGGGCAATTCAAAAGGGAAATATACCGAATACTCTGAACATCAGATTCCCACACGGCAATCATGTAAATCAGTATGCAGTAATAGTACGCATACATTTTTAATTTTTATTTGTATATCAACTTATATTGTTATGTTACTAATGATTTTACCGTGTTTAAATAAACTGTATGTATGTATGTATGTAAATACATGACCCAAACAAACGGCGATGAGCGAAAATTAGGAAACGTGGCAACAGCGGTTGCAAGCACAATTCAATAAGCCAGTTCACGCTGTCGGCCGCCATTTTGAATTGGGGCAAACTCGGCAAAATCAGTGATAGAAATCTGGATCACTTTGACTTGCCGTAACTCCGCTCGATTTCGATGGATTTTTAAAAACTTACCATTTTAGAAAATGTATGCTCTTTGTTATTGATGTCCTATAATATGATGGGTATTGGAAGGCTACAAATCGAGAAAAAATGATTTTTGTTTTCAAAATAAAACGTTCGGCACGTGAATATGCAAATTAGCTCGAAATTTTAAGATCCATTCGTGAAAAGAAGATTGACTCGTAAAAGGTAGTTAAAACACCTACATTGGTCTTATTTTCATTCCAACAACTCATATGCATGGCTGCTGATTATCGAAGTTTAAATTTTGAAAATCCAACGAAATCGAGCGGAGTTACAGCAAGTCAAAGTGATCCAGATTTCTATCAATTTTGCCGCGTTTGCCCCAATTCAAAATGGCGGCCGACAGCGTGAACTGGCTTATTCAAGTTGGCTTGAGTATACACCTATTTCAAAAAACGTTCGCATCTGAAATCTGAATCTGAAATCTGAATCTGTGACCAAAAAACACTCGTAGCCCGCACTATTCACCAACGTACGTCTTCGCCTAAAGGTCGTATAGGCATATTCCAGTAATTACAAGATAGATCACAACTCATACCCACAGTAATAATAAGATTTCAGATTCAGATTTCAGATGCCAACGTTTTTTGAAATAGGTGTATATTTTACCGCGTAATATAACGACAACAGCAGAATAGCCGACTTACAGTAAATATTCAGTACTCACACGACGCGGACCTTTTTGACATGTATGCTTCGCGTCCTGTCGTGCACTAACGTTTCAAAGCGAGGCTCTGGGGACTCCAAAAATACGAAATTTGATTATTTCCCAAAGCAACGCAATATAATGAACCTTTGTATAATGCTAAGTTGAACATATATGGGCTATTCGACCCTGCCTACACTAGTCTCCCTCGCAGCCGTGTTTAGTGTCGTCACGAAACGCTCACTGAACACCGCTGCGAGGGAGACTACCCCTACCCCTCCCCTCCATAGTAAAGTCGGTACATTGCGTGCGTCTTATAAATAATGAGCTCAAAAGTGGTTTGCGCTAAAAGCCAATATTTACGTGTTAAGCGTGAACTTGCGATAAGATAAGCGCAATAAAAGCACCTAACGAAATAATTCGCGTAATCTCTAGACCCTGAGATACACACTAACCATGAGCACGAGGAGATCAAGGCACGCGTCCAATGCAAAGACTGATAACTAAAAGCCATGTTGATTAGGTGTGATTACAGAACGGGTACAATATTAGCTTATTTACTGATAACTCAAAAGCCAACTAAATGAACGTTATAATTGTGTTGCTTGTAATACAGTCGAACCTCCCGTAAACGACAACTTATGACTTATATGTTAAACCCTTTTTTTTTCTCTATTTCAGAAAAGAATGATACTTGATAAAATAAAACTAAATTACGGCAAAGTGTTCTTTGACGTCACCAAATTAGCATATTACAATTTCAAACCTTTAAAATCTTGAAATAGGAGGGATGATTTAAAGCCACATACATTTACTGTAAATATGCAAATAAAACGGTCTTCACAGATAATGAGGTTGGGCTCCCTGTGTATAAACGCTATCGGCGAAACGTCACGAAAGCTGACCGAAATGAATTATGGGAAATGTAAATTGAGTCTCAAATAATCAGCAATCTTTCTATCAATACTTCTCAAATTTTATCCGAGTTCTGCGATTTTGAAAAACTAATTTCATTGGCATGAAACATGGCTCATTCACTGCATTCCCAGACACCCTTGCGGTCATAGCTTCAATGATTTATAATTTACAACCCAACAACGATTAAATGCGGAAAGATAAATCCATATAAGGCGCGAATACAATCAAGGTTAACCGGTTTGTTGATCCGAGATTAAAAAGATCGAAGGATTAGATTGAATAGAACTCCCTATCGAAATGGTAGCTCCAGAATGTGCTCGAACGGGAACCATTTTTTCTTCTGGATTTGTGCTTTGCCTGTGCGTAACCATACCTCATAATTGAATGGTCGTACAGTTCAACCTCCGGTTGTGACCACTCTCGTATGCGACCACCTTTCCTAGGCGACCACCTCTTCTAAGCGACTGACATTTAAAACACGAATAGAGAATAAAAACAAATACAAAGTTAAGTTGTATCTACAGACTAACCTCCCGTAAGCGACCACCCAAAATGTCAAGCTTTGTGGTCGCTTACGAGAGGTTCCAACAATAGTGATTTGACTTGGAACTGAACTCAGTTTTGGTATCAGTTTGGAAAACTGGTCGCTTAGGAGAGGTGGTCACAACCGGAGGTTCAACTGCATTTGGAAACAAGGAAGATATTTTGTGGAAAGCTACTGACAGAGTCGACTAGCGGTTAAACTAGTGGAGGCGGCGTTGGTGTATCAAACAAGTGTGTAGAATGAAACTTGTAAACCGGTAAAATAGCACTAAATTTACTGCGTCATTAGCCGTTCGTCGGAATGAAAAGGCAACATATTTTTCAGTTGATATGAAGAGGGCAGGGATCAATACTTAAAATGACAAACGCCCCCTCTCCCACACCCACGGATAATGTATAACCATTTCTTGAGATCTTAAATACTCATGGGGGAGTAGTATAATTGCAATTAGCGTATACACCCTACAGCAAAACTATGATTACCGCTGACGTCATGAACGGAGGTGAAAACAAAACGATTTTAAAAGCGTTTAATTTGTTTTCAGACTCTCCGTCTGCAATGATCGTTATCCAAATGGCTCGGCCTGCAGGCGATAAACATCAGCCCAATAAAACTTGGATTTCCGGCATATTAAGTGAAGTGGATTTAAAGATGATTGCTTTTTCTTTTCCATGTAACGACCTTCATGTGTCAGTTCTACACATAAAAGTTACGACCGAAAGGGTGTATTTTACAGGTCGGCTATAATAAATTTGTTTAAAAAAAGAATTACAGTCGAACCTCCCGTAAGCGACCACCCAAAATGTCAAACTTTGTGGTCGCTTACGAGAGGTTCCAACTATAGTGAGTTGACTTGGAACTGAACTTTTGGTATTTTGGAAAGCTGGTCGCTTGCGAGAGTTGGTCGCTTGCGAGAGATGGTCGCTTACGAGAGGTGGTCACTTACGAGAGCGCTCGCAACCGGAGTTTCAACTGTATTATTATTATAGTTTATTAATACTTGATTTGTATATATATATATATATATATATATAATAATAGTTGTAGTTAGTTTAAATGCACTGACGGGCAGTCAGATGATATCCAAATAGCAAAGACACTACATTATTTTCTTCGACGACCAAACCTGGTGCTATTGTTCGTGGGCAATGGAATAGAATGCGGGAACAGTCTATTGCGAAGGTGATAATAATAATAATAATAATAATAATAATAATAATAATAATAATAATAATAATAATAATAATAATAATAATAATAATAATAATAATAATAATAATAATAATAATAATAATAATAATAATAATAATAATAATACAATTGATATAACGTTTAAACTATCTAAAATATATGCCTTATGCTTTACCTAAAATATATTTTATAAAGTATAAAGTACGTATACAGATTAAAGCTAAAAAGGAAATCGGATGGGAAAAACAAAAATGATGAAGCTATTTTGACAACGTTTTCTCTTACAGCGAATGAATGAATGAAAACATCGATGTGATCAATAGAGGCCCTGATTCAAATATACACCTATTTCAAAAATCGTTGTCGCAGCCGAAGTAACAGTCAACACTCCAAGACTGCAAAGGATTTCGGTAATTTGTCTCGTAATTTATTCATTCAGAGAATATTTTGGTTGCATGCGTTTGTGACATGTTATTATGGCAAGCTGAAGTGGTAGCTCAGGTGTCAAACCGAATATTTCGGAAAGTACTAGTACTACAAACGTGCTGTTGCGGGTACTAAAACCGTTGAACAAGAGCAGGCATAAAAAAAAACACGCTTCCAAACACTAATGAGCTTGAAAACTACATTCATGAAAACTATTTACAATGACCACAACTGAATAAATTAATCACGAGAAAAATTACCGAAATCCTTTGCAGTCTTGGAGTGTTGACTGTTGCTTCGACTGCGACAACGATTTTTGAAATAGGTGTATATGAGTGGGATAGCTAGATCATGGTCGTATCAATGACTAGCAGTTGGTTGCCAAGCGACCAGGAAGAATATCATGAACAGTACTTCTTAGAACATTCCTATCGGAACCCACCGCAGATACAGGTAAGGGAGTCCTATACTACTCATCCAATAGACCTTCACTAAATGCTGTTTATATTTACTGGTGTTCATATAGAACTGCATATCAAAGCTCCCGACCCCTTAATTCTGTGGTGTTCCTGTATTAACCATCGTCATTAAAACGAACGAACGCATTCACAATGCTTAGGTTTTATAAAATGTTCTGTTAAGAAGCAAATAATTCGATCCAATGCGAATGAAGCCAATCACTTCATAATACTGCCGGGGTTTTATTTTTCAGTTCCGAAGCTTGAACCGAAGGATGTATTATATGGCGGGCGCGGAGTCGGGGAAAAGAATCGGACTGGTTTCAAATGGGGCCGAAGAAGAGAGGTTTAATGGTTTTAGCGGCATGCATGCCTTCAGGAAATCATCATCATCATCATCATCATAATAATAATAATAAGTTCTTATATACAGTATGTGGTTCTAATTGTGAACACTGTTCAGTTAATGTGTACCCTGCATGTTACCAGAGGCAATTATTTTTCCTCTCTCGAGCCGTAGGCACTCTCTTAGAGTTTAGAGAGAGATAAAATAATAGTCTCTGCTACCCAGGGTACACATTAACTGAACAGTGTTCACAATTAGAACCATTCACAATTAGAACCACATACTGTAGCGCATTTCACATCGTCTCAATGCGCTTTACAACCGATGGAGGACCTTTACGGGCTGCATATGAAGGCGCCCATGGCAGCCGAGCAGCTTACAATCATGAGGAGTTATTAACGTTAGTATGTTATGCCTCAATGTGTAAGATTTAACTGACTTGACTCTCTAGAACAACAATATATTTGTAACATTTTCTTTTATTTCAGACAGATTGTGATTGGATAGTTACTTTTAGCAATCGGCGATTAAAATTACACAGGAATGAGCCGTAACGTCTGCGATTCCAGGACTACGAATTAAATGTTCTAAAATCGAGTCGAAAGAAGGACGCACACCTAAAGTGAGATTAGCCCCCGTACGACAGTAGAGTCGAATAGTGTACGCCCAGCTTTAACCACTAATAACCCGCTTCTAGTTGTTTGAAGACCTTCAAAAAAACTAGAATCAGACTACAATTGTAGACTGTAGCATGAGACTAAGTGCAACCTTTTCGTAGTTTCCCAGAATGCTTCAGGATTCTGCGCGCGCAAGCGTCAGGGGGAAAATATTTAGAATTGATCGTGTATTGAGGAAAATATGAGTACTGTTCTAATCAAGAACAGAAAAAAAAAATTTGCTTGAGAATTTGCATCCATCTTTGTAATTCTTCTTACGCACTTTTAAATTAAAAGTCTAAGTTTTCTACTGAATTTCTTCGTTCTCTCTTAAGTAAAGTCACACAATGCATTGTAACGCCATTGTCACGGTACAATAGCTTCCCCACGTTCACGCGGATACCAAAGCATGCTAGGTTTATACAGGGAGACACTTCCCTGGTTTATATAAAAATATAAAAGATTTATATATACACATAGTCCACGTTGGCGTTACTGCGATTCTCAGTATTATGCGAACTCAGACATTTAGGCAGTTGGCTTGAAATTTGGTTTTTCGCTTCTGTCAATCAACATAAAAAATCAGTAAACTTAAAAATAAAAGCCAAAAGAAACACCAAATGGAAACCAAATATGACTTTTGAGCTAAATTATGGATCTTTAGGTAGAAGAATGTATTTAGTTTTGAATTTGTTTGAGTTTTGAATTTGATTGACAGAAGCGAAAAACCAAGTTCCAGCCGACTGTTTGAATGTCTGAGTTCGCATAATACTGAGAACCGCAGTAAACACGAAATAAGATGATATTATACAGATAAAACAAAAAGGGTGATTCACACAGGCCAAGTATTTGTCCATGTGAACGTAGCCTGCGAAGAAGACTACACACAGGCAGCCCAACCATTTATTCTGGGGCTAATAACTATAATTAATAATTATTGTAATAAATAAAAATATATACAGCTATTTCAAAAAATTACGATGCCTAAAAACACTGGCAATGTTTAAATCAAGCAAATTAGAACGACTCTATAGGTTCATAGCGTTCAATCCACGTGAATGAAGAGAGAAAAAACAGACAAAAAACATACAAAACTTGCCTTTCGCCTATCTCCAATTGCATTTCGCCTAACGCGAAATTTGCTATGCGCGCGTCTGTTTTGATGGGTTTCCTGTGGTAGAGCACGCGTTATACTTATTATATTGGGCTCCGTCTTTTACGCACAATCGCGCGCATTCCTTATATACATGTATATATATTTTTATATATTACAATTAACCCCATAAGAAATGTTTGGTCTGCCTGTGGACTACATCTGCTTCTGTCTCCCCATCGCGTTACGAAGCCTCGATTAATATGTGTGGTCTTCCTGTGGTACAAAAGCCTCAAACTTGACCCAGGCGTCTCTCTGCCTCGTCTTCACCACAGGAAGCCCAATAATCCAATCACTGATCCATTCGTTTACCGCACAAGAATTGAATCACTTTATTCTGGCGTTCCGTCGCTTCCACTACTGGATCCCTCTTTTTCGACTCCATCTTCTTGGGCTCCCTGTGTATTTAGACTTTTCTCATGTAACATTACGTACTCACGCGAACTGAAACCAAACTTGAGAACATCCTGATGTAGAAATAAGAAATAATAAGAATCATGTGCTTGTATAACAATGACTTCTATTTAATCTAAGAGAGAAGTAGCATGGATCGCAAAGTTGTTGAAAATGATGATGATAATATTGATGATGACGACAAAGGTGATGTCGGATACTAACTAGTGACGATGATGATGACAAAGGTAATAATACTGACTAGTGATAATGATGATGATTACCATAATGATGATGATGACAAAGGTGATGTCGGATACTAACTAGTGATGATAGCCATAATGATGATGATGACAAAGGTAGTTAATTTTGTTTCCCTGCAGATTCTCGACTTCGTCTCGGAAAACATTGAGATTCTAGGGAAGCAAAATTAATCTGGTTTCCCGAGGGAACAGTCATTAGTGTTTTGTTATATCCCCATAGTCAAACACTGAAAAAATTGTTGTTCACAACGGCGCGACATGTATTTTCAATGGAGTTTGACATGATCACGTGCGTATATTCCCCTCTTACGCTTAACGCCCGCGCGGGAGTTATTTTAATTTTCATTTTCATTTGACGCCCGCCACGCGACGTGCTCTCGACCAATGTGAAAACGAATTTGACTATGGTGATCAGTATAACAATATTGACTAGTGACGATGATAACCATAATGACAAGAGACCATGTTACTAATGCAATGAAGATCCTGTTGACTATGATTGCAAAATGAAAGTGCAATGATGTCGTTACTGTTGTTGTTGATGATGTTGTTGTTGCTGACTATGATGATACACTTGTATAACTATAGCTTAGCTCTATCCCTGACTTACTCGCTCTTTCAATTCGTAATATCTTCGTGGATCGATCTTTTCGTTATTCAGGAACGATCCATTAGCAGATTCAAGGTCGAGGATGTACGGTCTGATGAAAGAAACGAAGCAGTTACCACAATGCTTTGCCCATTTTCTTTTGTTAGATAATTAGCACCAATATGTCTTACTATTCTCATGAGGGAATACAAATCTGAATAAGAATGAAAATTCCCAACGCATTCTGGTAGTTGTAGTAAAACAACGTCATCATGCAAGTTGCCTATTGGTATGATATTTTCCATTCTTCTTCTGTTTGCTTAGTTGCCTGAACTCTCCCTGTTCCTTCCTCCCTTCCTCGATTTCCTCCCTCCTTTCCTCCCTCCTTTCCTCCCTCCTTTCCTCCCTCCTTTCCTCCCTCTCTTCCTTTCTCCTTCCGTCCTTCCTTGAATTCCTCCATCCTTCCCTCCCTCTCTTCCTTTCTCATTCCTTTCTTCCTTCCTTGACTTCCTCCCTCCCTCCTTCTCTTCCTTTCTTCCTTGGCTTCCTCCCTTTTGTATTCCCTTCCTTCCATTCAATCTTCCATCATTTCTTCTTTCCTTTCTTTTTCTTTTCTAGTCTTCCCTGTCTATCATGGATGTTACAATCTTACTTGACTTTTCGCGACTTAGTTCCATCAGGTCTTTCATAATCTGCTAATCTGTACTGTATAACAGCGTGTTGCTTTGAACAAGATGGATGATCGATGGGTATATCGGCTATCTATAAACAGGGTGAAACACAACATCACTAAAGTATCATCATTACCACTATCCACACTAACAATTTCTCAATCCTCAGATGGTTCTATGTTGAGAAAGGACTATAATAATAATAATATGGCTGGCAAAAAGGGGATTGGGGAGAGCAGAGGGGCTTGGGGAGAGATGAAGTGGAGGGAGGGGGAAAGGAGGAAAGAGGCCTTTTTTTCTTTCTCCTCTCCCCATCCCAATTCCCTTTCCCCCCCCTTAAGAGCCAACCATGCAGATTATTATGAAATCGGTTTGCACTTGTATTGAAATACTTCAAGTACATGTATTATTGTTTTATCTGTTCTTCATTTATAAGGCATCTGGAGAATACCAATGTTTTGGCAGGAATAGAAACATCCAAAAGTTGTGATACAAGAAAAACACCAAATGATTGTCACACAATTTATACAAAATGTTGTAGCTTGGTGCATGCATGGATACATGTATCTGCATTTTTCAGTCATTTTACACCCCTATCTTCCTCTACAAGTATATTATGTTCCCATTGACAACCCCATTCCTTTCCCCTGTTGCAGCACCTCTCCTCTACAGTGTATTTGGTTGTTCTTACATGTCTTTGCCTTCCTAGTAGATATGCACTCTGTCGATGGATATAAAGCACAGCTGAAATAGTAAAGCAAACGCCTTTATTAATAGCAAAGTCATGCACCATTCCCCTTATTAGTTATAAACACAATTAAGCTAAAATGTATTTAAAATAAAATAAAAACTTCAAGAAAACTGCCATTACACAGCCACCCACTAAGCGGCCAGTTAAGATTGTATTGAATTGGAAATTGTAGGTATACAATGTAGGAGGATCATTTGTTCTTACGTAGTCCTTCTTCTCCTTTAAAAGGATAAAGACGCCATCTAGTCTTGGGTTTTCTAGCCTCTGGTGGCTCATTGTACTTGATTACTACTCCCTGAAATACAGCAAGATTGTAAATATACAGTAGGGTACATATATAGTAGGGTACATATACAGTAGGGTACATATATAGTAGGGTACATATATAGTAGGGTACATATATAGTAGGGTACATATATAGTAGGGTACATATATAGTAGGGTACATATATAGTAGGGTACATATATAGTAGGGTACATATATAGTAGGGTACATATATAGTAGGGTACATATATAGTAGGGTACATATATATAGTAGGGTACATATATAGTAGGGTACATATATAGTAGGGTACATATATAGTAGGGTACATATATAGTAGGGTACATATATAGTAGGGTACATATATAGTAGGGTACATATATAGTAGGGTACATATATAGTAGGGTACATATCTTGTTTGTACCTAATGTATTGCAATAATAATAGTTGGAAGATAATAGAGGGAAGGGAGGTAACTTAATATGGGGATTTACAGTAGTTATATCTAGAATTAAGCAATGGCTGACAATACCATTGGTGATACATGTACCACTGGCTGCCAGTCTTTCTTAGAAAACAATTAATTAAAATTGTGAAATTATTTGGGATTAACAAGTACAAATAATGGTGGTGATTTCCTACCATTTTGTTCCCCTACCCATCTTACCTTGTACATATTTGTATATTCTGTTAGTTTTCCAGACAGGCCAAAGTTTGGTTCTTCAGTAGCAGCATCAGCGGTGGTACCTTCTTCACCAGCAGGCTGGCCATACCTGAACAACATATTCATTACTTGTACATGTATATAGCTAATTGCATAATCGTTGTCAGGTTGAAAATCATAATTCATAGAAGTTGAGACCGCAAGGATAGATGGATGGGAAATCAGTTCATGAGCCACATTACATACAGATATTTCAACATTCTCGTAGTTTTGAAGGTATATGAGCTATTTAACTAAGATCCTACAAGTCTGGATAAAAAGGTCGATGATTTGATGGTGTTATTTGAGTTTTAATTTCCCAGAATTCCTTTTGGTCATAGCTTTCATGATTTTCAACCCGACAACGATTATGCAATTAGCTATATACTACAATAATATTGTTAGTAGTGAAAAGATAGAAGATCAGCAACATACATGTATGTCATTTAATGATTAGGATTTGCTAAATGAAGGAATGATCAACGCTCAGCGTGCGTCCATCGAGTTATGGGTGCACACGGGAGGCTGCTAAGCACGAGAGAAGCATAAGAGTCGCACGAGGCGACGCCGAGTAGAAAATCATAAAACACGTATCTATTTTCACTATTTCTCAAAGATTCTTCACAAATTAACCGAAGTTATCAATAGATTTCCTCAAATCGTCGAAATGTACGATTCACACTGGAATGACAAGGCGTTCTATGTTAAAAACGTGAGGACCTGTTGTCTAAATTTCGTGTTTACGTTTTTCCGGAAAAACACGCTGAATTCTTTTCAGATCGAGTTCCTCCATATAGCGTTTTGCGAGTTCAATTATGGTTTAAAAACATGGATACTAGTAATTATGTTATAAAAGAATCAACAGAGGAAATTAGACGGAAATGTTACGAAGTGATATAAAATGTTTCAGGTCGAGACCGAATAAATCAATACCCACGTGCAATCTTGTACGGAATACTTTATAGGTTCAGTTTAGTACATAGATTTGAAAATTTGAGACAATCAACCATCTCTCTTTAATACTCAACTACCAGCTTTTTATTTCGGCCCTTTATAATATCGTGTTTCTGAGGATATGCAAATTACCATGACAACGTCTCTCTCTGATTGGTCGGAAACAGCCCTTATATCTTTACGATCGAATTGAAGGAATCGTTCATTTCAAGTTTCAATTCAGTTTCAAAAGGACAGGAACGAAGCATGCAAGAGAAATTACCTCTAATTTGAAGCAATATAGGCTTGTTTGAAGTGAAACACGATAAAACAATTTTATTTCTGCTTTAAAATGTATGACGTCATCCCGCATAATTTCCCACATAATTCGTGATTTCCCCCGCATAATTCGCCAAAAAAAATCCCGCATTATTTTGATTTTTCCCCCCCCCCCCCCCCCATCCTACCACAAGCCCTGTATGTACATGTACAAGTCATGTACTTTCCACTTATAAAATGTACGAAAACGACTCTAATGCTCTCAAAGATGGCAGTTACATGTACATATACATTGTGTGTACGTGTATGTACACTAAGAACTGCACATTTACAAGTTAGAGCTTGTACTTGCATTTAACATGTACAAAGCAGCTATATTTTTGTTAAATACCTCGAAGTGTCCTCAGGTCTCTTTCTCTCCTCGGTCTCTCTTAAATCTCAAGAAACCATCCTGCGGTCTACAATGTTTAAATACACTTGTTTAAATACATTTGCAAGAAATTATGAAACAGGCAACATAATTGTACATGCAGCTTTAGATTAAATGATTTGTTTTCTACCAGTCGATATAAATTGAGGGAAAGTTGAAGTGCTATAAATGTGTGAGTTAACAATACAAAGAAAGGAGTATGTTATAAAGAGGGGGAAAATATCCGACCCTGATGGGGATAAATAAATCCACTGTTGACACCCTTTTTGCCCTTTTCATCATGTTACAAATAAAGTTGTTACATTTGTATAAATAAATAAATTGTACATGAACTGTACATACATGTACCTCTCCTGTTATAAGGTGGTCTCCTGTTCTCCCCTCTGCCTTCATTCTGTTCCTATACAATAATTATGTGCAACATATTAATGCACATACTTGTAAGCTAACACATGTAGCTACATTTGTAACACATGCGTACACAGTAGATAATGAGGCGATATATCGTTTCGGTGCATGACAAACTTTTGAGTGGTACTGTATCATATACATAACAACCCTGCATTTAAATTTGTATTTTTGCATATTAATTAACTTTTTTGCAAAATCTGTTCATAAGTAAGAATTTATGCAGATCTTTCTACTGAAAAGGGCCATTCAAGTTTTTGTTTATAGGCTAAAACACATTTATAGGCTAAAACACATATAAATTGATGTGTCCTGAGATAAAAATGTACTATATATGTGTAGGCTAAAACACATAAATTTATGTGTCCTGAGATGTATATCAAATTTATTCAACAATAATTATTGTGCTATTTGTTTGCAAGATTGAATAAATGAAAATTAACTACAAAACAGTAATTTTGAACAATTGTACGTGATGGAAATTGAACTCCAAATAATGAAATTTTATTGTCCTTTTTGAATGGTCAAAAATGCAAAAATGAAAATTTAAATGCAGGGTTCATACAGAGTATAGTGTACATGTACATGTAGATGGTTCAAAGAGTGGATATAGCGCTATTCATTGGATAAATAAATCCATATCCAATGGATCAATTTATTGGATAACACTTGCATCAACTTATCCACTGGTCAAGGATTTATCCAACAGATATCACTATCCACTCTTTGAACAACCTGGGGACTGGGATGCAAGTTCTGCTTATTTCATAAATGTATGTACATGGTATTGATCATGGACATGGTTCTGTAAAAATTTACCATCTAAATGTACATTTACTTCTGCACTACGCATGTACATTGTAGTTAATGCAATTACAATGTACGTGTCATAAGTTATTTACTTATAAGATGCTCACCTGGTCCCTCCTAAAGTCATGCCTTCCATCTCCTCTGCCACGTGTTTCCCTGTCATCATAGTTCCTTTGTGTTGTATTCCTATCTCTATACCCTGGTCTTGGCATTCTGTCACCATCTTCTCGTGCCCCTCTGTCACCTCTACCTTCATGCGATCTTCTGTCTCTATCAGGACTTAGTCGTTTACCTCGATCATTAGATTCTTGTCTAGAATGACTCGTTCTTTGTCTGTCACTGTCGTGTCTTTCTCTGTCTCTAGGCTCATTTTTATAATGTTCATCTTTGTGTTTGGGATGGTTGTTTGAAGACGACTTGAAATTCTCACTACGATTTTCAAAATCACTCCTGTGTCAGTCAAAAATATGTCCAGTACAGTTCAGTTTATTTTACACTATTTATACAGGATTACATTTACAAGTAGAGAGTTTTATATCACATATTACATATGTAAGTACAACGTGTATGCGCAATGCAGCAGCCAATTAGATTAATGTAGCATAAATTGTACATGTATGACAGTATGTATTATTGTATACCTTTCGAGTCAGCTCAGCTCTGTGACAGAAGTATTTGAGAACAAAATCATTTAAAAAATAAAACGTGGGATAAATTTACCTTCTTTGGTATAACAGATATAGAAAAGCATTCAGCATTGAAACCTAATAGTCAGTGATTGATTTAATCAGTGAATGCATGCTTTAGTTTAGTTTATAAGCTTATATCATCACCTTCCATGTCTGTCTTTATGCCGTTCCTCGTAGCCTCTCCTGGGTCTGTCTCGTTCTTTACTACCTACAGGTGACCTTGATCTCTCTCTTCTTCGACTCATGATAAAAGGGGTTTCCCAGTGTTCAGTTTAGTGCATCTTAAACTTGTTTAAAACCCGCATTCAGTCAGTTCAGCAGCTTACTTTCCATCCGCCATTTTGAAATTTGTAACCAGGCCTGTTGTAGTTCAGAGAAATACTGAGTTTAGTCGTTCCAATCCCCTTTCTTTATGAAACTTTTTTTTAATACATCAAATAAACTATGGTTAGAAAGTAAATTATCTGATTCAAATATTTTGTAAAAAGATTAGAAAATCTTGAAATGAAAATAACACAGCTAAAATATATGTTAGCGCAACCACTCATGTTACTTATTTCACGGGCTTCCTGTGGTTTGGATCTTTCCAAAGGTAACCCAAATACTACTGACCGAAACAATAACAGTGGGGTGGATCATTTATTTTACCGCAATCCTTTGTTTGTTACTCCTGTTGACCGTAACGTCGTGCAGTATAGCTATATGTTCCCCACTCATACGAAAACAACTCTATATATATTTGCCATCAAATCGGGCGTCAAATTGTCTTACCGGATCAGGTTAGAGTCGTTTTCGTATGAGTGGGAAACCTACCGCGCCGGGTTTTTGCGTTCTAAAAATATTGGAGTTGTTTTTGTGTTGTACCATTAAATATTCCCACGCCCATGATCCTTAGCGGTTCTACTTTATATTGTCCGTTACTCTGGGGCTTACGCAGTTTTGCTCCATGAAAAATGGACCGCAGAGATTATTTTGTAATATAATAAACACAAACAAACTGCTCCACGCGCGAAAGACCGTTTCAGATAAAATTTTATTAATCAATACTAATGAAACATCAGTTCACGTGCACATGCAAAGAAAAGGTGCTATTTGGCAAATATATCAATTGCTCTTGTTTTTGTAACACCTTCAGTCAAGGTGCTTCGAAAACATTTTTTTACCACACCCAATCAACTTTTTGAATTGTTCCCTTAGTCGAATCGATTTGAAATTTCTACCATGCAGTTATTGGTCTCAGTAGATTGCAGTTCAGCATGATATACATTTCATTTAAAAGTTATGACGTGTTGAAGTTTAATCAATCATAAATGTTGTTTCTTCTTCAGTCAATACGTCATAACTTTATATCGGCATTGAATATGACAAAAGCCTGACATAGTTTGCCAGGTCAAAGTGTCGTGATTAATATGGTATAAAGATCAATATAGTCGGATGTAACGCAAGGTCTATTAATTCGGTCAAACAGAGACGGTCGTTTTCAAAAAAATGAGCCGCGACGTCTCCATTTTTTAATTTAAAAGAAAATATCACGGTATTATGGCGATCTCCATTCTATTAGCTTTAAAATGATGTAAAGTTGATGGGAATTGGTCAAATAATAAGGAAATCATTATTTTTGTCCGAGACGTACCCGCCAAGGTGAACCGTATCCTTAATACAGTTATACGGCTCGTGCTCTCTTTCGTGCTCTCGTCACTTCCTTCGCCTCGTGTTTCTCCTAGAACTTCTCTCGTCTTCTTCCAATTCCCGCGTGCTTCTATAATTCGATAGAGCACAGCTGCCTAGTTTTCTATTTCTTTTATAAAATACAATTATGATTTTAAAGCAAGTTTTCAATTTTGTTCGTTGCAAAAATGTTTGAATATCTGCGTGCGCGTGCACTGTACGTGCTTTCATAGAGCACGCGGAATAAGCATCCTTTGGCCAATCAGAAAGCGCGTTATATCATAGTTATTTTATAATACGGAGCACGATATATATATATGAATACCGGCACTTGCAGAAGTCCTGTCATCTTCAAACACGTAAACTAAAACTATAGTTCATTCAGTCCCTATCATGGTTTTATAAGGGACGTACAATCTTCGGGTTTATTTTACCGTTCATCATAATAATGATGAAAAGGAAATCATCATTATCTATATAGCGCGCTTTTGTATGCCTGTGTATGACCAAATGCGCTGTATCCTTGAACGGTCAAGACAGCCAGTGTGCTGATACCGAGTGACGTAGTCGGTGAAGACAAGACTTACATGATTGTAATCAACTATATATTGTTTCTAAAACTACCAAAGCAAATAAAGTATATACAAGATGCATGTTAATACCATGAGTGCGTACCGCGTATTACGAGTATTAAGCCACTTTCATCAAATACAAGTGCGTGGTATTTATCATTAATTCTTCGAGAACTAAGTGGTATTTTCTATTAATAACACACCTACAAAAATATGAGTTTCTTTAATATAAAGCAAAAAAAAAATCATAGTATAGTACGTAGCAAGTCGCGCGTAACGCAATCACAACCACAAATAATAAAATAGCACATGTGCAATTTTCTTAATATCGTGCAATTAATTAATTAAAATTCCACAGTCAATCAGCCAATCAGAAACGAGTATTTTTTGTACTGAAGTGTGTTATTAATAGAGAATAACAACTGTGGAGCAATCGTGGACAACAATGCTTAGCATGACATTGCAGGAGGTTTTTTTTTAATAGTGTTGCATGCTCCTCCCTAATCCATAGAGGTGAACTGTTCTGTGCCGCAAGCTATTTTCGCGTTCACACAAAAGTTATCCGTTTTGACGACGATACAGATAAAGACGATGATGTCCAACATACCGGTAGTTCATGTTACGGTAATCATATCGTTACTGAAAGGAACTGAAAAACAAAAATCGGTTTTGTGATACCCTATAACTAGTGCTGCAGTTTTGAACTTGTATTCTTCTCAGTTATTGTAACTATTAAAATTAAAATCAACTTTTGATTTTTTTTATATTAAACGCACACCCTCGAATAAACGCACACCCTATAATGGAACTTGTAAATAAACACACAGTGCGTTGTTTATTCGAGGAACTGAGTTTTGAACTTATATTCTTTTCAGTTATTGTAACTATTAAAATTAAATTAAAATCAACTTTTGATTTTTTATTATTATTAAACGCACACCCTCGAATAAACGCACACCCTATAATGGAACTTGTAAATAAACACACAGTGCGTTGTTTATTCGAGGAAATACGGTAGCTTAACATTTGGTATCTTCATAAGTACAAGTTGTATACTGAGTGTCAAAGATTTGCGTTGTTGCCTGGCTTCTGTTCCGGAAAAACCTCCGACGGCATTTGAACATACGCTTGAAGGCGTTTCTGAAGTCCTTCTTAAGGTACGTGTACAACAATGGATTCACAAAGGACGTACAGAACCTGAAGAAGTCAATAGCCATGTACCCTTGATTGGATATCTTCAGGTCCAACGACTCGTGAAAGTAGAGCTCGAAAACGGAAATGTACCACGTGATCCAGCAAAATGCAAAGATGGCAAGCATGGTGGCAAAGACGGAGATTGCGCGGAGTTCTGCATAAATGGGACTAAAGTTTTGGGATTCTGTTGCAATGTGTTGTCTTCGGATGGATGTGACTTGACGATGGATGACTGCAAACATTTGTCCATAGATGAAGGCCATGATGAGAAATGGGCAGATAAAGCAGACGGTGGCGCCAAAAGTGTGATAGATGATTCCCCCAGTTATCTTCGCGTCAGTGACCGCCCAGTAGTTATGTATGTCGACCCAGGCAAGTTGGATGAGTGCAATGAATAGTGAGAATAGCCAGATAAAAGCAATGAGGCCATATAGACGTCTTCTTTTAACGACATTCACATACTTCATAGGATGTATGATGAACACATAGCGCTCTACCGTGATGGCAAAAATGTGAAACATGGTCGAGACAGCAATGAACCTGTAGAGTACACTAGCAGTGATGTATAGCCATGAAATATCCGTTATTACTCCACCAATGTACATAGGAATACCAATCAAACCCATGGAGAGATCACTTGCTGCCAGGCTTGCGAGAAGGCAGTTGGTCTTCGTCCTGATTTGAGGCTTGTGGACGAAGACGCATAGGACCAGTACATTGATGACAACTATCAAGAGGCTCAGAACTCCCAGGAAGCAGTCGTAAAGTAGATCCATCTGGTTATATTCATGGAGTGGAACTGTGGACGCGTTGTTGATGTTCTGGACGCTTGCGTTCTTGTCCATACTTTTCTCTTGCTGGAGTATCTCCTCCGCCCACTCTTGTTAAATTGTATCAGATCTTTCACTTAACGTGTTGCCAAGACAATTTCAAGCGTTTCTAAGACCTATACGTACAGCTGTTTCTCGCTCGTATGTTGATATTGTTTTTGTTGTTTGTTTCGTAGGTACAGCTCTGTGTAATCCCGTCCCGTGTTGTTTAATTAATCTGTAATAACAATACGATTCCTGAACACTATTGTTCCACAAAACGATGTTTTCACTGCAGTCGCCACGAAACGAGAGTTCTCACTGGGAGGTCGGCTGCGATGCATCTATCTCAGGCATACAGAGCTGGGTACTTTAAATTAAAGTGTGTTTCTGGGTGGCAGCTGTAGGATCCAAGACAATTCGCAGCTCATGAATAGAAAATTACCTTCAACCTGAAAGGAACAGAAAGGAACAGTATTATTTAGGAAATATTTTCTATATTTCTATCTGTCATGAAGCGTTATATATTGAGACCAGTTGTTTGTTAGATAACACTGTTTTCTGTCTTAAGGTGTAGTGAAGTCGCCTGTGAATGGTCCATGGAAACGAATTCAATTATACAGGAATTCATTGATAAGACATTCAAACAAAGTCTTCAGTGGCTCTTTGAATAATGGGGATTAGTATCTCAGTCTGAATTCAGGAATATAAGCCGATTTTACTTCGCCTCGATGTATCAGAAGCCGGAATGCATATGGATTCAACTGATAGTTTAGTATAGATCAGCTACGGTTAAGCTATTTAAAAGTGCTTTACCGCAAAGAAACTCTATGGAATTGTCATTGCTAATCCTAGAGCAAAGATATCGACATTGGGAGGTTCAATCAGTTTAAATTTTAGCTTAATGAAAAAAAAGCCAAATAGTTACTAAACCCTTTAGTTCTATATTCCCTTACCTTCTTGTCTATCCCTGCAAGACAAATAATATAGTCTTTTTAGAGCTGCTTTATAGCTCCTTTTCTATTCATTGGTGTTAAGATGAATGTTTCATCAGTTCCAAAAAAAAGAAAATGCGAAGCGCTTACTAAACTCACTTTGCTAGCCTATGAAATGTTAGCTCTTGATAAACAAATGCAGTCCATTCTGGCAGGCTTTGTCCTTTATTGACAGAGCCGTGAAGATTAAGAGAATTATACAAAGAAAGCTTCACAGATTACAGTGATTCTCATCTGAAAGTGATAATTAAATGGGCGAAAAATATAATTTAAAACAATTATCACGAGAACGGAGAATTCACGGTGGAGTGAACTGATTGGAGAAGAAAGGAGCGAACGTACATTCTCAAGAACGTCACAGGGCCGTACATAACCCAAACTTGAAGGGGGTGCAGTACGTGTTTAACAGCAAAAGATAAATCAAAATAGTACAGTTCTCAGTACTTTTTGGTATCTTTTTCGTCTTGCTAGGGGGGGCTAGGGGGGGGGGGGCAACTGGCAACTGCCCCCCCCCCCCCCCCCTCCTACCCATGCGTCATGAAAACATTGATATTTGAAGTTCTTTTCATGAAAATATATTAATTATATCGAACGACAACACATGCATGTGTATTGAAGTAGAGAATGTACGTCAAATGCAATCATCACATGTCGTTGTTTGCAATTACTTTCCGCATTTCGTCCCATTACCAAAAATTATATCTTCAAAAATAACGTGATTTTTTAAATTATAATATATAGTAAAAAAAATCATGTTCGCGGTCCTTTATGATGTCCGAACTTTATACTGATATAATGATAGGGCTTACTGAGGTCTACTTATCAAATCTCAACATTGGAGGCAAAACATTATAATTAAACCTTCATGACTTCTACTGGTTGAAATGCTGACATGATTTTGTACATATTATTGTTTCAGGCACTCAATTTTGAATTTCTCGATTTAACGGATAACTTAGTGGGCGTAGAAATCTGATAACGAAGATGATTTGACCGATAACGTCATCACTCGGAGAACAAGATGCATTTATTTTCTACATAACAGTCCACAGCACTTTCGCGGTTTGAGAACTCTCGGATGAAATTGCTGTCTAGACTGGGCTACTAATTTAAGGGTGTTGATCACCACTTTTAGGGAAGACTGCAATCAACAATTTCGCCCAAAGCTGAAGACATATTGACTCTAGTAAGCGGAGATGCAAAATCTGTGCAAACAAATTCAGTTCGCTGCATTTTAATATTTTTTAGACAAAACTAACAAATACTGTTTACCCCGGTGTTCGTACGTCTTTAATGATAACTGAACAACAACAAAACTATCAAATATCAGTTAAAGTTGACAGCATTTTGTCGGAGTTGATTTTTTTAATCTTTAATGTCAAATCGGGAAATTAAAACTCGTAATTGACAATTTTGGCAAACACACTTTACAGTGCGACTACACCAACCAAGGCCACCCAAACAAATTTTGAATCAAATTTTCTAATCACATCTGTGACGCTGAATAACAGAATTATGTCGAATTCTACAATTTAAACTGTTTCTTGTTCACTCTTGATCATATACATACACATATATAGTAAAATATACAGCGATTTGCAAAAATTCTGTAAAATTTAATATATCGATATATCGATATATAGTAATTTGCATAATCCTAATTCTTTG
Organism: Actinostola sp. cb2023; assembly: GCA_033675265.1. Taxonomy (NCBI): domain Eukaryota; kingdom Metazoa; phylum Cnidaria; class Anthozoa; order Actiniaria; family Actinostolidae; genus Actinostola; species Actinostola sp. cb2023. Next base: position 147,373 of record JAUJYZ010000911.1, on the reverse strand, counting down.
TTTTTAGCTATTATTAAACCTGAATCTAAACCCAAGTAACCTTTGTAGTATGTATGTGAAAAAACAATTGAAACAAATTAACCTTAGATCTCAAGTATGTTAAGGCCTGGTTCATGAAGCCATCACTCAAAATCACGTTTATTTTTAGTATTCCCCACGATTCATTTCTATGGCATTGATATTTAGGCATAAGATGATATTCAAGATGTTTGATGATTTAGTCCTTAAAATACTGACGTCAAGTGGTCACGTGACCTAGGCATGTGAAATTTCGTTTTTTAAATATGCGGTCGCGAGATTAAGATATGCTGAAATAGTATTTATGCTACAACATTAAGGACGACACCTAATGAAAAAAGATAGCGTTTGGAAAACCTGTCTCAGAGTTTTAGTTATCGAAAAATTGAGAAAACGTATTCTGGCTAAATGGTCACGTGACCTATTTTCGTAAATATCTCTCTTAAGAGAAATCAGAGACAGGTTTTCCAAACGCAGTTGTGTAGAGCACTAGCATTGACAACATATGCAATTGTTTGTTTTTAAACTGTTCTTAAAACCGCGACCGCATTTTTGTCCAGCCATTTTATGATGAAAATTACCCACAATGCACCCGATATATTGATATATCGATCGATATTGATTTTTACATAATTTTTGCAAATCGCTGTATGCTTTTATAATTAAAGCGAACATTTGAAAATTTGTGCAGATTCTATTGTTTTAAAAATACTCAATTGTGATTGGATAATTTGTATGAAAATTTGTTTGGGTGGCCTTGGATGGTGTAGTCACACTGTAAATCTTGATTTCTTTAGGCCAAAACCGAGAGTTGGTTCGCTAAACTTTGATGGCGTTTCATATGCTTAACGTACTTTTTCTGCAGACATTTTCTTCAGTTTATTTTGTATTTTATACATCTTTCTCGGTTCTATACCTTTGAAAATAAAGTGCGCTCTTCGATCAAACCTTGAAAAGTCATTGGAAAGTTATTTGGAAATGTCAAAAAACCTCGGAAATTAATTGAAAATCAATTTGGAAATGTCCAAACCCTTGGAAATTAATAATAATAATAAAAATTCTAATATTTAATGAGGATGCCTAGATCACTATAGAGTGCTTTTCACTAAGGTCCTTCCATCTTTGGAAATGTCAAAGGAAATGCATTGGAAATTCTTTGGAAATGTCCGAAAACCTTGGAAATTTTATTGCATGGAAATTAATTTGAAAAACCCTTGGAAATTCATTGGAAATGAATGTTCAAATCCTTGGAAATTCATTGGAAAATATTTAAAAATTAATGTCCAAAACCTTGGAAATTCATTGGAAATCAATTTGGATAACATTTCGCCAGCGAATTTCCATGAATTATTTCCAAGGTATGAAGAGCGTGCATGTTTTCCAGGGTATATACTAACATTTCGTCCATTAATATATATAAGTTAATTACAAATTAGTTGGAAAGCTTGTATAATTTGCTTTGCTCTTTAGTCCTTCCCTTTCACGGCTTATATTGATTTTTCTTTTCAATTAATAATTGATCTGCGGTGTTGGCACAGTTATAAGATGTCGTGAAAGTGATGAATTGTCTGCGAGACGGATTAAAGGAAAGTGTTGATTTGGATCATGATTTTTTTTCCGTATCTTTTAAATTACTTTATTTTCCGTCAGTCTACTTCCGTGTTTATTTATTGTTATTAAAAGTTTCAATTTTTCTCTTTTCCAATGTATTTCTTTTTGTAGTACTTTTTTTTCTTCAATGATTCTTTCGATTTTTCTTTCAGTGTTTCGTTTATTCTTTGTTCATTGCCAGTAGCTCTTTCGCTTCCTTTCTCACTCTCACTGAAAGTCTCGACCATCAAACCAGACTTGAAATACCCAGGGAATACAACAACAGCGTCCAGCTGAACAAACAAAACGCCATACAGCAAGATAGTCTAAATGACACGTCGAACTGAGATTCTCAAAGATGAGTATCTAGATGTTTACAGTTAAAGCGAAAATCGTTACCATCGATTCATTGATAAATATCTCTTTATCATTTCCTTGTACAGCTAGCCGTGATCAGGTTGATTGGTTTCGGTTGATTGATGTACATGCATGAAGGCCGACCTTCTCACTTTGTAACGAAAATAATATTGGGTATAATTTGGGTATAATAATGTTTTTTTTGTTCTTCAGACTTATTCATCTAACTTTTACAATTGTTTTCGATGTCATACAATAATTTCCTCGATATTTCCTCACAAATATACGATGAAATTTACTTCAATTTTCACTCTGATGCGAACTCGTACATTTGAACCATTACTTGCAATTTAGCTGAGTATTCACCGTTGCCAATCACGGACTGCTAATGTGGGGATAAAAGTACATATATGGACAGCAAGGTCGACGTTTTTAAGCTCGCGCTGCGTGCCGATGTATTGGAAGTTACGAACTCTTATTATATCTCTAAGTAAATTACAGTGATTTGATTGGTCGAGAGCCAGTTGCAGTGGTATTTCTTCTTGTGAATTCATGTAGGTGTTACAGACGAAAACCGCGGTTGTCCTGCATTGTGTAAAACAACAAATGGTAGACTTTATTATTTTAAGACCACAAGAAAATAACACATTTTAGAAACAAAATAGGCTGAATTGCGAAGTTCATACACTTGGAGGATCAGCAGCCCATAAGTAGGAGCATCCATGCGATTTCTCGAAATTACATTGACCAATCACTGTGCACTTCCGGTTTTATTTGCAGCAACTCGTTTTATTTGTTGCAACTCGTTTTATTTGCAGCAGCTCATTTTATTTGTAGCAACACGTTTTCTTTGCAGCAACTCGTTTTCTTTGCAGCAACTCGTTTTCTTTGCTGCAACTCGTTTTATTTGCAGCAACTCGTTTTCTTTGCAGCAACTCGTTTTATTTGCAGCAACTCGTTTTCTTTGCAGCAACTCGTTTTCTTTGCAGCAACTCGTTTTCTTTGCCGCAACTCGTTTTCTTTGCCGCAACTCGTTTTCTTTGCCGCAACTCGTTTTCTTTGCCGCAACTCGTTAATTTGCAGCAACAGATCAATTTCGTGTTCTAAAAATAGCCAAACTTGTTCAAACGCCGTGACAGATTTTAATGCTACATGGATGCTCCTACTTATTAATGGGCTCCTGACATGGATGTATTATTGACCAATCAAGTAAGTTTTCTTTGCCGACAGCTAACTGAAGGTGTCAGGGTTTTCCAACCTTGGCTTTGTGTTGCTACAGCCATCGGAACTAATAAAGGTAAAATATGAAGCCTTGATCACTCTTCACTCTTTCTGAGGGGCGTAGGGGCGTACGGGGAGGAGCACGGGGAGCACGGGGAGCACGGGGAGCACGGGGAGCACGGGAAGCACGGGGAGCACGGGGAACACGGGGATCCACTAATGTACATGTCCTTTCCTTCGTTGTTTGATTTATGAAATGCTTGTTTGTTTTGGCTTAGTTGAACCTAAATCCAGCTCGTTTAGTACGTCAGCTTAAACGCCTTGATCCGAATCAAAGCTGGTTATGACATATATGAATTTGGATCAAGTTCAGTTATAAATAATTAATAATTTGATGAGATGTGATTGGAAGAGGTCGAAGTGTTCGATTGTTAATTGACAAAATCCCTAGCTTTTCACCATCTTCACTTTTCCTGGATATTTTATAATTTGATGAATTGGGTGCCAGGTAAAAATGTAAGTACACGTACTTTATACTTTATCTGTCACCCAATAAAGAGTTATTATTATCATTGGTAAAGTTCGGACATGCAGACCATGCAAGACACTCGGAAGCTCTTACTATATTTACATCTGCCCTGCGCGGTCATGATTCATAGTGTTCTCAAAATGTACGTGCAGGTATTTCACCGTTTTAAGTCTCCATTTTCAAAACGGATTTCATGTATTTAAGCCTTGTTATTTCAATAATTTATAAAGCAAACTAACTCTTCAATCCACAAAAAAACATCAATTAAGCAATACCGCATACTGACTTGTCGAGTACATATGTATTTTAAATTGGAATTTATAACTTCATTACTTTTTTGTAATATATGTAAACACGTTTCTATATAAGATGCTATAACTAGAAACTGGAAGATTTGTTTCTAATATATCCTGCCGTCGTTGCGCTCTGTTTAATTTGACAGTGAAAGCGATGAAACGATCGACCAGAGTCGTACGGTAAGTGCACATTCAATTTGTTATGTATAGCACATCTTAACGAGAAACATGGATGCCATGTTTATTATTTTACCTAAGTACATTAAATGCATGATGTTAATGTTCATATAGTGTATCAGGCCTCGTCCTCCACACTAGTTAATGCCTTTTCCAATGTCTTCATTTTCGCCGTCCACAATAATACCAAAGCAGGGCTCCGTTTTCAGATGCCGTCTCCACTCTGGAGAGTCTTTTCGAACGTATACATTTTTTTGATGTAAACGATCAGTGTTTTGGCTCGTTAAGTGTGGACGCAATGACAAACGCATCGAATACGTTTTGAAAGTGTTGACGGGGTCTCAGTCTATACAAACTTAAGCGTAGAAAGCCTGAATTCAGGAATAATATATATATGATATGTATTTTTAAAAGTGTTGATTTTTCTCAATACGTGTCTAAAATTTCTCGCACGCTGATTGGTTGTTGAATATGTTCGAGGACAGGCCAGAGTAGTAATATTATAATGACTATATTACACCCTGCTTTCACCCAAGTGGCTCTTAGCTTCGCCTGCACGAAACACATAATCAATAACTACAAAACTAACAAAGAACGGTTGCAAAAACGAGACGATTAAGAGGAAATTTAATTATTCCTACATCGTGTATTAGCCGCCAAAAGCGCCCAAAACCAGCCCTTTGGATAGTTTTGAATGTCATTTATCGTTTTGGATTAACACACTAGTTTCATTTTAACCAAGCGCAAACTATTAAATTAAACACAAACTAAAATGTAACTAACAAAGATTATGATATGAATTTTATATTGAAAACCAAGGATATGAAAATACGTTTCGGTGACATTCAAAATGTAACATGTCTGCCTAAAACAGTTTTAGCGTTGCACAAAGTAATTTTTGTGCTTTCCGGTTGAACTTTGAGTTATTTCAGGGAACATAAAAAGCAAAAATAATAAATGTAGAGATTGAATTTATCGCATGTAGACATCCTAATTTCACATTTGCCGGTCGAAAACCATCACAAATAACTTGAACTATTTGAGTAAAAGCTGATTTATTATTATTATTATTATTATTATTATTATTATTATTATTATTATTATTATTATTATTATTATTATTATTATTATTATTATTATTATTATTATTATTATTATTATTATTATTATTATTATTATTATTATTATTATTATTATTATTATTATTATTATTATTATTATTATTATTATTATTATTATTATTATTATTATTATTATTATTATTATTATTATTATTATTATTATTATTATTATTATTATTATTATTATTATTATTATTATTATTATTATTATTATTATTATTATTATTATTATTATTATTATTATTATTATTATTATTATTATTATTATTTATTTATTTATTTATTTATTGCACAAAACGTACTCTAGCTAGATCAATCTCCTGCCGTTCTCAGTATTATGCGAACTCAGACATTCAAACAGTCGGCTGGAACTTGGTTTTTTCGCTGCTGTCAATCAAAATCAAAACTCAAACAAATTCAAAACTAAATACATTCTTCGACCACGACCAAATTATCCATAATTTAGCTCAAAATCATATTTGGTGATCTGACTTTTATTTTTAAGTTTACTGATTTTTTATGTTGATTGACAGCAGCGAAAAACCAAATTACAAGCCAACTGCTTGAATGTCTGAGTTCGCATAATCACGCTGAGAATCGCAGTAAGCCCGGGTCAAGAATTACGTCATATGTCTTCGAACAAGATAAAGGCGTCCTGAAACAAAATACCAAAGAAGCAGCGCAACGGCAAAGTTTGGGTTGAATAATTTTAGAGGTAATTAATGGAGTTAACTTTTATACAATTTTTACAAGAAGGAATTTAGTTAATTTGTTGACGATAAAAGCTGCAAAAAATCAGGTAACAACAAACGTTTTATTGACATATTATTATTTACTGTTCATTTACAGAACAGGGAGCCAATTTCCTATATTACGTGCACGCAAATAGCCTAAATATCAGCCGCCTCCTCTGGGTCAAAAATTTCCCCTCGCTCGGGGAATTTTTATTTTTTTAATTTTTAATTTTTAATAATAAACTTTATTATACATTACAAATATTATTCTAGATTTACATAAAATATATTTTTACAATGATTTTTTAATCCATCCTCGCTCGGGAAAATTTTTGACCCAGAGGCGGCGGCTGATATCCAGGCTAGCAAGCAAATAGTGTATTCTTGGATTTTCTATTTCTGTTTCTCAATTTTTTTAAATTCATTAATAATTAACAAGATAGTTTATTCAACTGATCAGTGGGTTGTACGGTGTCAGGTGTACGAGGCTTTGCCCGCTCGGGAGTCAGTCACGTAATTTCAAAACTTATAGGAGACATAGGACAAACAAATGATTATCATAGCTAGAAAGAGCTCGTTGAAATGAGTACAAATGTGAAGTTTGGAAAAGATCGCTTCACAAATTGCGAAGATATGAATTTTCAAAAATCGAAATTTTGTATGAAAACCTTTGTTGGTAGGCAAGAGTTGCATACCAGCGTAAATTTCCAAAGGTTTTCATCATAAAATTTCGATTTTTGAAAATTCATATCTTCGCAATTTGTGAAGCGATCTTTTCCAAACTTCACATTTTTACTCATTTCAACGAGCTCTTTCCAGCTATGATAATCCTATTTTTGTCCTATGAGTTTTGAAATTACATGATAAATCCTCATTCTCTCCGATATATGAGTGTTTACAATATAACGCAGGGTATACTTTAGATTTCATTGTAGAATAGTAGGTACGATTAATCAACCAAAAGCTAGAATACTTGGATATTCAATATATATTCAGTCATGAACTAATAACAGGATATCAGCGAAATAATAGCTAGCAATTGTTTTTTTTTGCTTATAAACTCACTAATGGGAACATAGAGAGAGTTCATGGCAAAAAGCTAGCACCAATATTAATCTTCTTGTACAGTTTGCCATTTGCTCTCTTCGTTATAGTTCAATTAAGGACATGATTCATTTAGATTTTGTTTTGCAACATGTGAAGCTGGAAAAAAAAATCAAGCACACTGAAGCTTGCCACCCCTAGCCTCCCTCCCCTCAAAGATCAAATGGTCGTCCCTTATTGCATTAATGTCAGTACTATTGACGAGGGTTTCGCACCGAAAAGGAAGCATTACTATGAGAAAACATTGCGGACAAAGGAAGGAATTCCGTTAAGAACATAGCAAAAACAAGTAGAAAACAAAAGCTTCAGATTCTTATTCAAATTCGATGGTAATGAAATAATGAACTAATAACGATCGAACTTGAGGTTGTTTCCTGTTAGGGAATAATCAAATTCATAGTTAAAGCAGTACGTATTTGGTTATTTACGCTGGAAGCTATTTCAGCCGTACAAGTAGTGGACCGCGTTATAGGGATGACGGCTTAGTTGAAAGGAAAGAGTTTCCAACCGGTGAAACATTTTACAGAGAGCTCAGTTGAAGTTTACATCAAGTCTATATATATTACCCTACGAAGCTCCTTGAGACAGCCAGCAGCTTGGACAGTCAAAGATGGAGCCCGTGAAGTTGTCCATATAGAAACGGTACTTTTTTACAATTAATTAGACTACGAGTTCGAGTTTTCTATGAGTCAATAGTCAACGAGGCGCGTAGCGTCGAGTTGACTATTTGAACTCATAGAAAATTAAACGAGAACGAGCAGTCTAATATATTCTTTTAGTAGAAAGCAACTAGCATACCTTCGAATTTATACCAAATGCAATATTTATTGATTTTTCGCTTTGTTTTTGTTCAAAACGCTACCGGCTGTTTCGCTGCTCACTATCTATATCACTCAATAGATAGTGAGTACGTTAGCCAATCAGATTGCAGGATTCGTGATAGTATACGTATGCTAGTTGCATTTCTACTAATTTCAGTTAGTTATTAGTTCAGTCTAAATGATAGCATCCATGAAGGACCTATTATATTTGTTGGTTGGAAGGAATTTGCTAATTACACCCCCCCCCCCCCCCCCCCCCCCCCCCCTGAATTTATAATAAAAAACTCAATTCAATTCATCAATTCCGCTTTTCCCTTTACTGAATATCAAATCCCTCCCGGCTTTTAAAGTAAAGCGACATGAATAACAAAGAAATCCGTATCAATTAGTGCAATAATCACCAATAATCACTTCGGCGAATAATTGTTAAATATAAATAGTATGTATGATGTGAATCACAAAACCAGAACGCACGCACAAAATGTGTACTCATGGAATGCGTAATATCCGTCACGCAACGCTCGCACGATTTGGAAGAAACGCGATCGGGATAACAACAAGTTTGGGGGTAACACGTGAATAGCAATTATCTGATTGTAAGTAGAACATTCAAAGTACTTGTCATAAATGAACAAGGATTGTTCCCTTGCTCTGGATAAAAATTGTTGATCCAGATAAAATATATTGATAGGCTCTCCTACCTGCATGGGTCTGCATGTGTCATATGATTCGGAATACAGATAGAGCAATGGTTTATAGCTATATATACAACGATCCTGAAATTAGATAGGAGATCGGATAAAATACTTTACATAGGCCCTGTTTACAAGGAGGGAGGGTTACCCTAGTACTAGGGTTATCCTAGCTCTCGTACGTTTCTTATATTTTTTTCGCGTACGTGTTTACAAGGCTGGTAGGGTTACCCTACTGCTAGGATAACCTTATTACTCGGATAGGGTTACCCTACCACTAGGGTTATGTTTTTCCCTTGTAAACGGTTTTGCCGAGATAACTCGCCTATACCCGGGACAACTTTTTACTAGTTTCCAGGTCTTTTCAATCGATGAATACCGTGTGGCGGCTGATCGAGACAGTGGCGAGAAGCGGTTTAGAAAGGCGAAAAGTAGGGCCAGTGACAGCGAAAAACAAAAGGAAAAGCAGCACGAAAAGATAACAAGACGTGGAGCGACAATTTTATAAGATAGTTCGGGTATTATACAAGAATATAAGTCGTCGTGCGACTTTAAAGGCCTCGACTTTTTTCATGTTCGCCATTTTGTTTGTTGTGACGAAGCCTTGCGCGGTTACTAAGCAATTGAATTGACTCGAGGGGAAGGGTAACCCTAGTCGAAGACATTTCGCTTGTAAACCCGGGCTATCTTTGACCCTAGTACTAGGGTAACCCTACTGCTAGGGTTACCCTCCCTTGTAACATGGCCTTAGTGAATAGTAGTACTTTTCGCGCGCTCTGATTGGCTACTCAATCCTTGGCTATTCACCTCCGAGTACAACAAGATGGCGTCGCGCTTCGCTTTAGCGAGCGGTTCCGGCTTTCTTCTTGAAAATAAATTATATATATTTGGCTGGCTATTCACTTGTGTGGCATATACTAAAACGGTACGGTGAGTAGTGCTGGATATTTACCTCCAATAATTGTTAAATATCAGTACAAGGATTACTTGCAAAAGACAGTTCTAATTCTAGATTACCAAGCTTCTGGATTTTAAAGGCCAATACACGTCTTAAACTCACGGAATGGCAACTAATAATAGCTACACTTCAAAGAATAGAAATCAATATCCTAATTGTAAGAATCGCAAAAGAATACGCTATATCTAATAATATTCTCAAATTAATCTAAATCCACAATTAGTAACTCGAGTGCGGTTGCATCAATGACTATTATTAGGTTTGGATTTTCAAGATGGCGCCAATACAAGCATCAAGAGTTCCAGACTTCCGGTATTTATATAACAAAGAAAAAGTGAGCACCAATTCTAGAGACAGGCCGGGAGTCCAAGCTATGTTTTTGCTCACTTGGTGCTCACTTTTCCTTTGTAATAATCTCACAATGCATTTCGCGCGTACCGAAAGTCTGGAACTCTTGATGTTTGTATGTTGGAGGCTTTGATGACGTCATCAAAAATGGCCGCCATCTTTGTGAATTTGTTTTCCGAAGGTGGATTTTTAATTTTCTAATAGATCATTTGTTTTATTGTGTTCTTATAATTTTTATCATTCATTTTGTTTGTGCTATTATATTTATCTGAACATTGCTTTGTAATTGTTTTTTTTAGAAACTCATGAAATAGAAGCTCATAGAGATTAGCTGGTAATACACATTAAACCGAATCTACACGAGCAAATTTTCCTTGACAAGTTTTCCTTGACGAGGAAGACTTGCTCGTGTAGACGACAAAAACATGGCCAATTTTTCCTTTTCATGGAAAACTTGCTCGATTGACAAAAAATTGTCATTTTTTCCTTGTCAAGGAAAACTTGTCAAGGAATTGTTCGTGTAGATGCGGCTTTAGAATTCAAGCACTATTTTTTCATATTCTTTGCGGCTCTGATAGAATCACTTGGAATGTTGGGAGAACACGAACAAAGCTTAAGATTCACCGTGTTTTTATAAACAAAATTATTCAGTTTTCCCCCGAAAAATTCAATTCTCCTGAAAAGCGCAAGAAACCGCACGTTTGCCAATGAAATTTCACGAAAGCCGGAAATAAAAAAAAACAAGTTTGCATGAAACGACTCAAACAACCAATCTGACTTTTTTTGAGATAGTCAATGCGTTTTGAGCAGCTTTATTCTGCCAAAAGTGCATATGAATGCATGTATTTTGAACTTCGTATGTGAACTTTGTGAACTTGGAAAACTATAGTTTATTACCGCAGTCTAATTTGCAGGCTAGTTTGCATACGGTAAATTAAAGTTGAACATCATCCACTGAATAATGACAATCGTTTGTCATTGTTTACCGAAGAGTCAAGCAAAGAAAATTTTGAAATATTTTTGAAAGATTAAACAGCAGATAAATTGTCCATGAAATTCATCCTTTATTTTCACCATTGTTTTTAGTTTCAGACTTTTTGTACTTATAGTTGAGCTTTTAGTAGAGGCAGGACAGTCGTCAGACGGGTCTCCGTTTCGTCCGCCATCCTTTTTAACTCGTGGATTGCGTAGCATCCACGAGTTATTGGGATGAGATGGGGGAAAGTTAATATATGCACCAAATTGTAAACTCGTTCCCAGGGCTCTCTCATTTCATACAAAACGGCGGCCATTGCCATTGTACTTGGCATCGACAATATTTTATCGGACTTTAGGCATTCAACCCTGGAAATACCCTGAAAACCAATTAACTATGTATACTCTAAACAAACCAGTTTGCAAGCGACAACTACTCAGTGCTCTGATAGAGTAAAAAAAAACTACTATATGCTACAACACATCGAGTAAGCTTATACACCGTATAGCCGATTGTGCCGAGTCGGAAGAAAGCCAAGTTTACAAAGCATTCAGGGAGGATCGAGGATGGAATATTAACCTATGGTCTACTCAGTGTCACTGACTTGAATCACATGGCAGTTTCCTTTGTCGTCTTCGAAGGAGAAAGAGAAGATAAATGTTGGAGTTCACAGGGTCCGGTTGTTCGAAAGCAGGTTAACGCTAACCCAGGGTTAAATACAGCCTCTCATCCAATCAAATTGCCAGAATAGCTATATTTAACCCTGGGTTAACGTTAACCTGCTTTCGAACAACCGGACCCAGTTTATTAATAGTGGGACAAACTTAAAGCCGTTTTTGGACGCCTTCACTGAAGCGGATTATCGGGTATAAAGTGTTTCATATCATTGTTTCACTCTCTGCATGTACTAAGCTAAATATGTAGTAGTAGTAGTAGTTTATTATGCGTCATTATACGATTTATTGGTATATTTTCGTTCGTTTGGTATTCCTTTGTAAAAGCTATTACCCGTGTAAACATGGTGAACAACTCGATCGCCTTAAAACACTTTATTTCGAAGTCTAGATGAAAAATAGACACAACACAGATGTTAATCAAGCATTGAACTTTACTTCTTGAATACATTTTACTTAAAGGGGCAGTGTCAAGCCATATGACCGCGCAAGCCTGGGTACGAAGAAGCGAGAAATAATAAAAGTCCACCGTGGACTTTTATTATTAGCGATGTTTTCAATCCGTTTCCATCGACATTAATCATGTTTGTTCAAGCGTCTAATGGATCACTAGTAATTATTCAAAGCATGTTCTTCATTTTCAACAATTCCTAGTGGAGATTATTTCATCTTAGAACTGACTTTGAAGCCGTTGAAAAAAGTGTCGAACAGCCGTAGAGAGTCAGCCCGCCATCATCCTCGAGTGAAGAAAACCGAATTGTAAACCGGCAATTCTGATCGATTGCGAAGGAATCTTGATCATCAATCGTAGGTGCAGTACTGTTCATGACTTTTGAAGAGAAAAACTCACGTAGAACGACTTGTAAACCCGGTGAGCTTCCCACCATCTATTTATGTGTTGGGCTTCCTGTGTTTTATTTGATCGGCCGTTGGAAAATGATATCGCCGTGAATTCACATCTAGAATTCAGTCCTTTTGATATATTGAAGTTCTAATATTGCTTTCTAAATAAAGATTAGTATCTACATGAGTCCTGTAGGTCATTTATTTAGCGATTAGAACGGTTTTAGGGGGGTTTTGAAACTCGCTACCGGGCAAGGTAGGCTTCTCAACCGAGTGTTATTGTTTTGATTTTAATGCGCATGCGTGAGGCTTGACACTGCCCCTTTAATGTTCAAATACGTTTTCTCTCTAAGAACGAAATGTAAAACATACGGCACATTGATCACGAAAGATAACAAATATATATGACATGTGCTGGTTCCATGCTCAAACATGCCCTAACGTATTCTTCAAGGCGTTCCTCGTCACTCACATACGGGAATCCACGAGTTCACCAAATGGTGCCTTTGATTTTTTTAAGTGTGAAGTGCGGTTGCCATGATGATTATTGAAATACCACTATTCAAGGGAAATCTTGACTCCTCTGAGCCAATCAAATTGCAGGATGTTCTTGTGTCATTTTATAAAACACGTAATTTGATTGGTTGAATTGGTACGCGTGGAGCGTGTGAAGATATAACGCGCAATCTGATTGGCTATTATTTGAAGTGTGAGTAATTGCAAAAAATGAGCTACAATTTGATATATGGACACTTTTGGAGGACATAGGACAAGAGGAAGGACATGTCAGTCTGTATCGCTTTCTTTCTGTCAAAGGAACTACTAATCATGAGCTGTGGGATACATTGAATTTGAGTTCGAAGGTCAATTGTAGATCGTGTATTTCTAAAACAACTAGACGCTCTTCTAGCGTGAAGTCGGGCTTCTAAATGAAATGTAGCCTATTTGAACTAAATATAGATATCTTATAGTGCGATTTTAATGTTTTAAAAAACAGTGTTTGGTTGCTCGTCGTTGCGTGACTCGAGCTCGATAGAACATGCTTTCCTTGCAATTTCAGTACTGCGATTTCACAAACTCAGCGAATCATGAATGACAATGACATAGTTTATTTGTTACCATAAATATATCCACACAAATTATACAAATACCGTATACATCAACTAGACATCGCAGAGTGATTACCTCCGACGGTTATCGGTCGGCTGAAAACCTTACAACTGTTCTCTTCACCGCCGGACACGTCGGGCATAAATGACCCCAAAATCGGCAATGTTAAACGTGCCTCTTTTACATTAACCTTCGTATTTTCAACAATTTCACATCAATTAGGATGAAAGTTTCGGAGGTTGCTTACTACATGTAGTGTTTTATTTTGGCATGCTAAATGTTACAATTTGTGATGTCATCACGAATTGTTACATTTCTCGGGAAAATCGAGATCATTTTAAAACGTTCTGAAAAGTAGATATTTCGAAAGAGAATATTTTTATCTCGATGCGATAATTTATGGCTGAGTTATAAAGGATATTCATTTTATGATGACGTCATAGAAATGACGTCACCTAAATAGCATTAAAGCTATACGGAACTGCTATACGGAGCAATGGAAATCGATAAAATGACGTTCTCGTGGTCATTTATTGTTAATAATAGATGTTTGTAATGGACGAAGCTGAAAATTTCGGTCCACGATCTTTATTAGGGATATTTTAAAATATTGGTGACGTCATTATGACGTAAAAGGAATCTGTCAATATTTTTGATTAATATTTCTAATACTTATCTTCAAAAAATCAAAAATCTAAAACGATACGATTTAAGGGGCTTCTTAGTTCTTTCAATATGCAAAGTGTAAAGACAAAATATTTTCAAACAAAAAAGTTGAATGAAGAAGTTATTTTTATAAAAATTGTTCATAGGTCTTCATAATTTCCCAAATGAATTATATAGAGCCAAACATGAAATTCAAGAAAGGCTGATACTACGTAGAAATAAAAAGCTTAACACAACACCAACATGATAGAGCAAGAGAGAGCCAGGATCGGCAACCGTAGACAGCTGTTTTTCGTTCTTTTGGAACTCATCAGTACGGTGTAGCGAGAGCAACAAACACCAACTCAGAAAGTCAATGTATGCTACTTGCGTGTCGACTCTGAAACTCAACCAGCTCAAATTTAGAAACCTGCCCATTGGCTCACACCACAACACGTGCGGTAATATGGTCCAAAGGCCAAGAATCCAAAATATCATGTTGGTGTTGTGTTTAACCTAGGTGTGGATGGACAAAACCAATCCTACACGGAATGCATAGACAAACTATGCTAAAGAATAACAGCATAACGGATCTAAGAAGATCTACGGTCCAAAACATGAAAATATAAACTTGAAAGAGGGAACCGTGAACGAAAATGCTGTAGGTATACGTAGGATCTGTAAAAGATCTAATCAGCTATACATATGGCAAACATGAAATTCAAGAAAGGCTGATACTACGTAGAAATAAAAAGCTTAACACAACACCAACATGATAGAGCAAGAGAGAGCCAGGATCGGCAACCGTAGACAGCTGTTTCGTTCTTTTGGAACTCATCAGTACGGTGTAGCGAGAGCAACAAACACCAACTCAGAAAGTCAATGTATGCTACTTGCGTGTCGACTCTGAAACTCAACCAGCTCAAATTTAGAAACCTGCCCATTATATTATATTATATTATATTATATTTTCATGTTTTGGACCGTAGATCTTCTTAGATCCGTTATGCTGTAATTCTTTAGCATAGTTTGTCTATGCATTCCGTGTAGGATTGGTTTTGTCCATCCACACCTAGGTTAAACACAACACCAACATGATATTTTGGATTCTTGGCCTTTGGACCATATTACCGCACGTGTTGTGGTGTGTGAGCCAATGGGCAGGTTTCTAAATTTGAGAGCTGGTTGAGTTTCAGAGTCGACACGCAAGTAGCATACATTGACTTTCTGAGTTGGTGTTTGTTGCTCTCGCTACACCGTACTGATGAGTTCCAAAAGAACGAAACAGCTGTCTACGGTTGCCGATCCTGGCTCTCTCTTGCTCTATCATGTTGGTGTTGTGTTAAGCTTTTTATTTCTACGTAGTATCAGCCTTTCTTGAATTTCATGTTTGCCATATGTATAGCTGATTAGATCTTTTACAGATCCTACGTATACCTACAGCATTTTCGTTCACGGTTCCCTCTTTCAAGTTTATATTTTCATGTTTTGGACCGTAGATCTTCTTAGATCCGTTATGCTGTAATTCTTTAGCATAGTTTGTCTATGCATTCCGTGTAGGATTGGTTTTGTCCATCCACACCTAGGTTAAACACAACACCAACATGATATTTTGGATTCTTGGCCTTTGGACCATATTACCGCACGTGTTGTGGTGTGAGCCAATGGGCAGGTTTCTAAATTTGAGCTGGTTGAGTTTCAGAGTCGACACGCAAGTAGCATACATTGACTTTCTGAGTTGGTGTTTGTTGCTCTCGCTACACCGTACTGATGAGTTCCAAAAGAACGAAACAGCTGTCTACGGTTGCCGATCCTGGCTCTCTCTTGCTCTATCATGTTGGTGTTGTGTTAAGCTTTTTATTTCTACGTAGTATCAGCCTTTCTTGAATTTCATGTTTGCCATATGTATAGCTGATTAGATCTTTTACAGATCCTACGTATACCTACAGCATTTTCGTTCACGGTTCCCTCTTTCAAGTTTATATTTTCATGTTTTGGACCGTAGATCTTCTTAGATCCGTTATGCTGTAATTCTTTAGCATAGTTTGTCTATGCATTCCGTGTAGGATTGGTTTTGTCCATCCACACCTAGGTTAAACACAACACCAACATGATATTTTGGATTCTTGGCCTTTGGACCATATTACC
Source organism: Actinostola sp. cb2023 (assembly GCA_033675265.1). Classification (NCBI taxonomy): domain Eukaryota; kingdom Metazoa; phylum Cnidaria; class Anthozoa; order Actiniaria; family Actinostolidae; genus Actinostola; species Actinostola sp. cb2023. The sequence goes on along the minus strand of JAUJYZ010000911.1, from coordinate 131,011 downwards.
GCACGTGTTGTGGTGTGAGCCAATGGGCAGGTTTCTAAATTTGAGCTGGTTGAGTTTCAGAGTCGACACGCAAGTAGCATACATTGACTTTCTGAGTTGGTGTTTGTTGCTCTCGCTACACCGTACTGATGAGTTCCAAAAGAACGAAACAGCTGTCTACGGTTGCCGATCCTGGCTCTCTCTTGCTCTATCATGTTGGTGTTGTGTTAAGCTTTTTATTTCTACGTAGTATCAGCCTTTCTTGAATTTCATGTTTGCCATATGTATAGCTGATTAGATCTTTTACAGATCCTACGTATACCTACAGCATTTTCGTTCACGGTTCCCTCTTTCAAGTTTATATATAGAGCCATTCGTAAATAAACTTCTTCATTCAACTTTTTTGTTTGAAAATCTTTTGTCTTTATACTTTGCATATTGAAAGAACTAAGAAGCCCCTCAAATCGTATCGTTTTAGATTTTTGATTTTTTGAAGATAAGTATTAGAAATATTAATCAAAAATATTGACAGATTCATGTTACGTCATAATGACGTCACCAATATCTTAAAATATCCCTAATAAAGATCGTGGACCGAAATTTTAAGCTTCGTCCATTACAAACATCTATTATTAACAATAAATGACCACGAGAACGTCATTTCATCGATTTCCATTGCTCCGTATAGCTTTAATGCTATTTAGGTGACGTCATTTCTATGACGTCATCATAAAATGAATATCCTTTATAACTCAGCCATAAATTATCGCATCGAGATAAAAATTGCACCAAATTTTAGGACATGTTATTCTCTTTCGAAATATCTACTTTTCAGAACGTTTTAAAGTAGTCTCGATTTTCCCGAGAAATGTAACAATTCGTGATGACGTCACAATTACGTCAGTGGTAACTTTTAGTACGCCAAAATAAAACACTACATGTAATAAGCAACCTCCGAAACTTTCATCCCAATTAATGTGAAATTATTGAAAATACGAAGGGTAATGTAAAAGAGGGACGTTCAACACAGGACGTGACGAGATAAACGTTGTGCGATGTCTCGTTTTGATAAGCCATGTGGTTTGAGCATGCATGCGCTGTAGAACCCAGTTGGCGGTTTGAAGCCAAAGACGAAGAATACGACCGCTCTGCATTTTTAGAGTCGGGTCTTCCACAGGAAGCCCGACTAATAAACGACAAATTATGAGAGTTTACCGTCAGTTTTATTGTCCTTTGTCAACTGTATTTCTCTTCCCGAAGCCTCGAAACTCCAATAAATAGATGCTCTGTAATGCCTAACTTGAAACTCCAACGACTAACGTACGTGCTTTGTACTGACTCATAACATCAAGATCCAGTGCTTTGCCTACCCGTTCGCAGGCTCGGTTCCTAAGCGCTTTTCTCCCTTAGTCCCCAAAATCATTGGGTAGGAAGAACGGCAGGATAATCCTGATGAGCTCGTAAGACTCTTGATGTGCAATGCCCATATATGGAAGCGTAATGTGCAACTTCACAGGTAGCCCAAGCTATGGTTTTGGGATCATTCGCTCGAGCTCGGAGAACCTGGGTATGAGCAATTTCAAATTTAAATTTAGAAGGGTTTTCCCTTACAAGTCCAGTACTCGGTAGTTATTTACAGTGAAAACAGTTGTAAGTTCGACGCTATAGTTTATCAGCGCATCCCATAGCGGGGATTCGAAACAATATTTCACGTCTTCGCCATCGTTCGAACAATGTCACGTCAAGCATTGACACTTCGTCGATAAATAGAGTTTTACAGACTCTCCATCTTTTGACGGCTTCAGTATTAGACACAACCATCTCACCCCTAGTGAGCCTGAAATATGATATATTTTTTTACTAAGCGGGGGTGGGTCGCTAAAAAAATGGTAATGTTTACAGTTTGGCGCGGGGTCGTTCTTTTTCTCGAACACGATCGAGGATAATTCTCCGCACCACAGAATGAAATAGAATTCGGTATTATCTGAAGAACAAGTCAAATGTTTAGAGCTATTACAGACAAACGAAAGCTGTTTTTTTACTGGAAAAGCAGGGACAGGAAAGTCATACCTTCTAATTGTTCGTGCTTACGACGAAAGCATTGAAAGAAATGGCAGTGGAACAACATTTATAACGGCACCAACTGGTCGGGCAGCCAAAAATGTTAGAAGTACAACACTACATTCGTTCGCTGGTGTTGGCCTTGGAAGTGGCTCTTGCTACGAACTTTTGATTTGCTTTTGATTTCATTTGATTTGTTTAAAACACAAGTGCTTCTCTCTCCGGATACAGCACGAACTTCTACACAGCACTTCTAGTCGGTAGTCGTGGAACGATGAGTTAGCACTTCTATTAACAATGACCCTAGAGCGAACAATACTTCGGATTTAGTTTGATATACGCTCGGAAACTATTTGACATTTGACCCGTTTGAGCATAGAATTACTTCATTATGCGTTCGATATCATCGCCCCCGTTTTCAGCCAATCGAAACCCTGAAACAGACATTCCTGACCGATACGATCACATTCTTCACATTTTGTGTACTACCAAATATAAAAAGAAAGCTCATTTTATAACTCGGACTTCCTCCGGAAGTAAGTGTCCGAGTAATTATATATAAGTGGAAAATGATGACACTCAAAATACAACCGGAAAGTTAGCCATTATAGTGTAATAAATAAACGTGTTTTTTTTCCCTCCGAATATGATCCTTTTAGTAATAAAGCCGGTTACATACGAGCAAGTTTTCTACGACAAGTTTTGCATTGACAAGTTTTATTTGCTTGTCTGTAAAGGAAATCTTGTCAAGATTTAATTTATAATAGACGCGGAGCAGATTCCCTTTACAGACGCGCAAATACAACTTGTCAATGCAAAATTTGATCGTAGAATTCGACTGCAGTGAAATTAAACTGAATGTATTTATCGAAAGTCTGAGTGTTTTTTTCTCTCACTATATTTGAAAACTATTGACATAACGCGATCGTGTTTTCTATTTTTTTAATAATAATAATAATAATAATAATAATAATAATAATAATAATAATAATAATAATAATAATAATAATAATAATAATCCTTAATTTAAGTGGGTTTCCAATCAGTACATCGTTACCTACTGAGGTATATAATAACTATGGTCCTTACTCTGTTAATTAAGCAGTAGACATAGCACAGAGTAATATATAGAGCGTATGTCTATAGCAAATGAATCTAAGCTTCAGCGAGCGGTAATATTTTCTATTTCTTCAATATGTCGTCACCTACTGAGGCAGTACATATATCTAGGCTTCATATTCTGCTCTGTTAATTAAACCGCAGTAGACATAACACACTAGCCAGAGTAATATGAATGCAGCGTATGTCTATGATAGTCTAAGCTTCGGCTAGCATACATTACTTGACTTAAATTGCACATCTATGATTACTTTGGATTTCTTTATGCAGCTATTTCAAAAGGGTTGCTTTATGAATACAGAATACTGCATAGTGTATTGTGCATTCTGAGATTAGAATGAAATTTGTATTTAAAAAATAAAATAACAAGTTTATTTTGGCTATATTATTGCAACGTAACGTCAAATTGGTTGGCTTAGAAAAAATAATCTAGATTTATAACTTATTATCACAACGATCTTTTGAAATGGCTGTATATACGTATCGAAAATACACAATCCGGGGGTAGATTAGATTGGACGAGATGAATAGAAACATTTGATTTATATATTTTTTAATTTGCGAAAACGAGTTGATTAAAAGTACACACATTAAAATTAACTCGAAAGCGCACAGCGTTGGTCCTGCAACGTGGCGCCAGGGAACATTCACTTGTTTGATTAAACTTGTAGGAATTGATTTGTTCGTTTGTTGTATTAACTTTGCCTCGAAAAACGTGAGCTAAAAGAACTAAGCAAGAACCTCTCTTTCTCTTACTTTTGGATTTATTTTAAATAACTCGATTCTTTTGGTGGCAGTGGTTCGTGTCTCGAGCTCTACTATAGTTATAACACTGTCTTACACAAAGGGTATTCAATATACCGCTTGTTTACCTCTCCTTGATTTTCTAAATTACTTGAATTTTAATAGATTATGACATATGCATATACACTTCCAAAAACAAAAAATGCGTAGAATGTATTTTGTGCAAGTTTTTTGAAAACGTAGAGGACGTTGCCTAGTTTTAATATTTTGTAGCAACTGAAATGTATCCATTCGTCTTATTTTTTTAAATAGTATTTTTCTATGCAAACTTTGCATTGCATTTCAATCAGTAATATCTGATCCCATTTACACTTCGTCGATATATCGTTTACTCCGAAAATGCATGTTTTTGAAAACGTGCATGTTTGTAAACGCAAACGCCTGCCGAAAAACGCGTAAACGATTGTAGACCAATCATGCCAGATACATACTACTCAGACACACGGAAAACATGGCGAAATATAATTATAAAATGTTGAAAATAACTTTTGATTGTAATTTTCCAAATAATACAATTTGTGCTTTAGCGTGATTTCTATTGCCCTAAAACACAACATTCTGTGTTTTCCCACCATAAGATAGAACTCTGAGATTCGTTTATACGTTCTGATTGATGGAGGAGTTGTTTCAAGAGATCTGACTAACTATGTTACTAATAGCCGAACATAATATACGAGGCTCGATTGGGAAGCACATGTCAACATAGATTTGGTAGACAGTGATTTGTCGGAGATATATTAGATGTTGTGGATCGAGATGCGAAAAAAAGTTTAACCGCCTCGCTTACGCGCCATGTTATTCATAAAATAGCATGTCAACAATCACTAATATTCAAAGTGACTCAATCCGTTTGAACTTGATAATATCAGACCGAAACGTCGTTAACGTAGCCGACATTCTAGATCAGTTAGCACTAACCAACATATCTCAAGCTTTTTCGAAATCTTCGACATATATGTCTATGCATCCATCTAATGATAGTAATCAGTGGAATTGTAAAAGTTAAATATGTTTTTCAAAGTAAGCTATGACAGTTAAAAAAGATTGAAGACAAGCCGATGAAAAATATAATTGCTTGGAATTCGCATTTTCTATTTTGCCCAATTAAATAAATATCTAGCTCGAATACCTTGAATCGATTTTCTTCAGAGTCCAATCCAATAACAATGTTCAGCATTTGTCTTATGATAGACTCTACAGTCTATACTATATCTAAATGTTTCTGGGTTTCATTCGCTTCAATTACTTTGTTGAATTCTGATTGGTCAAACTAGATATCAGATCGACCAATCACTGCAAGGCATTTTTGCTAAAGGACAGATTGTTTTACGGTGTCAAGTGAAAAGGAACCTTATTACATTCGAATCACGCGTCTGTCCACGCAAAGAAATTAAATTACAAATCAGCAGCCTCACAGCTGGTAATCCAATATATGGGTAAAATAATAAAGGACTTTGTTATTATTATTCTAACTGTTAGCGATATATAATATAAGAGCGGCATGCGGTAAAAATAACAAAATGAGCTCAAATTGCCAAAATAAAACCAAACTCTCCGCAAAGTTGAGCTAGATATGAGAGTCGGTCGAGTCGGCCAATTAATTGGGTGATTTCCATGCGAGAAGACAAAAGCTTAGATTGCCTTTGCGGCCAGAAAGGGGTTTATATATTTTATAACCCTTCGATAAATTTTCTACGTACGTCTTCTGTAAATTAAACACTCGCTCGTAAACTGAAACTAGAAACTGCACTGAAAGACCGTTTTCCGAACCGGCCGTTTGTACCATTAAACAAGTTTGACCTTTCTGCAGTCTGCAAGTGATCTATCGTGTATTTGAGGCAACAATCGTTAATTATATTGGGCATTTGAACAAGTTAAGCCGACGACACACTAGGCGATTTTCGACGCTCGTTCGAGCGAATTTTGATCGTCGCCTGAAAATCGCCATGTGTGTCTGCTGCTGCGGCGAATTTTCAGAGCGATCTTGATCGGCGCGAGCAGCGATCGAAATCGCCGATATCTGACATGCCAGATATTGGCGATTAAATTCGCTGGCGTTTGGTCGTCATTCGTGTAGTGTTCCCGCTCCAGCGATAAAACAGCGAGAAAACAATTATATCAACCAATGAGATTTCCCGGTTTTATCACGTGATTTTGTCACATTTTCAAAATGGCGGAGATCGAAGAACTTTGGAGTGAGAAGAAAGAGAACGATCTCTTGGTCTTTTGGGCTGAAAAGCCCTTCCTATTTGACATTAATTGCAAAGAGTATAGTAACAGGGTACTCAAGGAAATGGATCTTCGAGAGATCGGCACAAAAATAAACAAGCCAGGTTAGTAATAAACAATTCTCCCATCGTTTTGGCCGTCTCTTGTCCCTTACACGTAGCAATTGTAGAGCAACAGCACGATATACATTTTCCCCCCTCTTGTTTACTTCGGGCGCCATCTTGGATTACTCGACAATCCGCTGTACTTAAGCACTAAAGGCTCATGCATATCGCTGAAAAAATCGCCAAGTATGCCGGCACGAGCGTTGATGAAATTCGCTGAAGACTAGTTTTATCCGGTGATTGGCGACGATCAAAATTCGCTCGAACAAGCGTAGATAATCGCCTAGTGTGTCGTCGGCTTTACAGGATAAAGGATAATCCGAAAAGACTCATGCTTCAGATGTATCTAAAACATACACAAGCAGCACACGAGATGTCAAACTGACAGATATTTCAATGTCGCTTTCTTACAAAGTAATCCGTCAAGTGAAAGCAGGGCCGTACATAGCACAGGGGGAGGGGGGGGGGGGGGGGGGGGGGGGGGGGGGGGGGGGGGGGGGGGGGGGGGGGGGGGGGGGGGGGGGGAGTGGGGGGGGGGGGGGGGGGGGGGGGTCAGTTGCCCCCCCTAGCCCCCCCTAGCAAGGCGAAAAAGATACCAAAAATTGTATTAATGTTTTGCTATTAAATACATACTGCCTTCCCTCGAATTTTGGGTTATGTACGGCCCTGGAAAGTCAGTTGCAAGATCGAATATGGTTAATAGTCCCCTTCGCAGTTCTCTGCGCGGCCATCTTGAAAGGTAGCCGTGACCAACGGAGCGAGACCAACGGTGATCTTGCAATGATAGAGGCATGTGAATAATTGTCCAAGGTGTTAAAAAAGGTCTCTATCATTGCAAGGTCACCGTTGGTCTCGCTTCGATGCAAAGGCACGGCTACCTTTCAAGATGGCGCAGGGAACTTTTAAGGGGACTATTGTGAGCTCAGTATAAAACATTCCTCACAGACTTTGAGTCCCGTGAGCTCATGAAGCGAGCTAGACTGATGCTTTTAGTAGCCATGCCAATGAGAGACGTCCTATAGTACCCTATTTATACAGTCATTCCCAAAAAGGTTGTCCAGATGAAAAGACTACAATACTACAATAAAGTCACGTGATTCATGATGTATTCAATTTCCTCGCGTGGAATTTCAAATTGAGATGCAAAAGTACACGGCATTGTGAGAACTGAATGTAATGGCGCTGGTATCAACTCGCGGTTCCACATGCAGAAATTGAAAACACAATGAATCACGTGACTTTATTGTAGTATTGTAGTCTTTTCATCTGGACAACCTTTTTGAGAATGACTGTATATGTTATTATTATTTACTTACATTGCATGTAGGCTGGCATTGGTTCATGGACAGTAGTGAGATATATTCAGAAACATTTACATATTATTGGATTAAAGACTCCGTGTCGACCGGCATGCAACGCGCGCGCAATGTTTTTGTTTTGATTCCCGCCATTCGCTCTTCTCATCGACAATATTTCCTTTTCCGAGCTGATACGTAGCAAAGGAACTGTAAAATTATGAGAAAATGAACACATTCAGTTCCGCTGAGAAGGAAAATCGAGAGGAAATAACAACACAGCGCAGTACTATACACAGCGAAGGTTCATATAGTGCTTACTTACTGTAAAAGAACTTCAGCAAATTCGCTGTCTGTTCGGCGATTATATCCTAGTTCACTCTTCTTGGATCTCCATAGATCTCGGATAGATTTCCTAACGTAAATAACTTTGAACTCTTCCGGTCTTTTGGGCCTACCAACAGGCCTGCTCCTCTTCCTCGTCGCTGACATGACGGGAGAAACTGGCGTGAAAATAGCAAAAAATCCTGCGAAAAATTCCACGACCCAATATATATTATCAGCTATACACATATAAATTCCCGACCTATTGCCGGTGATATCTCGAGGAGAAACAACTCGATGCCTTTCAGAAAATCAGATTGAGAATCGATAGAGATACTGAATGATGCTTGAAGGCATCGAAACTTCGAGACTGAATACATCTAGAAATCTAGTCGTCATTCATAATTTTCTGCTCAAAGTTATTAAAACCTTAATAATAATTTAATAACTTATATAGCGCATATTCCATGGCGAAATGATCAAAAGCGCTTTAAATCAAAATTTTTACCAAGAAAGTAAAAATACCACGACAACCGGCGAATGATACACGGAAGGCAAATGGTCTGAGTAATAGTGGACCAGTCATACAATGCAATTGAGTTGAAATTAGATGTGCAAATTATACGTCAAGATTAATTTACTGAATACCGTTTATTTTGAAAGAACTCGTTGTTTTGGTTTCAAGTTGAAAAGAAAGGTGTCGAATTTGACACGAATTTTAAATCAAGGTAAGCAGATAGACAACAGAACTTAAATGGCTGGCAACATTTTCTTGTTAAAATTACGACAGATTTAACTGAAAGCGCCAAAGTTTGATATAAATTGTCTAGATTTGCCTGGATTTATAAGTTTAATATACATATATGTTGTGGTTTATTTTTTCCCCACTGGTTAATTTTTTCTGAGGGTTGTTCCAATGCCAAGGTTTAGGGTTTTATGGTGGGTAAGATATGTGTTTAGGTTAGTTGTAAAGGATTAAACTGAAAGGAAGTGAATTAAGAAACCAAAACAATGGACTAAAAAAGTTAAACCAGTGGAAAAATTCAAACCACAATATATCAGTATAAATGAATGTCAGTTTGCTTGGGATTTTCGGTATTTAATCCTAAAATAAATATGTTATTTGTATTTTTATATTATGATAAACCTATAACTTATAGGGGGCTAACTTGATATGGTGGATATTTAGTTTCCCCAGGAGTTGACACCCTTTTTGCCATTATTGTTATATTTTTATGTTTTTTTCCCTTGTTTTCTTTTGGAAACAAAGTTGTTATAAAGAGAGAAAAAAAGAAAGAAAGAAAGAAAGAAAGAAAATATAATATATAAATAAATAAATTTACAACGATTTTTAAACGACATCTTAGTACGTCTATGTCGCTGTTGTAATAACACGTAATCCCACGCTGTCCCAGTTCGAGATAGAACCTGCATTTATAACAATTATTCGCCGAAGGCGAAGTGATTATCGGTGAATATTCACCGAGAAGAAGTCGAGACAAACAAGGAAACGTGGGGCCCGGAAATCTTATGAAAAGTACCGGCAATCATTCGCTGTTATGAATTGAATTCAAAGTTTGTTTACGGCCTTTTCAAGTAACTTTAAACCACGCAGAAAACTATCTAACTTATCAACGGCCGGTATGGACTCATAACTTTATCCTGTATTTTGTCGCATATATGTGTTTTTCGCGACAACGTTCAGTCTTTCAGTGTGTTTATTTTATCTTCTGAAACCTCGACAAACCTGGTTGGTCTTGCCGAAACGCTGTAGGTGATTATCGACAAATAGTCCGAAGTTCTCTGCCATCAGAAAGAGAGAAAGAGAGAAAGAGAGAAAGAGAGAGAGAGAGAGAGAGAGAGAAAGAGAGAGAGAGAGAGAAGAGAGAAAGAGAGAAAGAGAGAGAGAGAAAGAGAGAGAGAGAGAGAGAAGAGAGAAAGAGAGAAAGAGAGAAAGAGAGAAGAGAAAAAGAGAGAAAGAGAGAGAAAGAGAGAAAAGAAGAGAGAAAGAAGAACGAGAAAGAAAAAGAAAGAAAGAAGAAGGAAGAAGGAATTAAAGAGAGAAAGGAAGGGAGAGAGAATGAGAGAGAAAGAAAAAAAATCAGACAACTTTTAAATTTTGCTATCGTGATTCCCGTGTATATACGGGTCAGATATAAATCGGCAGATGGAATTACCCACGTTCCGTGGGTATACTTTTATCAGCCATAAGTTGCAAGATTAGTTATACCAGACGCTTCAGCTGGGTCTTCAAGGAATACTTTAAATTGATTGTACGTCAAAAGATTCGCCCACACAAGACCAAGTCATGCGCGCGCTAATGAAGTATAAATACAACAAAGCAACAGCTTGAAGAACTATATGAACTGAGTGAGCTGTCAGGCATGAACACATTGGATTTAAAAGGTATATATATTTATACTAGAAAAGGAACAAATCTACTTGTAGATTTTAGTCAGTTATATTTGCCGTACGTAGGACAAGCTATAAATCAGTTAACTGTAAAAATACAGCAGTACAAATCTACCTAAGAAGAAAACCCGCTAAACTTTGTTGTCGAAGAGATCACATTTAGCAACGCGTTCTTTTCAGAGTGATTCAGTCCACAGACGACTTAAAAGGACCTCGAGATCTTGGGACCTCTCTGTAAATGTCTAAGGCTAAGAACAGACGCCGATCTTATCATGAGCCGTACCGAAATATCCATGAGCATTTCAAAAGAATTAATAAGTAGCCGCCTCATGATCTATTGTTTGAATTGGGTACGGCTCATGATAAGATCGGCGTCTGTTCTTAGCCTAACAGTCGGGAAATTCAATTGGTGGAAACTTTTGTATATGGCTACATGTAATGAATTTTTATTGCATTTTATTACCAATATACTTTTTGATTTAAATAATGCTAGATCATATATGAATAATTAGCAATTATTGGACGAGGTTGAGCAAAATATCGTGATTTTTTATCACGATATTTTGCAAAAACCGAGTTCAATAATTGTTTTATCATTCACGTTATTTTCTCTCACCTAAAGCAACAACTCGGGATCGGAAAAATCGAGCTGCCATTGTCGAGGAGAACGAAAACACTTATTCGTAGGAAGTTATCTGCAGCCGGTGACGTAGTCGTCTCTCGACCAATGAAAATCACGGAGAAAATAATGTGAATGATAATATTTATTATGAAATGGTTGAATTGCTTCTAGAGATATTCGAGAAAAGTGTGTATGGTATTATTATCTAGTTGTGGTTCATGGTTGAAATCATATCGTTCGCCCAATCGTGTATGTAAAACTAGAAGGATAATAAACCATTTTGAATGGATTAAAAGCATACATATAAAACTAGTACTTTTAATATCAATAGTATTATTTCCTGCTTATGTAGTCGATCGACAATCGCCTTATGGTCTGACAAAATACTATATTAATTTTAGTTAGTATTTAATATAGTTAGTATAGTACTATTATTATTATTATTATTATTTATTATTATTATTATTATTATTATTATTATTATTATTATTATTATTATTATTATTATTATTATTATTATTATTATTATTATTATTATTATTATTATTATTATTATTGTTGTTTTATTTTTATTTTATTTGACTTCGCCTATGATATATACAAGAACAAGATAACCACAACAGCTTGACCAATTACTGTGGACCCAAAGAACTAGAGTTTGAGCACTGTAAACAAGTGCCCCGTCCACATATCGTATATACAATGTAATTTCAAAACGAGTTTTCGCTAACTATACATTTTGATTGTCCGCCCAGTGTTTTTGAATCGTTTTCCAAAGTGAATTGGTAAAAAACGAATCGAAATCGCTCGTGTGATGATTGATATACACGTGGACTGGGCCCAAGTGACGTCATACTAATTTCATGTTTTTAATTGTGAAAGTCTGTCAATCGCTTTTCGTCAATTTTCACTCGTAACGATCTACGTTATCAGTAGAGTCGGCACAATTTGTTATCTAAAATAGATATAAACTGGCTCTCGAGCTCTCAAAACTGTGAATAATTTAGTCCAAGATCTTCGAACTCAATCAGTTTTGGTTGACATAGATTTGTGTTTCTTACTTCTAGGCCTTTTAGCCTCGTGCTTTATTAACGAAAGTGTTTTCGTTAAGGGGGGTCGGTACTATCTTTTGATGCTCGTTGCTAGGGAAAGTGAAATTGTCATAAGTCAATGCATGTTTTGTTTACATCCATGAAATTTGGTACATAGTCTTTCAGTGTAACTGGGAATATAATGATGACGTCACCGGGCCACGCCCATTGTCACGTGTCCCAAAGCGTTTCGATTTTTTTCCAAAAATTATTGTTATCAGTATGTTCTTAAGAACGTATTCAAAACATTAACGCATGGGTTTTTTGAATTTCGGAAAAATAAGGAAATGACGCTAAAATTCGTTTTTACAAAACCACGTATTTGCTTGTAACTTTCTTAGTTTTTAAAATATAACAAATCCCATGCGCTAAGTTTTAGATAATTCACGTTTATTTATTAAAATATCGAAAAACCGCATATAAACTTTTTTTCCGACGAGAAAAACTTGATTTTTCAGACCGGAAGTAATTTGTTCTCATGCAAGCAGCCAGGTCACTTAGCTCCTCCGCCATCTTTAAAATTATTCAGAATGCATTGTAACAAGCAGATTCGGAATCGACAAAAGTGGCGAGTCGCTGTCTTTGTATCTTGCAAAAGTGGCTCAAATATTCCTTGAATGGCGTAGTTCAAGCTGCTGGCCCAGAAACTGAAGTACTGGAGACTGCTAAATTGATGTTGAACATGTTTCTCCAACGCAAAACTTTGGAAATGATGGTTCAGTACACGTACACAGGATTTCGCCGGTTTGTGTTTTGACACGATCGACTTGGCTGATTTGGGACAACGATTCTTCGCTAATTATTTAGCTCTTTGTTTTCTATCGTTAGCGAGTCATCTTCCTCCTTCTTTTTAAAATTAAGTCATGTTGTTGTGTTGAACTAACTTACATGTAGCTTAGATTCTTACGAGCCTAAAATACTGAAAATCTCGAGTTTCCATTTTTGAAAAGGTCCTGTAAAAGATACTTAGTGAATATAATTAATAAAACCTATTACAAAATTATTGTATCGTGTATTTTCCTGAATGAAGCAAAAGTAAAACAAAACAAAACAATTTTAGCGTAAGAGTTCGGAAAGAAAATATCACTTCCGGTGTCGCGACATAGCAACCGGGTTACCTGGCAATGATATATAGTACCGAGCCCCCTTACACTTTGTAGCATAAATGTATCTTTCGACAAAAACAAAGAGAATGTTGTGTACATTCATTTTCTGCAATAACTTCCAATTGTTTTTATTTTTATGAAGAAGAAACTGGAGTTTGAATTGTAAAAAGACATAGATTACCGCTGAAATGATCGCGGCTCACTTCAGTAATTATTCCCCATAATAGACGTCACTCATCCTAAGGGAAAGTGCAGTCACAATATAGAGTAATTATAAGTGCATTGTATATTCTCGTACCCGAGATAAAACGGCAAAATGGCGGCTGATATTCCATATTGAGCGTAAATTATGTTGATATCTAAGAAAGATTTACAAAAAATAATACTCAAGAAATGCTAGTACAAGAGATATCTAACTTTCTTGAGAAAATATAACTCTATTTGCTCACAGACATAAAGTACTATGCCGGTCCAGATATTTTAGCGTATATATTTCCAAAGGCTCGGCCCGTGGGCAGAGGTGGGAAAATGCAGACCGTTCATTGGATCAATGCATATATATACACCTATTTCAAATAACGTTGTCGCGTTCAAAGCAACAAGCGTCAAGCCAAGACTGAAGTGAATGCTGGTTTTGTGTTGTCAAATTATTCAAATCTTACCTATTTTCTATGGAACGAAGTGTGATATGCAAACAAGCATGTGAAAATGTTCACATTTTGTAGTTAGTCCTTATTAGTCGAGCATTCACTTCGGTCTTGGCTTGACGCTTGTTGCTTTGAACGCGACAACGTTATTTGAAATAGGTGTATATTCAGTTCTTGTACAGTCCTTTGCAAAAAATATGTAAATCAAGTATATCAGTATATCCATATATCGGGTGCATTATGGGTAATCGAAAAAGTCCCCTAAATGATGTTTCACGCAAGCAACATTGGTGAAACTCTAGAATGTTATGTAATTTAGTCTCTAGTTTGTTGTTTGTAAGTCTCTGCTGCATATTTTGTGGAATAACTCTAAAATAGTATTACCCATAATGCACCCGATATATGGATATACTGATATACTTGATTTCAATAATTTTTGCAAAGGGCTCGTATACATGTATATATTGATTTATCTCTTCTAAACTGTCAAAGTCTACTGATAACTGCACCACTGTTGCAATATGCTATAAGTACAATTTTCAACGTACGTCAAAATAGATAAACCACAAAATATTTATTGATAAGGAAAGAAGACATAATAAAGTGAGTACAAAAGAAACAACTATAGCTAACTAAGTAAACAATACAACGAAACACCTGCAGCAAAAAAAGCTGTTTTGCCTTTCTTCCCCTTTCTTTGTAACTTTTGTTCGTTTCATCAAAAAAGCGGTCCATGATGCAACCGTCACATTGTAAAGCGCGTCAACATATATCATCAATTACAAAATGAAAACATTTCAATATGTTTTTTTGAAAGAGATCGATTTTTTTTCCAGTTTAATCGACTTTTTTGGAAAAAAAAAATAATCTAACTCCATGATGTTATATTCATGCGGATCAGGTAAACTAGCTCAGTCAATGCACTTAAAACTGAATAAAAATGTTTTGTCATGAAGGCGGCAGAATATATACTGAATGATAATTTTCCAAATGGTTGTTTTTAGCTTCACTTTCGAAGTACTTCCAGTAACCACTTTAAGAATAAAGCGGTATGATAAGATAAGAAGAGGAAGAAGAAGAAGTTCTTGAAACGCATATCCAATCGCTTTCCACATATCCAACAATAATCTGTTCTTATTTTTATTTATTTATGTATTTACTTTATTTATTTATTATTTTTATTTTTGAAGGTAGTTCTATAGTGAGTTTTTGCTTGAAGAGCATATATGAAGAGCGTGCAATCAATGTTGTTCATTGCCTTGTCGAACAAGAGTCAATGTTTTTTCTAATCAGTAGGCCAACATCACTATATACACAGTGTTTTACAGAAACAGAAGGGTTCTGCTAAAATAACTAAATAACTATAAATGTATAAGTACGTACTACAAATATAATTATATATTACTTTACTGTACACGCTTTCCGACTGGTAGTGGTAGCCAGTGGAGTTGTGTTATAGGAAAAAGAGATCGCCAGCCAGTTCAATAAATGCCAATTTAACTTCGTGTGTTACGTTAACAAACTCTGTATCAAAACCAATATCAAATCAATTGTTATATTTGCTTCTCAAAGATAATTGTATTGAATTTGAGCGTCTAGAAAGCTCTTCAGTAATCAATACGTAAATCAACAGTCTATTATATCAACATCACGTAGTTCTCCCTAAATTGCTTCCTGTGCGGTAATACTGATCTGAAGTTCTACTCTCTGCCTTATCCTGAGTGTCTTCTTATAAGCACTATATCTGCAGTTTTAGACGCTTATACAGTCATTCTCAAAAAGGTTGTCCAGATGAAAATACTACAATACTACAATAAAGTCACGTGATTCATTATGTATTCAATTCCTGCGCGCGGAACTGCGAGTTGATATCAGCGCCATTACATTCAGTTCTCACAATGCCGTGTACTTTTGCATCTCAAATTGAAATTCCACGCGAGGAAATTGAATACATAATGAAACATGCGACTTTATTGTAGTATTGTAGTCTTTTCATCTGGACAACCTTCTCAAGGTACTTAAGGCCTGGTTCAAAAAGGCAACTTGGAAAATCACATTTCTTGTAATAACTCGCTGCTCTAATTTACTTAGGCACTCATATTTAGGCATAAGGTTATATACAAGATTTGAGAGAATTTGGATCTAACAATTGTGACGTCATGTGGTCACGTGACCTTATGGAGGAAAATATAGTTTTTCTTAAATGCGGTCGCGAATTCAATTCACAATGAAATACCTTTTACGTAATAGCGTTAAGGATAACCAGTTAAACAAGATAGCGTTTAGAAAACCTCGGAATTATATATAGTTTAAGAGAAAACTACAGAAATATAATCTGATGAAATGGTCACGTGACCTCTTTTCCCGAAATATTCTCCTTGCAAAAAGCGGGAGACATTTCTAAACGAGGGTTAATAGATGATCATAAACGTGATTATACACAACTATTGCTTTCACTTTCCTCTTAAACTGGCGACCGCATTTTATATTTTGTTTTCAAAATTCTTTGTCACGTGGTTATTGATACGCTGTTTTGGATTTCATTCACTCAAATGAGTAGATATAAAACTCTCAACTGTGCCATTTTAGTGATGTGTTAGTCTTTAGACATCTGGCTTGAACCAGGCCTTAAGTACCTTGAGTTTTTGAGAATGACTGTATCTCTTGGTATTAGTTTACGAATGATAAGTTGAAATGTATTGTATGGATTGCTGATTTTTCTACTGTCTATTTTTCTATGCTCAAATGAACTTGAACACAAATGACAACGCCTTTCATTCATGCTCAAAAAAGTCCTGCTTTTAATAATAAAAATTAAAGGCTCTTTCAATAAGTTAGAAACCGGTAACTATATGTGTTCTCATATACAGTCAATGTCATTAAGGTTGTCCACCTCGGAAAAGCACATTTACATGTACACATTGACACATTTACACATTTGCACATTTACACATTTGCACTTTTACAAGCGCTGAAATACAACTCTCCACCTGAAATCTTCTGTATAATGCCGCGGCATTGTTATGGCAGTATACTTCTACTGAATCTATTGACTCTGGGTTCCACTTGCGCAAAACAAATATACACGTGATGTTGCGAATGTGCAAATGTGCAAATATGCAAATATGCAAATGTGTAATGTGCAAATGTGTAAATGTGCTTTTCCGAGGTGGACAACCTTAATGACATTGACTGTATGTCAGAGATATAATTTCCATCATGGAAATCACATAAGTTATGTTTTGGAAATTTGAGAACCACAGTATAAATTAACAAACAATTATTTAAAAAAAAGTTATGAAATAAATCATTACGCAGTTCTTGCATAATAAAAAAATATTCAATATAAGTGTTTAAATTATTATCATTATTACTTCTATTATTATTATTATTATCATTATTATTATTATTATTATTACAATGATGATGATGATGATGATGATGATGATGATGATGATGATGATGATGATGATGATGATGATGCCGATGATGATGATATGTTTACAATGATAAGAATAATAATGATCTTCGTGTAATATCAAATCTAGCGGAGAGAATTCGACTGTAATTTTGAACTGAGAATACGAGAACATGAGTTCTATAGGCCTACAACGTTTTTGCATGTTAACGGCCGGTATAGATAACGAAAAACACTGGGGAAAAATGGCGGGACGACATATAGATCTAGCTCGGTGCATTATTCAGTAGCACTATGACCCCGAAAGTATGGATAGGGCTGATCATATTTCGCTAGCTTTGATGAACAAATGCTGAAAGCTGCTCATCATATATACAATATTAAGTAATTCATGTAATGTTTCAAGGCCGACAATGAGGACTAGACGGTCTAGACGGGATTTCCAGTCCGCGCAAATAAATTCCATCCTTCGCAAAGCCGAGCCGACGTCTTCTCCAACTCATTAATGATTAATAATTGGAGATTTTTAAAGCTAAAGTTGGCCGAATTTTATGCTAATTAAGAACACATTTCCAAAATAACGTCCTCCATGGTAGTGATTTTCTTTGTTGTGTCCTTGTGAACTTATTAATGAGTTTGAGAATTAATCTGAATCTCGAAATCTCTGAATCTCCAATCAGTCCAAGAAATGCCGTATATGTATCAAACTGGGATCCGACAGAAACATATGATTTACGTTTTCCTAAATATTTATCATATTAATTACCTCTTTTTCTGTTCTTTTTTCTCTTTTTCCAACTGAATGTATTAAGGATATTAGAAATTGTGATGCTTCTATCAAGTTCTCTAAGAGATTATGTGTGCGATTTCATTGGGTGCATGTGCATGAGCGCACTGATTGCAGTTTGTATAGCACAACTTAACACAACTTAATATAGATATTTAATTTTAACGTTTCATCACTTTTGCTTTTTCAAAGAGATCAGAAAAGATGACACCTTCATTTCTCCAAGAGATTCTCTGTGTTCATCTTACCTGAACAGTTTTAACGGGAATGCTTTGCGGTCTATACTGCAGCACAATACAGAACAAACCCATTTACATTTCTCCTCTGTCCTTTTCTTTTTCGAAGAGGTCAGAAATTATGACGACTTCGTTCTAGATCTACTACATTCCCTCGATCGTATAAGCGGTTTATCGGGTTTGAATTACAGTCTTAAGTTATATATCCGTTCTTTTATGAAGCTAATTTCAAAGGCGTTGACATATCTGACAAATCCCACACGTTACAGCCTAATCTCCACAAACTATATTCTATATACATGGATCACCGTGTCATTTGAGGAACACTATCTGTGTCCTCATGTTAATTGGTTCAGTATTTTCTTAGAATAAAACTGACAGAATGTGTACCAGTTGAGTATAATTCGATATAAAACAACAGACTTTCGACTCCTCAGGGTAATCATCATTACAATAAATTACCCCTTAGCGTGTCTTCTCTAGCTTGGCATTTCGTCTACACAAAAACGATGACAAGCGAATTTTTCGAAAACCCGGCCTTTCCAGTGGTAGCAGGATTTCAGTGAAAAGGCCACTTTTTGTCGTCGCGTGGACAGGATAAACGAATTTACAACACTGGCTCCTCATTACTGTTCTAAATATTAGGTATTTCGAGTTAAAATTCATCTAGTTTTTTTTTAGCTTAACTTTAATTTTGCTCTACAGGATGTTGGAAAAATATATCTTAACTCGTTAAAACGAGTGTTTACAAAGCGTGCCAGCGTTTTCTTTATTCTGGGCGGGTTAAAACGATTTGAAAACGCTTAACGTGTAGACAGGGCTGCCAAAGGTTGTCCATCCAGCACGTACCTTAATACTGAAAGAAGTAATCGGATGACAGTAGCTTTAGGCCTCACTCGACTTCACAACTGAACCCGAAAGAAAGAAAGTGTCACATAATAAAGCAATTGTAACTGTATCCGCCTCTCTCAAATCTTGATAAAGAGGTGTAATGGGGAAATTAAAATCTCCACAAATGTGTCATATATATTCGAAAATATATGCAAGAGTAAAGTACATGCCGAGAGGTCTTTCAGTATAGTAAACCATGTTCCATGTACAATGATCGAGCGTCGTTTTTATGTGTACGGGCGAAACTATAATAATGAAGTATTTAATAATAATAATTGGGTATTTATATAGCGCATTTCACCGAAGTCTCAATGCGCTTTATAATTGAGTAACTGAAATGAAATAAATATTAGAACATAAAGTGTTTTAAGAAACCCAACTGGCAAGGAGGCGAACTAGTTGGCTATTACAAGCATGGTCGAGAAACTGAGTTTGAACTAGGGATTGCCCAGAACAAATACAGTCTCAGCTAGTGGACAGAGCGGGACTCGAACTCGGGGTCACCGGATTCTGAGACCGATCGACGCTCTGACCACTCGACCATGCTGCCTCCTATATTTCTTATTTCTTTGATCTGATAAATGGCTTAATTTTAGTTTGGAGTATAACTAAGTTGTCTTAGGCTTTTGTAGAAGTTTTGAACTAACTCGGATATGATTTAAAGTAAGTTTACACTATGAAAGCAAAAAAAAACCGGCATTGGGTTATATATTGTGTATTTTCAAAATGGCGGTCATTTCGCCTGTCAATCCAAATCGTCCGTTCTTGGAAGACATTTTGAAATCAAAGGACAAAATTAGTTTCACGAAGTTAATATCTAGATTATTAAAGTATCAAAGTCGAATATTTACGAACTGTAAGTAAGCGCGCTTTTGAATTTCTGTCCGTAAGTCTTCTTGTCGACGAACTAAAAGTTACCGTATACGGGGGTACTCGACAGGCTGAAATTTGATTACGTTCGTGCGGCAAAGCCAGTCAATCGGCCTTTCGCAGAAGGAATCACGGTGATCGCCATTTTTTATTTTGAACTCCGTTTACTCTACTCATTTTATATATTTTGTGAAAAATAAAATAAAATATTCAATTTTGGAAGTGTAAAATATTTCGCGTTTTGGATGTAAATTTCCCCCGAACTGAATGCGAAAATGAAAGGAAATTCTGCCATTTATACAGTTTATTAATGGTTTAATTGGTAAAATAACGACGTACAGGATATACGGCACGCGGTAGTACTGTACGATGCAGGGCAAACTCGATTAGAGAGAAAATTACAAAATGGAGAATTGAATCGTCTTACCTTGGATACGGCACAGATATGTCTACAGCCGTGATAGAATCTTTGTACAGGCGCCCAGTTTATACGAAGAGCAAGAATCGCTTCAGTTGTTGCCCGATCTAACCCGCAGGAGTGAAGTTAATGATTCTACTCCTAGTTTCCTAATAATATGTACTAATATTCTAAGTAATTTTAGTTGTGTGCCCTATTAGTAGGGGGATTACTCCCCTGGCTATTTCTCCCAAGCGACACATGAATAAAGGTTATTAAAGTAAGTGATTTTCGTAAAGAGCTGGTGACATTTGACATTATTATTTTACTGGCAAGCTATAAGTTCAACTTTTCAGTGTATTTCTTAGGATATAGGATGGTACTGAATGAGGAAGTGGCGTTCTGTAGTGTAGTTAATATAAATTTGTATTATATATATAATATATTTATGTCTCCTAGTTTTTTATATATTAGTTTTTTCATCTATTCATATATATGTAATATACTCAGTATATATTTAATTGTAATTCTGGTAAAATCGTCTACGGCTCTTATTTATTTACTGTCGACAAGTTGCCTTGAGATTTTTCTTTGCTGACCTCGCGCTCGGTTATTTTAACTACTACTATAATCATATAGTAGTAGTTATATATTTTTTCTTTCTCATACTTAGTTTTATATATTTTTGAATTGTGTATATGTAAAGCGCACTTGGGCATTTCTGGAGAGTGCGCTATATAAATAATATATTATTATTATTATTATTATTATTATTATTATTATTATTATTAATTATATTGATATATTTATCTATTTATACTTTGTATTTTCTCATATTTTATTATTATTTTGTTGTGCGTTTTCAACATGAGCCTCTGGCTCGGATGTAAGGACAACCTTCATTAAAACCTTGGTTCACGTCCACTAGCGTCAGAGTTGGAATCAGAATCGGAATCCGATATCTGATTTCCGTAATCGGAACTAACTATAATATCGGTCGGCAGCTCGACTAAATAATTCCATTCACATATATAATAGATCCTTGCATGGAAGTATACACCTATTTCAAAAAAACGTCGCGTTCAAAGCAACAAGCACGCGTCATCAAGTTAAGATCGAAGTAAATGCTGGTTTTGTGCTATTATTATTATTATTATTATTATTATTATTATTATTATTATTATTATTATTATTATTATTATTATTATTATTATTATTATTATTATTATTATTATTATTATTATTATTATTATTATTATCATCATCATCGTCATTATTATTATTATTAATTAGCTGTCAGTGTTTATTAGATGCAAAGTAACAAAAGACAACAAAAGAGTGAGTGTCTAATAGTGTGTATTGGTGGAGTTAGTAATGCCCAGGTTTATTGGAATCACTCTATTGATATAGATGATTCTAGTGATTCTAGTGATTCTAGTGATTCTAATAACTACACCAATACACACTATTAGACACTCACTCTTTTGTATTCTTTTGTTCCTTTGCATCCAATAAACACTGACAGCTATTTAATAGTGCCCAGGTTTATTGGAATCACTCTAGTTTATATTGCACGGCTTTTTGTGTGAGGATTTTTTGTGTTTGTTCTCTATCTTGCATGAGAACGATGACAAGGACGAGTGTAGGCGACATCCGCTTTCTCGTTCGTTCTTACAGTTGAACTTGTAGCATTCTATTTGTCTATCGCTGACCTAATTATCACGATTCTCTATGGAATATTTCTTAAAACACGTCTATCAATATGTCTACAAACAATTAGTGAAATACTGACACCGCTTAAATCACTCACCTCTCGCTCGTTGATAGCCAATTGCAAAACTGCAAATGATCTAAATCGCCTTAGCCAACAGATCAGACGCTGAGACTACCGATACGCTATCACTGCATCATAAGAAAGTAGCACTGACGTCACCATCACTGTAAAATGTGCGGAAGTAATGCCGTGTCTACCGTTAAACGCTTTACCAAGATACACATCAAAACAACGAAGGTTAACCGCTCAGTAAACGTGTATGTTCTAGATTTGCACCTCGGTGAAGCGCTCAAGTGTAAACACGGAACACGTCGACCATGATGTCAATCATTCAGTTTGAATTTATTTATAGAGGATGAATTGCCTATCTATTCGTCTGTCCACAGACCAAGCTGAAAATATACTTCGAATACTTTGACTTTGACTTTGACGTGAAAACATCACTGTATCGAGCAGACATATCGCAAAATAAAGCTTGTTGATTGCAATGGATTTGCAAGGTTTTTGACTACAGTATCTAACATCAAAATTTGCTTCTTTATTTCTTTATTTTAATTTTTATTGTAAATATATATACATATTCATGGTGTGTGAAATAAAGAAAACTAAAACTAAAACTAAAAACTATTTTAATGATTTAATATTTATTAGTTTTATTTTGGAGACGGCTTATTTATAGGTGGCAATCACCTGTACAGCTTCTACGAAACAGTATTCGAACTCAATGTAATACTTTTGAAAGCCTAATGCCCTGGCCAAACTATCGAACTTTGTTGGATATGAAATGATGCAACGTTGTTGGATGAAATGATGCAACTTTGTTGGATGAACTGATGCAACTTTGTTGGATGCAAATGATCCAACGTTGTTGGATGAAATGATGCAACTTTGTTGAATGAAATGATGCAACTTTGTAGGATGAAATGATGCAACTTTGTTGGATGCAAATGATCATACGTTGTTGGATGAAATGATGCAACTTTGTAGGATGAAATGATGCAACTTTGTTGGATGCAAATGATCCAACGTTGTTGGATGAAATAATGCAACTTTGTAGGATGAAATGATGCAACTTTGTTGGATGCAAATGATCCAACGTTGTTGGATGCAAATGATGCAACGTTGTTGGATGCAAATGTTGGACGAATGTTGGAGGGCTGTCAAACGTCATCAAACATTGTTGGGTTATGCAAATTGCGGGCAATTCGAAAGAATGGCGGAGAAAATAGTACAGCAAGCAATAGACCTCTTTAGCTTCGTATGTAAATTGCCCATTTCAGATCATGTGATGTAAACATGGTGTTCTCTGGAGAATTAGTCCTTTCAATATGAACGAATAAATTTCAGAAATATAAAGGAACAATTCTCCAGAGAATATCATGTTTACATCACATGATCTGAAATGGGCAATTTGCATACAAGCTAAAGAGGTCTATTGCTTCCTTTATTATCGTTGAGCTTGTCGAAGAAGAAGATATGAATATTCTCCAATCAATTTTTCGATTTCTGTGTCCTTCCAGCTCTACGTTATATTTATTCGTTTTTTTTAAACTACAACATCTAACTCTTCTTCGTCCACCATTTTGTTTTTATCACGTGCTTTTCTGAACGCGTGAAGCCTGGTAGCAAACTTGAAATATCGATTTCTGATCGATTGGATGAAAATGCAGTTGATCAATGCAACTTTGTTGGAAACCCGACTAAATTTGTTGGGAAAAATGTTTGATCGAAAACAAAACCTCGTCCAAGGCAACATTCATCCAACAAAAAATGTTGGACAAACACGATCCAACATGGTATGACAAACAGCACAACATTTCTGACGCTTTTCAGGAGAATCGCACATTTGATCACTGAAAACTTGCGCAAATAAATATAATATTCCTAAATAACCTTGTAGTTATTTTATAAAAGAAATAAAAAACGTTTTTCCGTGTTTGCACAGGCTTATGCAAACCGAGGGGAAGTTTGGGAGAACTCGAGAGCAGACAGTGAAAACCCGAGACCGCAGGTCTTAATCTTAAATTAAAAATGAAAACGTGGAATGAATGAATGGATAAAATGAACTATTGATAAGAAAGTTAAAAATGTTAAAACCACCTAAGGTCTATTATATCTAATTCCGGCGCTTGGTGGCATTAAATTCCTGCCTCTTATTCAACCCATGGGGTGCTAGTGTACACAATTGCGCACTCCAAAATACTTTTAACTAAAGGCTTTTTGGAGTGCGCAATTATGTACACTAGCACCCCATGGGTTGGATAAGAGGCAGGAAATTAATGCCACCAAGCGAATTAGATATAATAGACCTTAGGTATTTTTAACATTTTTAGCCATGTTTCTTATCAATAGTTCATTATATCCATTCATTCATTCCACGTTTTCATTTTTCATTTATTCTTAATCTATTGTCCTTTTATTCTATCATTACTATAAGTAGTTCGCTTGATGTCTACACCATTTATCCTCAACTATATATATATATATATATATAATCAGGAAAAATGGTGAAGTCTTCATCGACTATTGAGAGTGCTCAACTAGATAAACTGGAGCTATATATAACTGAATGTACGATGTAGTTAAGATTGTAAAAACATTTTATCTGCTACTCGGAGTTTCACATGTTACAAGTAACACGATCATCAGGCAACTGCCAGAGAAATAGAGATTCATCGAGATATAGAACAAAATTAATACATTATATGCGTGACTAAATATGCGTGACTAATTATATTGGCGCGTTAATAGCTTGGGTGCGTTTACAATAACATTTAAGTAATGGGAGTATTCAGAAGGAATTTCTTCGCGTGTCTACATTTTGACATTAATTCACTCTTCTTATTGAGCGAAGCCATGCTGGGTTTACAGATGATAAAATATTTTTCCCATAAACATAAATTGCATCTTTTGCTTACATTAGTATATGCATTGGTTTGCTTTACTTTGCGCCATGAAATGTCATAGTTAATGTTTTGATCTTTTAGGCTCCATATGTGTTTACTGAGTTCGGTTACGTGCTTATATCTATAATGCTTGAATGAACATATATGATTGCTATATCTGATTTTAAATGAAGTGTCACAGAGTCCGATATATGATTCTTTAGTGTCTGGTGTGGTTACTATGGCCTGATATATGATGCTTGTATCTTCGCAATTTCCCTTCAATCTTAACTACTTCGTACATTCAGTAATATATATATATATATCGGTAGAATAAAGGTAAAACCAAGACACCAACTTGTAACTTTGTACACTGTTTAATTGTACGTTTCGGCCATTCGGCCTTCATCAGCAAGATATATATATATAGTTGAGGATAAATGGTGTAGACATCAAGCGAACTACTTGCTGGTCCAAGAACTTTATTAAACGTTTCGGCCTGTTTGGCCTTCTTCAGTAATATAATGTATTTACAACACTTGGTGACTACTAAATGAAAATCTATAAGTATTTATAGTAATGATAGAATAAAAGGACAATAGATTATCCTCAACTAGTTATCTTTTATGACATCTGCGTCTGGTATCTAAAGATCTTACTCGCTAGTGGCAAGGTTGTTGGCGTTCCAATCACTACTTGTATTCTGCCTATATATATATATATATATGCGGCTTCAGCTGCAGTACGTACTTTGTGAGAAGAGTACGTGTGGCAGTCGATCTTATTCTCAAAACGAAGGGCTCTCTCACTCCGACGAAGGGCTCAGGCTCGAAACGTCAGTAAAGTTAAGTACTCCTTTTTACGGTGTTATAGATTTCCTTTAACCTATGAATTTATCATTATACTCAGACGACGCAGCCCATACACGGCTATGGTGTACTCGCTAGCCTGTAAGTTAAGTACTGAAGGTTATCTTCTCGTCATAACCTTCATTATCCATTTATTTTATCATTATGCAGCGACGCAGCCCATACTAGTGTACTCGCTAGTTTCCATGTAAGTCATGTACTCTTTTTTACGGTGTTATACACCGAATCGAAATATGGCGACCAATTTGAATAACTATTGTTCTGGACTGACCAACCTCTCATTCATGTGAAAACGCTTTTGCATTGTGTTTCCACGTGAACACGAGGTTGGTCAGTCCAGAACAATAGATATTCAAATTGGTCGCCATATTTCGATTCGGTGTATAGATTTCCTTTAACCTTTGAATTCGATCATTATACACCGACGCAGCCCTTACTAGTGTACTCGCTAATTTCCATGTAAGTTAAGTACTCTTTTTTACGGTGTTATATATTTCCCTTCACCATTGAATGTATCATTATACACCGACGCAGCCCTTACTAGTGTACTCGCTAATTTCCATGTAAGTTAAGTACTCTTTTTTACGGTGTTATAGATTTCCTTTAACCTTTGAATTTATCATTATACACCGACGCAGCCCATACTAGTGTACTCGCTAGTTTCCATGTAAGTTAAGTACTCTTTTTTACGGTGTTATAGATTTCCTTTAACCTTTGAATTTATCATTATACACCGACGCAGCCCATACTAGTGTACTCCGGCTAGTTTCCATTCTCAAAACGGTTGGCCTTGATGATTTATATATTTGAATCCCTGAAAGAGCTATCACGTGACTGCAAAAAATGTAAGTTGTAAAAAAGAACAGGGCGCTGCCGAGGGCTATGTAAGTATGTATGCATGTATGTATGTACAACAATACATTTGTTTAATCAATCTTTCATCAGTTGTTCATCGCATATTCATGAACATGAACACTTCGTTCGTGTTTAATTAAAAAAGAAACTACAATCAAGACGTTCACAGAACTGTCGTTTAGTTCGTCCTCTTTAGTTCGTTCTATCTCACATTTGCATTTAAAATCAGCAAGTTTTATATATTTATATTCCTTGTGAAACCTACCTTTTTGAGAATACCTCGGTCGGCTTGTCAGTTCAGTCTGGGAGAGTTTTGAGAGCCACATTCAATACTTTCTCAGTTTACTTCGTTGGGCGTTCAAATTACGAGCGAGTTGTCGAAGCTGTCCTCTTACAAGTACTTGAAGGCACTTCTTTCCAACTGACTGAGACTGCTAAAGAGGTCACTTCATGCCAACCTACTGAAGAAGAAATGCCTATAAATGACTGTTTGTCTTTCAGTTTGTCTTGTGTAGTATCTAGTCATTTCTCAAATGTATTAGCATGTATTTGCTATCTTAAATTCGAGTGGAAATAACGCTTTATTGTATTGTATTGTATTGTAACTAGTACGACATTGTCGGCTACTGATAGAGCTATTTTCCATTGCTCAACTTCAACAAACAGATCAATCAATTCAAATATTACAGACAGACAGACAGACAGACAGACAGACAGACAGACAGACAGACAGACAGACAGACAGACAGACAGACAGACAGACAGACAGACAGACAGACAGACAGACAGACAGACAGACAGACAGACAGACAGACAGACAGACAGACAGACAGACAGACAGACAGACAGACAGACAGACAGACAGACAGACAGACAGACAGACAGACAGACAGACAGACAGACAGACAGACAGACAGACAGACAGACAGACAGACAGACAGACAGACAGACAGACAGACAGACAGACAGACAGACAGACAGACAGACAGACAGACAGACAGACAGACAGACAGACAGACAGACAGACAGACAGACAGACAGACAGACAGACAGACAGACAGACAGACAGACAGACAGACAGACAGACAGACAGACAGACAGACAGACAGACAGACAGACAGACAGACAGACAGACAGACAGACAGACAGACAGACAGACAGACAGACAGACAGACAGACAGACAGACAGACAGACAGACAGACAGACAGACAGACAGACAGACAGACAGACAGACAGACAGACAGACAGACAGACAGACAGACAGACAGACAGACAGACAGACAGACAGACAGACAGACAGACAGACAGACAGACAGACAGACAGACAGACAGACAGACAGACAGACAGACAGACAGACAGACAGACAGACAGACAGACAGACAGACAGACAGACAGACAGACAGACAGACAGACAGACAGACAGACAGACAGACAGACAGACAGACAGACAGACAGACAGACAGACAGACAGACAGACAGACAGACAGACAGACAGACAGACAGACAGACAGACAGACAGACAGACAGACAGACAGACAGACAGACAGACAGACAGACAGACAGACAGACAGACAGACAGACAGACAGACAGACAGACAGACAGACAGACAGACAGACAGACAGACAGACAGACAGACAGACAGACAGACAGACAGACAGACAGACAGACAGACAGACAGACAGACAGACAGACAGACAGACAGACAGACAGACAGACAGACAGACAGACAGACAGACAGACAGACAGACAGACAGACAGACAGACAGACAGACAGACAGACAGACAGACAGACAGACAGACAGACAGACAGACAGACAGACAGACAGACAGACAGACAGACAGACAGACAGACAGACAGACAGACAGACAGACAGACAGACAGACAGACAGACAGACAGACAGACAGACAGACAGACAGACAGACAGACAGACAGACAGACAGACAGACAGACAGACAGACAGACAGACAGACAGACAGACAGACAGACAGACAGACAGACAGACAGACAGACAGACAGACAGACAGACAGACAGACAGACAGACAGACAGACAGACAGACAGACAGACAGACAGACAGACAGACAGACAGACAGACAGACAGACAGACAGACAGACAGACAGACAGACAGACAGACAGACAGACAGACAGACAGACAGACAGACAGACAGACAGACAGACAGACAGACAGACAGACAGACAGACAGACAGACAGACAGACAGACAGACAGACAGACAGACAGACAGACAGACAGACAGACAGACAGACAGACAGACAGACAGACAGACAGACAGACAGACAGACACAGACAGACAGACAGACAGACAGACAGACAGACAGACAGACAGACAGACAGACAGACAGACAGACAGACAGACAGACAGACAGACAGACAGACAGACAGACAGACAGACAGACAGACAGACAGACAGACAGACAGACAGACAGACAGACAGACAGACAGACAGACAGACAGACAGACAGACAGACAGACAGACAGACAGACAGACAGACAGACAGACAGACAGACAGACAGACAGACAGACAGACAGACAGACAGACAGACAGACAGACAGACAGACAGACAGACAGACAGACAGACAGACAGACAGACAGACAGACAGACAGACAGACAGACAGACAGACAGACAGACAGACAGACAGACAGACAGACAGACAGACAGACAGACAGACAGACAGACAGACAGACAGACAGACAGACAGACAGACAGACAGACAGACAGACAGACAGACAGACAGACAGACAGACAGACAGACAGACAGACAGACAGACAGACAGACAGACAGACAGACAGACAGACAGACAGACAGACAGACAGACAGACAGACAGACAGACAGACAGACAGACAGACAGACAGACAGACAGACAGACAGACAGACAGACAGACAGACAGACAGACAGACAGACAGACAGACAGACAGACAGACAGACAGACAGACAGACAGACAGACAGACAGACAGACAGACAGACAGACAGACAGACAGACAGACAGACAGACAGACAGACAGACAGACAGACAGACAGACAGACAGACAGACAGACAGACAGACAGACAGACAGACAGACAGACAGACAGACAGACAGACAGACAGACAGACAGACAGACACAGACAGACAGACAGACAGACAGACAGACAGACAGACAGACAGACAGACAGACAGACAGACAGACAGACAGACAGACAGACAGACAGACAGACAGACAGACAGACAGACAGACAGACAGACAGACAGACAGACAGACAGACAGACAGACAGACAGACAGACAGACAGACAGACAGACAGACAGACAGACAGACAGACAGACAGACAGACAGACAGACAGACAGACAGACAGACAGACAGACAGACAGACAGACAGACAGACAGACAGACAGACAGACAGACAGACAGACAGACAGACAGACAGACAGACAGACAGACAGACAGTGACAGACAGACAGACAGACAGACAGACAGACAGACAGACAGACAGACAGACAGACAGACAGACAGACAGACAGACAGACAGACAGACAGACAGACAGACAGACAGACAGACAGACAGACAGACAGACAGACAGACAGACAGACAGACAGACAGACAGACAGACAGACAGACAGACAGACAGACAGACAGACAGACAGACAGACAGACAGACAGACAGACAGACAGACAGACAGACAGACAGACAGACAGACAGACAGACAGACAGACAGACAGACAGACAGACAGACAGACAGACAGACAGACAGAGACAGACAGACAGACAGACAGACAGACAGACAGACAGACAGACAGACAGACAGACAGACAGACAGACAGACAGACAGACAGACAGACAGACAGACAGACAGACAGACAGACAGACAGACAGACAGACAGACAGACAGACAGACAGACAGACAGACAGACAGACAGACAGACAGACAGACAGACAGACAGACAGACAGACAGACAGACAGACAGACAGACAGACAGACAGACAGACAGACAGACAGACAGACAGACAGACAGACAGACAGACAGACAGACAGACAGACAGACAGACAGACAGACAGACAGACAGACAGACAGACAGACAGACAGACAGACAGACAGACAGACAGACAGACAGACAGACAGACAGACAGACAGACAGACAGACAGACAGACAGACAGACAGACAGACAGACAGACAGACTATTAGCGCCATTCTCAAAAGGACTGAATATTAAATAATAATACTTTATTCAAATACTAAATACTAAGATCAGGAGCCCATAAGTAGGAGCCTCCATCTACCGTACTGGGTTTGTGAGACGACCTGTGACCGGATCAGGCTATTTTTAGAACACCTTTTCCCGCGAACTAATCATCAACCATTAGGAATCCCCCATGGGAATTAAACAGAGCCAATCAGCATCATGAGGGAGATGATTTGTGTTTATTTGTGATATATGAACAAAATGGCGGACGAAGAAATTGAAGAAATTGAAGAAACTGAAAGTCAAGAGAGCGAAAATGATAGTGATAATTACAGTGACTCTTTTGCAGAGTTTAGTACTTCATCGGAAAGTGACCAAGATACTTCAAGTTCGTGTTCTGTTTCTCAAGGAATAAAAAATCATCAACTAGTAAACCTACCAAGCCAAAAGCTAGAAACTCCGTAACAAAGCCGAAATCAAAAATCCCTGGTGTTAAAATATCGCGGGGAAACTGGTGTTCTAAAAATAGCCTGATCCGGTCACAGGTCGTCTCACAAATACATCCCAGATGGAGGCTCCTACTTATGGGCTCCTGCTAAGATACAATATTTGAAAAGGAGAAACTTTGAGGTTAACCCTATGTGCAAGTCTTCTTTACATTACAAACAAAAAAATATAGATGAAAATATATTTTCTGATTATCATTCACATTATTTTCTCCGAGATTTTCAATGGTCGAGAGACGACTACGTCACTGCATATAACTTCCTACGAATAAGTGTTTTCGTTCTCCTCGACAATGGCAGCTCGATTTTTCCAGAGTTGTTGCTTTAGGTGAGAGAAAATAACGTGAATGATAAAACAATTATTGAACTCGGTTTTTGCAAAATATCGTGATTTTGTCAGTGACTCGCAGATAATTATTTGCCTCTGCCTTCGGCCAGACGGCAAATAAATATGCTACTCGCAACCGACAAATCACGATATTTTGCTCAACCTCGTCCATATAATTGCTAAATATTATCATCTGACAACATTATCAAGCAAGTGAGTCAAGACTTTTACAGATGATGAATAGAAAGAAAGTACATGTTATTATTATTATGTTGTTATGATAACAATGAAACGTACGCGTCGCAAACTATTATTGCTAGTTCTTGAAATATAACTAATTGCATGTATAAATATGTTTTTGCATAGAAAACCATATGAACCTATAATAATAATAATATTGATAATAATAATAATAATAATAATAATCATAATAATAATAATAATAATATTAATATTATTATTATTGATAATAATAATAATAATAATAATAATAATAATAATAATAGTAACAATAATAAAAATAATAATGATAATAATAATAATAATACTGTTTGTTTAAACTTATTTTAATAAATAAATTAAATAAACATGTTAGAAAGAAAAAAAAAGCCTCATTTTTAAAATTTACCAATCACAAAAATTAGGATCCAGTTAAGGACAGAACGCTAGTAGAACACAGGTAAATGACGTTGTCCAGGTAGAATGTCCAGAGACGCTGTAATAAATATGTTTATCGTCGATACGATACGATATAGTATTTAATTATGAGTATATCGCATATACTGTAATGCTCTTTGCACTTGACAATGAAGTGTTTTTGTCTCATAAATCACTCTCGGATGAATATTGAATTCAATCGAGACACCGGAATCTTAATAGACATTGATAAATATTGCATTAGCTCAAAAGGTGTTCTCAAGAAAACTCTATATGTCAATGCTAAGTCAACAGACCTAATAATGACACCATTATCTATTAGTTTGCGCGTCGTTCAAGGGCAAATAAATGATCAATCTGTGTGGACGCTAGCTAGTTCACTTTGTGAAGTCATTAATTATTTGTGTGTTCGCTTAACAATGTGATTTGAAGTATCTTTATTCTTATTATAATGAGATTGGTCTAAAGTAGCGATTCGGATATAAGTACAAGCGCTGTGTGCATTAAATATTAAATTTCACTGCGAAAACTGGACTGCATGTGGCTAGCACAGGTGAGGTACACGTACATACATACATATTTTATTTAGTACCATATTTGTTAAAAATATTACAAAGTTAAAAGAGAAATTAAACTGGCATTTAGTTACAAGCCATCTACAATAACCATACGGCTAACCTAGATAGATAGCTAAACTAGTTTAAGTTTCTTCATTTCTTAATCTTTATTGATACTTTACACTTTACTCGGTCGAGTGCTTAGCAAGTTACTGAACTTTCTCAGCCTAATCTTCAGTTATAAACACAAGGAATTGTCGAAGTTTGATTTTGAAAATACCATTTCTGTTTATTTATTTACTTATTTATTTTTCTATTTATGTGTTCGCTATATCGGTGTTAGAGCAATTCAAGCATTACCCGGATTAAAAATTCAGATTCAGATTCGAGAAGTCAAGCATTCAGTTTCCCTTGCGAGTCAGTGGCACAAACTAAGTAACAAACTAAAAACAGATTCAGCTAATTATGTTGTAAGTACTATACTCTTATAGATTCAAAAAGAAATGCAAAATCTGGTGAAGCTAAAGCAACTGCACAGAATCATCTCAGTTTATTGTCCTTGAAGAGCTTTTTCCAAATACAATAACGCACAGAAGCTAGATCGTTTGAATACTGTAGAATTAAAGAGCCGATCTGTGCGTTTCTCAGTTGTTTTTCTTGTTCTTTTTGAAGAGCTTGTTTTTCAGTCCAAAAAGAAACACATATGGCATAACCCTGAAGATGGCCGCAATGGCCGAAAGCTTGGTTCATTAAACACATTTTAAATGCAGATGAAGCCACTACAATTTATTTACATATGGCATTGTTTGAATATTGTATCAACATAGTTATCATAGTTATTCAATTCGTCTAGGAAATTGCTCTCACTTTACCTCTATACTGCTGCGCTCCTTCAACTTCAAACCAGAATATCCGAGATTCGGTGCAAGACTAGAAGATAGAAGATATGCTTCTCTTTGTGAAGATTCTACAATCTCGATCGTGTCTTGCTTGCTTGCGCACCTTAAATAGATTGCAATAAAATTGGAACTGACGTATCTATTCAGCCGTCAACAAAACACTCGACCTGTTCACAAATCCGCAATAAAATAACACAGGAAAAATATCCCATTTCTTTCCATAGAAAGCGTTTTTTCCTTTCGTTTTTATTTTTACAACAACGCTCGTTACAAAACATATTTTATTGTATATATCCTACTAAATTTTATGATTGAGTTTTTTCTTGAAGCGCAATTCATATTTAGGAATTTTCCGCTTTATTAATTATAATAAATAATTATAATGAATTCATATACAAAGCGTTGCTTTGCATGTCGCACCGTTATATTTCAAAATCCATTCGAACGAACAAATTTCGCAGCTTTCGTTTTAGAAACTGTCATTATCAAGGTGAACCATACGGTCCTACTCGAACAAGCAGCTGCAAGTAATACAATACATTCTAGGGATAACTTGAGCAGAAACGCAAGCTTTTCAAGTTTTCATTACACTATTACCTTGACTCACTATATGACCATAGTGAGCATTCTTACAGTATTTCTTCAACAGTGCTAATGAGATAGAGGGAACTATTTTGTAATTTTATTTGAAAGAGCCTGGGCACAATTGTGTTTCAATGGCAACTAACTTTGCTCATGTATCTGTTTTAACCAGTACATTAATCATGTGAAGTTTTAGTCATTTTAGTCTTATTTTATACGTTTTGTAATCTAACTCTGTCCAACCAATGACGTCATCAGTTGCTAATTTGCATATTTGGAAAACTTTTGATATCTCTACACAAAAAGAGATATCAACAAACTGTATACGCCATTCTGATATTTTAAACAGCACTTCCATGTTAATTTTAAAACTTGAAGGACATTTTTTTATCATATACACTTTGATAAAGTTTATCCATCTAGTAGATAGTGTGACAGTGCCTTCCCCCGACTGTCATTTTTTTGGCACCCACCCCTAAATCTGTTTAGTATGCCCCAACGAACATCTGTGCTAAGTTTGGTGCTTGTATTCAAAAGTGCACGATCTTTTCGCTAACAGGCCTGACTATTATACAGCATTCATTCGCCAAGACAGTGTATATAGCATGCTATGGGGGATGCAGCCATGCGTTCAAATATAGCCAGGGCTTCGTATATCAAAATTCTCGGGGGCGATACAATAGGGGCATGAACAAATGATACATCATATGCTAAGAAAACGGATGGAATGTAATGCAATCAAGACAAGAATACTATTGTAAAAGGGACAAAGCAAACAAAGAGGTCTGTGCTATCAAGGACAAACATTATACTTTAAATACACTGTCGTAAAGAAAACAACGAGCTTCTGAATAATTTAGAAACGTGAATAATACAACTAACGTAACAGAGTGACGCTAAAAACTTTCTGAAGAATAACATAATTAGAACACTGTATCACGCCCAGCTACCATCCCTTGGGTAGTCATGATAAATAAGGGAGCCAAAAAGAAAACAATGAAGAGCCTTATGTAAGGGTTAGCCTCATTATTGTTATGATGAAACAAAAGGACCCGCCCAAGGGATGGCAGCCTGAGCGTCAGTAATCCGACTAGGGCATTAGTACTCACCCTTTCAGGCTACCATAAGGAATGACAATAAAACAAAACAAAACTGACCAACGGTCGATAAGAAATCCACTAAATTGGGTTAAAGCAAAACGGAACTAATAAAGCATATACAAAGGGCGGATACAATTGGGATGAACAAGGAGTTCGCAAAAAAAAAATAATAATAATAATAATAAAAATAAATAAATAAATAAATAAAGGACTGATTGATTGAAGGAGAAGAATGCAATAAAGCCGCAATCAACGATACTATTGTAAAAGGGACAATGAATGAGGGCGGTGCCATGAAACAAACATATTGCCATAGTACACTGCCGTAAAGAAACAAACGAGTTTCTGAATAATTTAGAACTAGAAATGGTATACAACCAACGTAACAAAAATAAATCGTAAAAAAAAATATATAAATCGTCTGCTCAGACCACTGGCTTCTCAGCCCTCGGGGAAATTGACTCATAAGAGTATACATGGACAGACAATTCACTATTAAAACTGGGATTTGGGCAAATAAATCGTCTGCTCAGAACACTGGCTTCTCAGCCCTCGGGGAAATTGACTCATAAGAGTATACATGGACAGACAATTCACTATTAAAACTGGGATTTGGGCAAATAAATCGTCTGCTCAGAACACTGGCTTCTCAGCCCTCGGGGAAAGCACAAAAATGGGCAGGGGAACAATATCGTCTACTCAGACCTAAGCGTTGTTCAGCATAAACGGGGTCGGAAATGTTACGCGGGAACATAATTATTACACCGATACAGGAGCATAGTATTGTCTTCGTAGACCTCAATTACAACAGAAACAGGCCGGGGCATATAGTTTTTGTCGATACATTATAGAGGAAGCAACGTTCTATGAGCAAATAAAAATTCACTAGGAGTTAAAACGGCAACAAAACCGGGTGAGCGAGAGGAGGAAGGTTGACGACAATATTGAACGAACAGGACGAGGGAAGGGATTCTAAGACCTCTAGGAGAAACACGAGCGGGATGGGAAAAGGGTTCACATAGCAAGTTACCTATAACTGGGGAGTAGGGGCTTCAAGAATTACCACTGAAAACTTGAGCCTACAACACGTTGATAGGAACTTGTTCTTGCTCAGCCATGACGATGCGCACTGAACGCTAGTTACTTGAATTGGGCAGAGTTGATTAGTGGGCGTTCCTTATATACTCGCTCTGCAAGGGACTGGTGCTAATAGGACCACGGACCGTCTGAAAATCAAGGTATATTCTGTGCCCAGGCTAAATAAAATGTCCTAATCAAAATCGATAGAGCTCATGAGAACGCTTAACATCAAAACAAACGTAGAACAGTTTGCTCTTGGATAATTAATTGAGTATGTTTTCAAGGGTATTTAGCATTTTGGGGCTAACACTGGATGGTTGCGCCGAAGGTTGATCGGGGCGTGTCACTGCGTTGACGTAACATCTCCCAGGCTCGATCTTCACGCGGTCAGATTTTGAATTTCGACTTTTCGAATTCGCCGCTCGGGGGAAAAAACATACAGACGCATCGAAACCCAAAACGAACTACGTCAGGGCTATTAAAACAGCTTATATTTTTATATCTCTATATAAAAATAACAGTTACAAAATAAGCGTCATAGGCTCAAACTTGTGTAATCCGATATATATGTATGCATGGCAGAAAACTCTATGGCCTGTTTTTCCTGCTTTGTTATATTTATTTTTCCTTTTAATTTGGTATCTGCTTTTATCGATGTTTTTGTTAAGGATTTCCGGGAGAAGTGATCAGCGAAAAAAAATATCTGCTTTAGTTAGAACATGAGGAATATTGGTCCTTATTTACCCTAGAGGCTTCCGGGAGAAGAGATAAGCGAAGCAAGCTTTTGTTATTGATTCAACTTTAAGAATATGAAGCAACGTATCTCCAGCTTTATTAGAGTGGTTTTTATAAATTGGTGAACCTGAAACTATTAGTTAGCGTGTAATAGTCAAATTAAAACAAAATAACAAAATGGAAATAAAGTCTACTCCTAACTAGTGTAGCTCAGCTGGTAGAGCATTTCCAAGGGTGCGGGTTCCGACTGATTCCCATCGGGGGCAGATTGCTTTTCTTTCTCTTTTCTTTCTATGGTTGACGCTCACAACAACTTTATGGGTATATCTTTATTTTATAGACCGAATACAAAAATGGCGTCCAATTTCAATTTCAATACATTATTATTATTGCGCGCCATTGTTCTGGACTGACTTACTTTTACTGGCTTTTGTAAATATTAATCTAGTTCATTTATTGAATGGTTGTAACTATTGTTACTCAATGGGTTGATTAAAAGAAATTGAATAAAAAATACTTACCTCGTGTTCATGTGAAACACAAAACTGATTTTCACCTGTATGGAGGCTAGTCAGTCCAGAACAAAAATTGGCGATTGAAATTGGACGCCATTATATTATTGCATTCGGTCTATACAGCACTTTAACTTCCCCTTAATTTCTATCTGTGCTAATGTATAACTATTAGATTAATAATATATTTAACGGGTTGATGAAAACCACTTTATTACCGGCTGACCAAAACTAGCTTTTCGGTTCTCTCATGCATGAGGCTATGTCATTTCAGTTTTCAGAATCAGACGAAATAAAACATTGTAATAAAATCATACTCTTCAACATTTTGCAATCGTTTGGACTATTTCTTCGTGTAACTAACATTTATCAGCTCCAATGGGTTGTTCATACAATATATAATTCAATCATGCAATAGTAGTGAGTATAGCAAAGTTCTGAATGCATGTCCTTTCACTAAATAAATTGTGATATTATACTTACATCTACTTTATTATCAAGCTTTCAGTACTTAATGTATGCTACGTGGACAACACTTTGAAATTGACGTCCGCCTCCTCAGTCGCTTTTAGAGCCCCGGAAGACTCGTCCAGTTCTCTTGAGAAATACTCCCAGATGTCGGAGCCAAAAGCTCGAACCCTAATACTCCAGTTTCGAGTTACCGTAGACTCCTTTAGTCCTTGACAAAAGACGCATTATATTTGCTCAGATTTAGCCTCAATTCGGTGTAAATTATTCACAAATACCAACGAGAACGCGAAAAAGTGTTGACATTGGACAATATAAACCTTTTTTTATTTACAAGTTGTTCTCAGGATTGAGGCTAAGGGCCTGTTTACGGCTTGGGGGTTATGTTTACTGATCAAGTAAACGCGCGAGTTACTGGCTGAACCTTTACAAATTGAGAAAACTATTGTTTCTTCAGCGTTTGACCTTTAGTTTTCTGATTTGTACCTTGGTAAAGTGCGCAATTCAGTGTAAACACAGCCTTAGGCTGAGCTAATGTATCTAATTTGATTTGCCAAGGAGTACATCAGCTGAGCAAATGTATATTTTGTCAAAATAAAGAGTACAATGGTACCTGAACGACTCGAAACTTGAGTTTTCTGGACTACTCTTTCGAGCTGTGTTTAATCGAAATGACTTTTAAAACCAATTTAATTGATTAAAACAGTTCTTCGAAAAATTCGAAGTGAAAGTTGACCAAATGCTTTGCTAATTAAAACCATATTTTAAACCAGTGGTTTGATTTGTTTTAATTTGTCCGCATGAATTATTAATGAGCTTGAGAATTTATAATTTATATTTAAGTAATGTCGACCATATAAGAATTAGGAGACTGAATGGCGCACGGCACGATGGAATGTTTCAATTTCATATGCTGTTGAAACTAGTGATCTTATATTATTTGCTTGGACACGAAAATTGCCCAAAAGGTAAGCTATAACATAGCTAATTGCATAATCGTTGTCGGGTTGAAAATCATGAAAGCTATGACCAAAAGGCATTCTGGGAAAATAAAACTCTCAAATAACACCGTCAAATGATCGACCTTTTTATCCAGACTGGTAGAACCTTAGTTAAATAGCTCATATAATTTCAAAACTACGAGAACATTGAATATATCTGCCTGTAATGCAGGTTATGAACTGATTTCCCATCCATCACTGTGGTCTCAGCTTCTATGATTTATGATTTTCAACCCGACAACGATTATGCAATTAGCTATATACATTCTACTTGTTTTAGCTATAAAGGTTATCTTTCATCTTTCATCATTTTAAAACAGCTTACGCGGAAAACTGGCCTAGTAAAATGAGCAAAAATATTAGCTGTTGTCTTACGCTTTTCTGATTGGTTAGATATCAAATATTTATATTTATATTAATAATAATAATAATAATACTAACAATAATGGTTTATTTATATAACGCTGCATCCACTAACTAGATAGGTATATGTCTAGATAGTTTATTGTGATAAAATATTTCAGCCAAAAGTTGGAATTATACAGTTATCTTTACAATAATTTATCATATCTAATAATAACTAAAATAATAATTAATAATTAATAATGTATATAAATAATTAAGAAAACACTCTATGATTCTTATAATTTATCCAAAATAATAAATTACCTTTATTTTTACATTGAATTATTATGTGTCGTCCACTGTTTCTGTATCATATTAAAATTATAAATATTATTCGTGGGACGGCGCCAATGCCCAAAGTTACCCTAGTTCTTGCATGGATGATGTCAATATATTTTCTATTTTGCTACCGGTTTAGCGCAAAGTGGATTGCACTTCTACTTGACTATGGTTTCTCTTTTCATTCGTTAACGGAGTCCAGTATCCGGAACTTTTTTACCGACGGTCTAATAAATTGTACATTAACATTAGAAACCACTCTCTTAGATTTCCGTTATTTTTGCTAAATGAACCAACGGATCAAAGCACCAAGTGCTTAAAGTGTAATTTAATTGCACAGAAAATAATTTCAGCACGTATTTGTTTGCGTGGCTGAACAAACATGTGCTTAATGCAACACACGCTCATTATTGCGCAGGAGATGTTTGGCCAGGTGGGGGCTCACATGATTTAAATAGAGAGGTGTGGCGCCAACGTGTCAAAACCCTGTTGAACGCTAATACATATTAAAATTGCTACCCTAAGGCTATATTATTTCCAATTTAAAATATGTTTTATACCTATCCAAAGTTCTGGAGAAAGAACGTTGAATCCATTCAAGTCGGATATTTCCACTAGTCCATCATCGAGGGAAAACACCTCAACTGAATTTGTGACTTCATCTGCCAATCAAAACACCCGAACCCAGTCTTCCAACATTTGCAACAGACCGGATATCTTTAAATCTAATCTGCCATCGTTTTCTACTGTAAAGTATTCTGCTTTATATTTTAGTTTCTTGATCTTTATCACATCAAGGAAAACGGACCGGAAAAAAAAATCAGAACCTTTCAGTTTGACATGCCGTCAAACAAACATAATTATCTTATAATGTTATATATATTTCAACATGTAACAATGAGCTAATTTATCTTTCTGTCAATCTTGGGTTATCACTTCCTCGGATCCTTTAATATTATAATCGATAGTAAGAATACAATGAAAGTTCTTATCATGGAATTATCTTGAGTTGTATTTTGTTATGCTGTCTGACTCTCTTCAGAAGGAAACGTTGAATCAGTGGATTATTAAGATAAGGAAAGTCCTTCTGGCTGATCCTTTTATTCCGTGTATGTTCTTCATGTTCAACGAATCAGTATCGGTTTATATTATTCAAACCCCCCTACTTTTGTTAAGATTTTTAAGCGCTTCAGAAGATCGAGTCCCATGGCTTGTAAGTTGAAAGAGTTTCTCTTCTCTGGGCTAGTGCTCGAAGGACTCTGATCTACAGATCTGCATGTCCATTCCACTTATCCACTTATCCACTACTAAATGGCCAGTCCGAAATTTTCCGTATTTTTCGAGGAATCATCTCAGCTGAACAATTCATTAACAAAATAGGAGAGCTTAAATTCGATGAACATTTTTTTAATTTGGTCCGCCGTCCGCGGTCCGAAGTCCGCGCCCATCGTCGTATCTATATATCCCTTAGCGACTTGTGAATAGAAAGTATAACCGCGTTATAACGATGTGATCGTACTCTAAACGGTAACCACTTATTTATCGTTGAATTAATGACCATTAAGAGTGATTGCAAATCAACAGTCTTCATCGGTTGAGAGCACGAAAGAAGTGAAGGGAGAAACACGAGCCGTAGCGAGTCGGCTCTCGGCCACTTCCTAAGTCAGTGCTTTATTACT
This sequence comes from Actinostola sp. cb2023, assembly GCA_033675265.1. Taxonomy (NCBI): domain Eukaryota; kingdom Metazoa; phylum Cnidaria; class Anthozoa; order Actiniaria; family Actinostolidae; genus Actinostola; species Actinostola sp. cb2023. The sequence goes on along the minus strand of JAUJYZ010000911.1, from coordinate 89,253 downwards.
GAATGGAGCACGGCTAAAGCTGTTCTATTTGCTTTATCATAGAAACTATGGATTTTTGATTAAAAAAATAACAAGAATGGTGAAAAATTGGTTGTGTTTTTACGCCAGTTACACCATCGAACGCGAGCTGGGTTTGTCTTCTTCAGAATTTTGGTCTTTTCGAAAAATGGCGTCATCAAACCGTGCTCCGTTCTCTGATAAAGCACATTTTTCAGCCAATCAGAGCGTGCGGATTGACTTGACTATATAATAACGTGCGAACTGAACACTGGCACGAGCACGCGCTCTCATAGTATTTTTTGAAATATATCCTCGCGCAGTTTCTTACTGAACCAACTAATGAAGACGATGAAGACTGTTGATTAATATTTACAGTCGAAACGTCTTAATAAAAAACAACTAAAGTCAGAGACAAAAAGTATATTTTAAATGTAAACCAATATGTTGCTAATGTCACTCTCCTTTGAAGACGGATAAAGACTAAGACAAATATCAGGGTATTCTCTCACAGTCTAGGGATCATGTATATCGTGAGATTGATATATACTGCACGGCATCACCACATTTATACGATTACTTTTTTGTTGCTATTTCTTTGTTTGGATTCTAGTTTTATGGGGGGGGGGGGGGGGGTAGGTAAGTACGTTCCCTTCTAGTCCTTTCACACTGAATCGGCTACGCAGGCTATGATAGACTTATGAATCGCTTTATCTGTTTATGTCATATCATTTCAGGGGCAGATCTAGAGATTTTGAAAGGGGGGTGCACCACTAAAGGGCCGTAAGGCACCTTCTTCTAGGGGGTGTGGGGAAATTTTGACATCTAGAGGCTGGAAAATTCCATTTTCCTCTGGGCATCAAATTGTGGGGAAACGTGGGCGAATATGTATCGGGCCCAACTCAAAGGGGGGGGGGGGGGGGGGGGGGGGCACCGGCCCCCCATGTCCCCCCCCCCCCTTGGATCCGTCCCTGCATTTGTCATCCGCCCCTGCATTTGTCATACTGTTATTTGTTTCCTATGCCTTTTTATTCTCCAATAGTCCAATATTGTTTCCTCTCTATTATTCAAGATAAAGATTTCTTCGAGTTCCTTTAAAACTAATTAAACTATAATTGAAAGGCAGTGACTATTCCTTGTGATAATATTATAATCTGGATTTAGTGTTAGCTGTTTATCAGTTCATCAGTGAAATTAAAACCAATTTCTTATCGCAATGGAGCCTGGTTTACATTAGCGAAATAAGCATCAACACAAGCCACACGTAAGAAAATAATAATAGTGTGTAAAAATCAGTTCAAACTGAGACACTTTTTAATGTATTATTGAGTCTGATATGTCGCTTTGGGGCTTAACATCATATCATTCAATGATCCCTATGCATATTTGACAGGCGTCTGACTAGGAGTATATTAGAGCATTATGATATATACAATCCAAAATTGCTATCTTTGAATTCCGTCAACTTTAAAAAATAATCAATAAAACAATAACTTATCAATACACTTACTTTCGATGGAAAACGAATCCTTGATAACTGCGTCCGGTTAGGACTTTTCTAATAAATCCACATGTATATTCGTTTGATTTGAAAACGAATCATTTTTCGATTGTATTCCTCCGTTTTGACATTACATCCGATTCAAAATGTAAATGATTCGTAAAGAAAGGTTAGTTGAAAACGTTTTCTAAAGCAGACAAATAGAAACGCTCCCAAAACGTTCCAAGCATTTTCAATGACAAAAACACCGTTTAATTTTCAAACGAAAAGGTAATATTAGGGGCATTACTTAGTTCTTATTAACCGAGCGGGAGGTCTGTACAGGAAAATCTTGACCGAGGTCGTGAAAGTACCACGACCGAGGTCAAGATTTTCCTGTACAGACCGACCAAGCTCGGTTAATAAGAGTTTTATTATATGACTATTTTAGTAAATTAAAAATTAACTCATTTATTTGCATCTTACAAGCCTTACCGTTAGAATGGCTTCCCAGTATTTTTACTACAAAACTTGTTTGAAAACCGGTTTGATAAGAAAATGTGTGAAGTGAGGTATTTCTCAGCTCGATGCTGAATAACTAAAACAATCTTAAAATCGAACATTTCCTCGACTTTGTTGTTGAAAACATTGCGATACACCGAGGAACTATGGATTTTTGATAAAAAAGAACATGAATGGTTAAGAAAATGACAAGAAAATTGAGGATTCTGTTGTGTTTTTGAATAAAATTGTAGTTGAAGCAGCGCGCGCGCTACTGTCGCTGTCATCACGTCGCCATCGAGCGCGCGCTGGGTTTGTTTTCTTCAGAATTTTGATGTTTTTCAGTGAAATACTCCTAATGTTTTGCTTAATGTTTTCATATATATTATTAGGAGTGAAATTTGAGCTCTTTGAAAACCCACGAGTTCACATTTCTTCCAATTTGCACTCGAAACCATATGATAGAAACAATGTTTACAGATTTTTAAGATGCATGTGCGGACCGGTTATTACGGGAGAATCTAAACCGGTCCGAGAAAGAATCTAACCAATCAAATTGCTTGATTTGCTAGATACCAGGCTTCGAGATACTCGGTCATTTAATAAAGCATGAATAATAATAAATAAAGTTATTATTATTATTATTATTATTATTATTATTATTATTATTATTATTATTATTATTATTATTATTATTATTATTATTATTATTATTATTATTATTATTATTATTATTATTATTATTATTATTATTATTATTATTATTATTATTATTATTATTATTATTATTATTATATATTATTATTATTATTATTATTATTATGAGAGTTTCGTTGTACGTACCGCATTCCGACTCTAGCTTGTTTCACTTACTATTCAATAACACCTTCGAATGTCCGGGGAAGGGAAAATAACGACACTGTTTTAGTCGCACAAAACCATTTTGATGGCATTTTGAAGGCAGATGCAAACATTCTTAAAATGTATACTATATTGATATCCATGGGCGTGGTCTAGGTCGTTGTACCTTCGCCACAGACACCTGGCTTCATTTAAACACGAAGTTACAGTATATAATAGGAGCCTGACCATGGGTAAGGCCCTGTTTACATGAGAGAGATAACCCTAGCACTAGGGTCAACTCTATTGTTCGCATATTCTCTGTGGATGATAAAACAATAGAATTGTCCCTACTGCTAGGGTTATCTCTCTCTCATGTAAACGGGGCCTACGACAATACGTTTGCTAATTATAATATTACCAATGATTGAATAAACAAATGTATTGTTGTACCCTTGGCCAGCGCCCTTTTATACCGGAATTTCGTGTATAACACTGAACACAGACGACAGCTGATACACATATACCGTAATCTGCCGCTTATAAGCCCCCCCCCCGTTTATAAGCCTCCCCGGTTATAGGCCCATGCCATATACTTTCAAACAAAAAAAAATGCCGGTTTTATAACCGGTCCCTCCCGGATATAAGCCCCCCTCTACGTTTCCTTGTTTCCTTATTATAAACATTTTCACAGAACACGGTATAACTTCAAATTGAAAATTAGGACAGATTGAGGAACAAGATACAGTTGTGAATTGTGTTCCAAATATTGAAATAATCATGAGTTTATTGTTAAATAAAGGTTCAAAACATAGGGCGAGGGCTTTCAATGAAAGTCCGAATTTCAATGAAATTTGAACCGATTTAATAACCAGTCACGCTCTAATTCCATTGTTTTCACGAAAGCCATTTTTAAAGTGAGAATGTAGTCTTGCAAGATTGTATGGGGGTGTTAATGAACACCATGGAAAGTGCCACAGATGTAAAGAATGTCCAAGATTTTTGCATGCACGAATATGATAATATAGTCTTGTGCAACGATAGTTTTGAAAAGAACAGTAATTATTTCAGTTTGTCGTAGCCGTTGTTGTTGGATGGAGTACGAATTTGAAGACTCGGACGAAAATGATATGTTCGATCATTACTCCGCAATCTGTTTGTAATTCAAGCCAGTTACCAGAGTTTGGACTGAATGATATCGAGGAATTACTAGGCGAAAATGAGCAGCAGAATACAGCGGAAACCGTGCGGCCTGTAGAAGAAGAAGACTTCAGGCTAGTAGTGAACCATTGAATGAAAGTGAAGTTGCAGTCAAAGTTAAACAGTCTGTGCCCAAGTCCAGCTTATACAAAGATGCCTGGGCTGTTAAGATGTTTAAAGAGTGGCGTTACGAAAGAAACCTGCGAGTTGGTGACTCTGAAGTCTGAAGACAGGCATATAGGAATGATAATAATCGTGTGGGGAACCATGCTTTGTCACGGGCCTTTAATCAAATGAGCTTTAACACTTGTGTGTTTGATAATTTTAATGTTGACATTTATTTTGACTGTAGGTCATCGTAGCAGTAGTGTTCAATCGTACAAAAGGACTTCAACAAATCAAGAAGTTATGGTTTCGAATGTTTTGTATGGTTGTGAAGAACAAGGACAACAAGCAAAGAAGGCCAAGATGGAAGACGCGAAAGAGACAACCAGTGAGCCAGGGCAGAAAAGTTTGGAGGAGTTCAAAGGAAAGTCTAATATAAACTTTAATTTTTTCAGTTCGAATTGATTTTCAAAATTTAAAGCAATTGTTTATACGGTTGTGACTAACTTATTGAGGTTGACTAGCCTAATTAACCTTGCATTATTTTTTATCTTAAAAAATGTCAAAAATTGTTAACGTTGCTCAGTTAACTTATTGCGGTTGACCAGTTGATCTTTGCATTATTTTTGTTGTTTCCAGTGGACTGATTAAATAATTTCTATAACGTACATGTATGTTCTTCTTGAGTTTCAGCTAAATTCAAGACCTGGACAAGGTCTTGAATTTCCAATTCAAGACCTGTCCCGGGTTTTGAATTCAGCCCCGCTCTCCCCTTAGCTTATCATATCCGCTCCCGGGTTTTAGAATGTAGGGCTTATCCTTGATTTCAAAACCTACATAAAACAATGGAATTAGAGCGTGACTGGTTATTAATGTTAAATAAAGACCAGTAGATTGAAAACATATTTTGATACTGCTATACTGTCTCAACTTATCAGCTTATTTCGAAACGTTTTTTTATTGCGGTTATAAGCCCCCCCGGATATAAGCCCCTCCCGTTTATAATCCCACTCAAAAACCCTTACGAACTTGTATAAGCCCGGGGCTTATAAGCGGCAGTACTTTGTGTGCGGTATGTATGGTTTCCACTATAAACAAAAGTACTTTTAAGCTTTTAAAATCCTCCAATATCGAGATGTTTATTTGGACACCTTTCAACTCCTTGACAAAATACGCAATTCAATGTACTAAATGATGCACATACTAACGAGAATACGACAAAAGTACAAAAATATATATATATATTTAATTTTTTTCATCATGATACAACAAGTGATGGGTTATGTAGTACATACTATAACAATTACAATAACTTTATAAATATCACAATATATATATACATAACTATTACTATGCTAATGGTAATATGGCAAAATATTGACATTGGACGGCAATAGGAACGTTTTTACGTCCAAAGGTTATTCTGCTAAGGCAGAACAAATTCGTAGTGGATTTTGTCAAAGAGTGCAGCAGCGCCTAGCAACTCGAACTGTGTTTGTGTTTTGCTTATGCTGTGTCCTGTATAGAAACTAGACCATAAGAAAACATTGAAATCAGTATGAAATCATGGGCTTCATTATTGCGGATATAGCTTGTTTGATGAATAAGTGAGACAATGTAAACATGATATTCAGTCATCATTTTTGTGCAATTACGTGACACAAAGAAATCCGCCGTGAACCATTATTTGATTATCAATATATATATTTCCTTCTTGTGCATGAATGATAAGTTACAGTAAAGGAAAAAGGAAAAAGGAAAAAGGAAAAAGGAAAAAGGAAAAAGGAAAAAGGAAAAAGGAAAAAGGAAAAAGGAAAAAGGAAAAAGGAAAAAGGAAAAACGAGAAATTGAAATGAGATAGTTCGTGTCGCAGAAACACAAATGACAGCACGGATTCACTTTATACCTGTAAATATTCATACCGTCACGATAAAATTGAACAGGAAAAACATAAAAAAACATGAAATAAGATATATCGTATCAATCGGATACTCATCTCGTAAAGTGTTTAATTGGTAGACTAACGATAAAACTCGACGAAGATTGAGAACAAGTAAATGACACCAAATAATGAAACCAATAACTTGAAATGCCAGATCAAGATACCATTTAATTAGTCTGAGGAATCTCCGTTGCTGAGATATTGTGTAAGGATTAGAAAATTAAACTCTAAAAGCTTTGGATGTCAATCGTGCAGCACTGATAGTATCGGATAAGTATTTTTTCACCTGTTAATAATATTACACGTTATAAAGTCTGTCAGTGATACATCCTTGTGTGTCAAACGACTTCAAGAAGACACAGTCTAGCTTCATTTCAAGCCCTGCTCTATCCAGAAAAGGCTGCTAGATTCCATGGCGTTGCAGTTGAAGTTTTGCTTTGTTATATAGACAACCGAGGTAAATATAAATGTTGTCGCGTCGAGTTTACTAAACCAATTCTTCGCAACATTGGCCACAAAATCGCTATCAGTTTAGCTTGCTGATATTTGGCGTAAGTTTAAAGTGCACCTAACCCCTGTGAGATTGTTTTAAAAATCTATTCAATATAAGCTGAATAGTTGTTGGGTTCAGTATTTTGTGATTTGAACCTTGCGTTTATGAGTTATAGAGGTTTGAAATCTCAATATGCAAATTTGATGACGTCTACCCAGGAATTTGCCATAACTTATTTAGACTTTTTCAAGAAGAACTTATTTTTTGAAATGGGCAAAAAAGTTATAAAATCATTTATAAAGACTGTGAAAATATTCTGTAAGTTTACAAATGTCAATAATCAGCACAAGGGCGTTTTTGTATAATAAATGATTCCTGGGTAGACGTCATCAAATTTGCATATTGAGATTTCAAACCTCTATAACTCATAAACGCAAGGTTCAAATCACAAAATACTGAACCCAACAACTATTCAGCTTATATTGAATAGATTTTTAAAACAATCTCACAGGGGTTAGGTGCACTTTAAGCTTTAGGCTTTGTCAATAGTACATTCAGCAGAGTACCTAGAAGAATACTGCAGATATTTTAATTTGTAACTGATGATGTTGAGAGTGAGAACGTACTTTCCACAAAGCGTGCTATAACACTTTGCTGTTTCAATAGTTTATTTAATAATAACCTTTATTTAAGTGCCATGCTAAAATAGCAGTTAAAATAATACTAAATGGGGACAGCTTAAATAAATAAATATATAAATAACTAACTACATACCCAGTTTTACTCCAGGGTAAAAGAGCGAAAACAGCGACTTATGGAATCAGTCTACTGTAAACTGCTGTGATTGACTGACAACTCTACTCGTTGACAGTCAGTCTCCTATAGCAGAATAAATATATAAATATATATATGTATTGCGTATATACAATTTGTGGCTGCTAAACGAATGTTTCTTTCAAAGCGAGTTTAGTCCGGCAAAATCAAAATCAAAACAAAACCAAAAAGGACTTATTTTGCGGCGAAAGATAATAGTGATTTTTAGGGAAATTTTATACGAAATGAATCCCGGGGGGAGGGGGACAATTCCGGAAATTTAGGATAGGGGTGTGCCCCCGGGATGTCGAAACCCTGACCCTATTTAAAGTGCCTATCACCCCTGTGAGATTGTTTTAAAAATCGATTCAATATAAGCTGAATAGTTGGTGGGTTGAGTATTTTGTGATTTGAAACTTGCGTTTATGAGTTATAGAGGTTTGAATTCTCAATATGCAAATTTGATGACGTCTACTAAGACTTCATTTATTATACAAAAACGCCCTTGTGCTGATTATTGACATTTGAAAACTTACATAATATTTTCACAGTCTTTATAAATGATGTTATAACTTTTTCCCCATTTCAAAAAATAAGCTCTTCTTGAAAAAGTCTAAATAAGTTATGGCAAATTCCTGGGTTGACGTCATCAAATTTGCATATTGAGATTTCAAACCTCTATAACTCATAAACGCAAGGTTCAATTCAAAAAATACTGAACCCACCAACTATTCAGCTTATATTGAATATATTTTTAAAACAATCTCACAGGGGTGATAGGCACTTTAAGGTGACTCCAACATAATTGCGAGTGCATTTTGTGATTTTTTTAACTCGCTCGTATCGCGTCAAAAACACTCGGATATTTCTGCATTTAACACATGTAATAACTCGAACATCTAGGCTTTTAAGAGTGTATTCAACATTTTATTTTTCAGTCGCGTTTGCCGTTACGGGCCGATTTTCTAACAGTGATTTTTCATAATATTGTCCTCCTGTTCGCTCAAAAATCGTACGATTTCCATGAAACTTCAGATTTTTGATAAATAGATTGTTATAATTTTGTCTGCCGGGTTTAAAGAAAATCTCTCGACTGCAAGTTGCGCGGCATTATTTGTATGGTCAGTTTTTAGGCTGCGCAAATTGCAGTCGAGAGATTTTCTTTAAACCCGGCAGACAAAATTATGACAATCTATTTAACAAGAATCTGAAGTTTCATAGAAATCGTACGATTTTTGAGCGAACAGGAGGACAATATTATGAAAAACCACTGTTAGAAAATCGGCCCGTAACGGCAAACGCAACTGAAAAATAAAATTTTGAATACACTCTTAAAAGCCTAGATGTTTGAGTTATTACATGTGTTAAATGCAGAAATATTCGACTGTTTGTGACGCGATACGAGCGAGTTAAAAAAATCACAAAATGCACTCGCAATTATGTTGGAGTCACCTTAAGGATGAAGAATTAGAAAAGTCATACCCTTTCCAATGATTTGTCACTGAAATGAGTATTCCTTTGGAAATCGCTAATATCAGAAGTGCATACGCTGGCTGTTACACTAAGCGGATGTTTTAGTCAATATAAAAAAGTGTACCCAAATTAAAGATTGAATATTTTATTTTATGGTGATAAAGCAAAATATGGTACCCCATTTAAGGATCTGGAGGTTCAAAAACCATACCCTATTTGGGGGCACATACCTATATAGCATATATATGGGAGTGCCCCCCCCCCTCCCCCCGGGGAAATGCCCCCCCCGGAGAAATGAATACGAGCAAGAAAACATCACTGAGGTATAGAATATTACCATATGATGTGGTGCGCAAGAAAACTACTGATATAGCTTCATGAATTTCAATAAGTCGAACCTTGTCAAATGAATTACAAAACTCAATTCATGGCACAACGCCACCCGTCATTAGAACAAGCGGTCACGAGATAAAGTAAAATAACTTCCTGTAATTCTTACAATCACTTGTTATTACAGGCGTCTTCTCGTTTTACGGACTAAATATTTAAAACCAGACAGTTTTATGGATCTCATTTATACATGGAATTGTCCTCAGGGGTGATAAAATGGCCGCCGATCCTTGGCTAACTGTTAAATCACCTTAGAATGTCTAAACTATTCAGTAAACCTTTGTGCTATCACGGGCGATACCGGTAAATTAAATATAGATGATTGATGACATAGACGAACAAAATTGAAAACAAATGTAAAGGAAATAATAATATACAGTGGAACCCCGGTTAACGTACACCCCGGTATAACGGACACCCCGGTATAACGGACACCCCGGTATAACGGACACCCCGGTATAACGGACACCCCGGTATAACGGACAGTTTTATAGGTCCCGGCGGAAAGGTGATACATTTTCTGTTAAAAAGACCCCGTTATAACGGACACCCGTTATAACGGACAACGGACACTTTTTTACAGCCCCAATAGCAAAATTTAATACAAAATCAACCCCGTTACAACGGACAGTCTGAGTACAATCTTTCGTCACGCCATTGTTCGTGAAGATTTATTCCTGATTAGAGACGAATGCAAATGAATATTTGCAAGAGGATAAGCATTTTGTTAGAAAAAGAACAAAGTTTCACTTGCATTGTATTATCAATATTTTATGTTTTGTTTTCATTTGAGACGTTTCAAATGTTGCGTTATTGATGCGGTATGCTATGATAGAGATTTCTATATTAATAAATTCAATAAAGAGTGTCACTGACGTAATCTGTAAGAAACCCCGTTATAACGGACACCCCGTGATAACGGACACTTTCTCTGGTCCCTTCGGTGTCCGTTATAACGGGGTTCCACTGTACCTTCCATACTGAAAATGGTATACTGACTGGCTAGCGCTCCTTTCACTTGAGTGAATCACTTGATGAATCACTTGATGAATCACTTGATGAATCACTTGATGAATCGCGATAATTTGAAATGCTCTTTTAAATACCTAAATGACAGTTTTCCCTACTTTTTCTATACTTCAACTCGTGAAACGTCTTTCCTTTTATATACTTCCAGCGTGCAAAATGTACCCCTTTCGTACGGAGCCTCTCAGTATCATCCATTAGACCGAGGGAGTGCATTATTCTTGGATAATCTTTAAAAATGACGTCCAGTGGTATATTTATCTTGAATAGTATATTTATCTTAAATTATGGTATATATGTTTTTTTGGGCAACTTCTCGTCTTCTTATTTATCGTCAAATTATGGTATACATTTATATCTTAAATATAATTGGTATTTATTTTGAATAGTGGTATTTAGCATTTACCAAATCAGTGGATAGCAATTTTGGCGCGTTTTGATTGATTTGATTTTTTGTGTGTGAAAATACACGTGCCATGTGACCGGCTTTGGACCAATGACAGCGCTCGAAAAATAATCAAGGTTATCATCAACAATATTCAGTTCGTCTTCGGCGAATAATTTGTTAATTCCCTCTTAATTATATGCAATAGTATTTAAGTTTCAACGCGTGTGTGTTAATAGCATCAGATAGCTTTACAATCTGTAAGTATTTGAAAGCAAAAGTCCAATCACAATGCAAATCAGATCATGGATCATATCTTTATGCCTGCCTGGTTTCCATATGATCGCTGCGATTGCCCAAAACCATGCTGAGCCATCGCAGCGATCCTGCTGTCTTTGCCAATTATAGTAGGATCTCTGCCGGGTTCGCTGAACATGGTTTTGGGCAATCGCAGCGATCATATGGAAACAAGGCTTTAGATAGAAATTGAGGGAAAGTTAAAGTACTCATAAGTGATTTGAGTATTAGCCCTAGAAAGAAATGAGAACTTTTAAAAAGAGAACAAATATATATCTGGCTTGAATGACAGAGCTTTTGTCATTTTCAGTGAAGCGGCGAAACAGGATAAACTAATGGTCGCTATGGTAACTGCTCATTAAAAGCACGTTGTCATTTTATAGGAAATGGATATGCTATTCCACAGAATATTGGCTTGACATAAGAATATATCCATTACTCATCCATTAGGTTCACCCATAGATGAAATTAAACACCCATAAATTGGATAAACTGATAGAGTGTTTTCACCTAAACCTTTGGAAAGGGTCATTAATTAGTCCAAAACACATTAGCACACTCCATTGTGTTGTTTTGTTTTAATTTGGCAACTACACACTAGCTAATAATCTCTGTTTCACGCAGGGTTGATTTTGAAAAACCACTCTAGGAGCTAGTGGAACTAGTCGAGACTACATGTGCGGTATGACAAGTGTGTAGGTAACACTGTGTAAACAACATTACTAGTGACGTTTCAGACCGTTTAGTCCTTCGTTCGGAGTAAAATATTTCAATTCAGTTCGTCGATTCTGATCCATCCGTCGATCATTGACTAATCGTACCCACGGTCTATTTTATGAATAAAGTATTATTATTACTGTTAGTAATAAGTAATAACTTAAAGTTGATTAGCTAGGTGCTCTCTTAATTTTTTTATTTTTTATTTTTCTTCAGATATTTATTATCTATTGTATCAATGTAGGTGTTGTCTTAATTAGGAATAAACAAATTCAATTTATAAGAGTAAATTAAGTTATAACAACGTCATGAAACAACACAGTTACGTACATGTATATTACTTACACGCCTATTTTGAAAAAGGCCGTCGGTGAGAAAGGCGAGAGGAGATAGTCATTCTAAGAACAGATGGAACTATATATTTATGTATGCATATGCATGCAAATAACTTGATCATTTCGTTCATGCATAAAGCTATTAAAGTACGTAATCACCAGAACGAAACTAGAATATAATAATTCCAACGAACTGATCCACAGTCAATGACCATTATCCTATCTCTTATCACCTGACGTATTTTCTGTGGCAACTATGTTTATAATTAATAGAAAGGCTGTTAAAAAGTACTCCCTAATTGGTTCGATCGTAAACGGACGAGCAATGACTGGCATTCGATTAATACTGCTTATACACAATTAAACATTGTACTACAAACAATGCCCCACCTTCTCGCTCGAACACTTTTAAAATCTGGTTTTCAATTAGTGAACACATTCTTACGTTGAGGTGAATCAGATTGGAATCATTTTCCCACTAAGCGGCACTAGTATCACACCACTGCCAAGCAAAGGTACACAATGCTTCAAAGTGAATTGGATTTAATAGGTCCTTTCTTTAGCTTAGTTGTTTTCACCTTATACTGATTTATTACACCATCCTGCCATTTTTAAAGGAATAACAGTCCTTTTTTAAACTCGCAGTTTCAGTATCGCTGCAGGGTGTTTTACAATTGTACATGTAATGTGATCTGTCTTTATTTGGCGGCGCTGGAAGGTTTGGACAGGCCGTCGTAGCTGCCTCATCTTGTGTGTAAATATCGTTATCAAAGATACACAAACACGCAAGCTTAAAAGCGTCGAGCAAATATCCTGCCCACAATATTCAAACCACAACAATTCGACACTGACCAACATTATCTTATCAGGTCGATGAAAAACTCCACGACGTGTCATTTGGTACAGAACACTTAACACGGCGGATTGAAGCTCAAAGATGAATTCAACAAATAAATTTAGAAAAAACGACTCTGCATCAGCGAACACTATTGATGCTCCGCAGGATGAACGTAAGATCCACTTCGAGCATTCCTACGACTCCTGTTTGATTGTGTTGGCTGTGTTTATAATTTTAATCAACATACTGGTTCCAGTTTTGTTTGTCCGTAACCGTTTCTTGAGGACTAAGACCAATATGTTGCTGGTGAGTCTGGCCATCGCTGACTTGGTCATGGGCTTCATTGGTATTCCAATGTTTATCACATGTAATGCGTTCTACCAATTCCCAAGCTACGCAGGAGTTTGTTTCACTGCTGCCGTCGTCTACCGCTTTATCGCAGTCTCAACGATCTTCCACATCTTTGCCATAACGATCGAACGATATATAGCAGTCAGCTACCCGTTCAACTACGTGGTTTGGGTGAACATGCGTCGGTTACGGATAGTGATCGCTTCGATATGGGTAGGATCGCTTCTGATGGCCCTTGTGCAACTCAGTTGGCAAGACTATTCGGGAGATTTCCAAACAGTCGACCCCATTCAACAACGAGCAGGGCTTATTTACAACCTCATTGGGGTGTTCGTCTGCTTTGTGATCCCCCTTGCAGCTATGATCTTCATTTACTGCCGAATGTTCATGATCATCAGAAAACAAATCAAAATCATTAAGCAACAGAGCGTCACGGGCCACCAGGGAAATTGCCAGCCCTTATCTTCAGAGCGAAGAGCAATCACAATATTTGCGCTAATGCTCGGCATCTTTACAACATGTTGGCTAACCTGGTATATGGCACTGATGTCAAACTATCTGGATATCTTGTATTTCCAGATTCCTGAACGGTTGTACGATGTGTTCGACTTTCTACGCTTTTCAACATCGTTCATCAATCCAGTCTTGTACACTTTCCTCAAGGGCGATTTCAGGAAGGCTCTATTTTCTCTCATCTCGTCAATCTGTGAGAGATTCAGATTCAAGAGAAGAAAGAGTACAACAAGCAATTCAACGAACGGGTTTTCGACGGTCGTTCGCTACAAGGGCGACGAGGAACTTTCCGATGAAAGAAAAAAGCTAACTTCCGTATAGAAAAGTATCATAGAAACAAGTGGAAGGAAATGTAAAAATATATATGTACAATGAAGAAACAACAACTTTGTAGTAAATGGTGTTAATTGTATAGGTATATATTCCTCATCAACGCCACACTGTTAATTCTGATTTGAAAGTGCTATATTACGATGCATTCAGAATCCACTCAATATTCATACATTTTGATTCCAATCATAATCGATATATAGCGTCTCAATGTCTATTATAATTGTAAGATAAATCTATTAAAGTATTACTAAGTGTTATAGAAAAACGCCCCACAGCAGGCGAAAGTGAACACGAATGAAGGTTTTAGGTAACATAATACAATCCTAAACAAAACATTTCCACGAACAATATATACTGTCTCCATGTAAATACTATCACTCCATCTCGAACAATAAATACAGAGTGAAATGGTTCATCAAATCACATGGATACATGAATGTGGAATTACACATTACATGTATGTGCAGCAACGTTACAGAGAAGAGCCGAAAGATCATAAGATAACGTTTGTATAGATTTTGCGCATTCTGTGGCAAATGTTGTTTTGGTTTCCAATAAACAATGTTATGATAAAGAGGATTAACTGATAGACCTAGAGATGTTGTCAAAACGGAAAAACCTACTCAAGTGTAAACACTTTTTGTTCTCGTTGCTATGAAGAAGAAGCGGTCGCATAAATATTAATAATAATGACTTTATTTATTCAGCGCTATAAACTGAATATGCATGCTTCATTTGATTATAAGGTGATGTTCATATAGAGTTTAGGGGGCGAACTTACATGAATTCTGATTTCTTCAACAATGGAAACAGCTGCTAGATGTGACGTGATAGAATCTACGAGCCGAGCATCGCACGGCTAAAACTAAAAGCGCCAAATCTGTTATTCAGTACTGACAAATTGGTGAAACTATTTTTTAATAACTAATGTTTTTAATAAGCTACTTGAATGAACTAGCGCACTATAATTAATATCATACCATCGTGGTAAGTTATGAGATTTGCGCATATGGTCGCCTTCGCATTTGGAAACGTTTGCTTTGGTTCTCAAATATTCCGATTATATTTTATCGACATCAAAGTTAAGCGTTAAAATCTTCAAATCAAAAGCTTTATCCATTTGAAATGACAACTTACTAAGATGCACATAAACCACAATCAGTCCAGATTTTGTTAATTGCTGGAGAGAAAACGTCAATAATTGATAAACACTCGGTCACTCGGTAAGTAATAAATACTGTATATTCAGTATAGCGCCAATATCCATGAAAAAGAAATGTTCAAGGGCGCTGACTACAGTAACATATATATAATACATATCAAGAAAAAACTTATATATATGTTGTATCATGTGGTTTAATTTTTCCCACTGGTTTAAATATTTCTGAGGATCAGTTGTTCTAAGGTTAGGTTTAGGGTTTTTATGGTGGATAAGTTATGTGTTTAGGTTAGTTGTAAAGGATTAAACTGAAAGGAAGTGAATTAAGAAACCAAAACAATGGACTAAAACATTTAATCCAGTGGAAAATTTCAAAAATATATCTATAAAAAAGGTGACAAAATATATCTTCATGATTCTATATAAAAGGTGACTTGTTGACGAAAATATGACCGGAATCCAGGAACATTTTTTTTCTTTGTAATAATCAGTTCTCATATATATACAAGTCATTCTCAAAATAGGTTTTTTATCCAGATGAAAAATCATGACTACAAAAGGTCACTTCAATATATACAGTCATTCTCAAAAAGGTTTTCCAGATGAAAAGACTACAACACTTCAATAAAGTCACGTGATTCATTATGTTTTCAATTTCCTCTCGTGGAATTTCAATTTGAGATGCAAAAGTACACGGCATTGTGAGAACTAAATGTAATGGCGCTGGTATCAACTCGCAGTTCCGCGCGCAGAAATTGAAAACATAATGAATCACGTGACTTTATTGTAGTAAAATATGTTGTTATTTTCATAGTGATGTATTTTTGTTCGTTTGTACTTTCATCGAATGAGTAATTAAACTAGGAAATTGATAGAATGTTTTATTTGCTTGCAAGATTTTAAATTACTCTTAGCAGTAAAAATTAGATTCAAATGTCAGTTTTCGCGGCTACTATGTTGCGCTGTAGGTATCGGTCTTCTTGCCTGAATAAGAATAATAATAATAATAATAATAATAATAATAATAATAATAATAATAATAATAATAATAATAATAATAATAATAATAATAATAATAATAATAATAATAATAATAATAATAATAATGTAAGAAGAAAACTGAAGAAGAAGAAGAAGAAAGAAGAAGAAGAAGAAGAAGAAGAAGAAGGCTAAACTATGATATATGTGTAGTACAATGAAAATGCAAGAACCTGGAGACATAAATAACTTTAGAAACTTTTGAGATACTGTGATAAAGTGATGCCTCGGTCACTCATGTCTCCCTCGGGTAGAGCAAAATGTCATGAAATCGGGGTGTCGTGGGTTCGAATCCCGCTCGAGGCGTCTGATTTTTCCGAACATTTGTTCTGTATATTCTCCATCATAGGTCACGTGACCTGGAGGGTCAATCATATTGATGCGAATATCTCCTCAATGAGCATTAGTTGTTCAGGTGTGAGGGCAGATATACCTCTCCCCTAGAAAACGAAAAATAATTCTTCTTATAATAAAATACCCATCACCCCCATAATAATAATAAGGGACACAGGAGTGACGTAAATAATCACTTTATACCTATCTTATCATCTAATAATAGTAATAATAAGAAGCTGTGATATATGTATAGAAAAATGGAAACTAATGGGGTTTAGCATATACAGAACAAATGTTCGGAAAAATCAGACGCCTCGAGCGTCGAGGCGTCGAGGCGTCTGATTTTTCCGAACATTTGTTCTGTATATTCTCCATTAGTTTCCATTTCTAATAATAATAATAACAATAATAATAATTAATAATAATAATAGTAGTAATAATAATACCAATAAAAATTAAATAAATTGATAACATAACAGTAATAATAGTAATAATAATAATAATAATAATGAATTGAAAGTATTTAACTTCGTCAGGCAAAAGAAATAGACGACAAGCGTATAATAATAATTATATGTCATTTCATGACAGGTGCTCTACCCACTGAGCTACCGAGGCAACTACAGTAGCGTTCTGTATATTCAATAATAATAATAAGTATTAATAACAGTAATAATAATAATAATAATAATAATGATTATATTATACTTTTTGGAAATATTTTTTGGAGAAATAAAATTTGTATTATTATGTTATACAGTTAGGAGCTTTATACCAAAGTGTATCTGCTCTTACAAATAATTAATAATAAAATGACTAAGACTATTGACATCATGAACTGAAAAGCGAGAAAAAAATCACAAAAATCAAATCAAATCACTACTATAACTTAACCTGTCATTCAAAATAAATGTTTTAGTGCTGATTTAAAAGCAATGACAGAATCTAGTGATCTTAGTGTTAGAGTCATTAATTGGGTTTCAAAATGTCATAGTGGCAACAGATTTAATGTCAATTGGAAGATTGTTCCAAAGCTTATAGGTCAGCGTACAACTGACATAAAACGCACGATGATAGCAAGTTAAATAACACATGCAAATTGTCTCGCTTCGAATTCTGGTTCAAAGTTATAAATCAATGAAAATCCAAAGCATTGAATATCGATATTGGTCGATCATGTATCTCCTTGCAAGAAAATGCGGTCAAGTAACTTCTTCAATTACCCTTGCAAAACACCCCCCCCCCCCCCCCCCCCCCCCCCGTCTTCCAACAAGCTTTTTTTATAGGCTTTTGTCTTACTGCATGAGATCTGTGTTGATATAAGTTTTGTTTGCTTTCAAGAAAGTGTTATTCAGTTTTGGATATACTGAACATGATGAATTTAAAATCAAAAACACTAGCCGTTTTCATTTTCTTTTTTTGGAATATCATCAGTATGTATTACTCAGTCAGTCTTCACGAAGGAATGTTTATCTCTGGCTAAATCTCCAGCCTTCGTCTTAACGAATTTTGTATGATTATTTGAGCGACACAAAGCAAATATTGTACACGATGTTATTCAATTCGGTAACTTTAAAAGTGAGTGAAAAATCGATTATATACGTCCAGCTTTTCATTAGTCGATGCCAATCAATTATAATTACTTTTGGGGTTCTATTTTTTTTAGTATTGTAACGAGCTTTCGGAATCATTAAAGAAAAATCCAAACGAAGTTTTGGGAACTGATTTGTCTGATGCGATCAGACAGTGAAAAGCTAAATAATTAATCAGTAAGTATACTATCAATAGGCCCTTAGGCTCTTTGCAGGAATACAACTGTACGTGGTCGTGGTGCAGGGAAAAGAAAGATTCGAAATCGTTTATTTGAATGAAGACACTTTTACAATATCAATAATGTCATCAGAGAAACCAGTATGTTTGAAATGAGTTTTTTTTTACCTAAAGTTGATCTTTCTAAAACAGCACATTCAGCCAAAGTTTCATAATAAATGATGTTTAGTAATCTTTTGAAAGCGGTTACGAGTGCGATATTTACAGACGTTCCGAGGCTAATTACCAGGGTAGCAAATAGCAAGGGGGGGGGGGGGGGGGGGGGGGGGTTGTGATCACGCTTCACGTGACATATTTTCATAAATTCACGACACAAAAGAATCATTTAAGCAATTTCACGCACATCTTTCTTGCCAATTCACGGATCACGGTTTTATATTTTGTTTATAAAGTGTTTTTCACGATTCACGTGCCATTTTTGGGCCAAATCACGCGTCACGTGTATCCCCTTTGCTACCCTGAATTACTGCCTCACAGTTTGCTATCCGCCCAGCAAAGCCGTTACCGTGAGATATCAGTTGGGCTCAATTCATTTGTTACTGATTCAAGTCTCATAAGCAAGCTGCAGGGCTTATTAATAAAGTTCCTTTTATTAAAGTTAACGTTTGCTGCATGCATGAGGTTGTAATTAGCTGACAGTTTGTATGAGCACCATTATCGTCACCACCATTCATCATCATCTTCATCATCATCTTCATCATCATCACCATCATCATCATCATCATCATCATCCCCCACCCAAACAATCCCTAGTAATAAACAGCCCACCTAAAAGCAGGAAGATCAATACGACACAAGGTCCCCTACAAGACTCCCCCACCCAAACCAATCCCACGTAATAAACAGCCCACCTAAAAGCAGGAAGATCAATACGACGCAAGGTCCCCTACAAGGCTCCCCCACCCAAACCAATCCTCGGTAATAAGCAGCCCACCTAAAAGCAGGAAGATCAATACGACGCAAGGTCCCCTACAAGACTCCCCCACCCAAACCAATCCCACGTAATAAACAGCCCACCTAAAAGCCGGAAGATCAATACGACGCAAGGTCCCCTACAAGGCTCCCCCACCCAAACCAATCCCACGTAATAAACAGCCCACCTAAAAGCAGGAAGATCAATACGACGCAAGGTCCCCTACAAGGCTCCCCCACCCAAACAATCCCACGTAATAAACAGCCCACCTAAAAGCAGGAAGATCAATACGACGCAAGGTCCCCTACAAGACTCCCCCACCCAAACCAATCCCATGTAATAAACAGCCCACCTAAAAGCAGGAAGATCAATACGACGCAAGGTCACCTACAAGACTCTCTCACCCAAACCAATCCCCAGTATCAAACGGCCCACCTAAAAGCAGGAAGATCAATAGGACGCAAGGTCCCCTACAAGGCTCCCCCACCCAAACCAATCCCCAGTATCAAACGGCCCACCTAAAAGCAGGAAGATCAATAGGACGCAAGGTCCCCTACAAGGCTCCCCCACCCAAACCAATCCCCAGTATCAAACGGCCCACCTAAAAGCAGGAAGATCAATAGGACGCAAGGTCCCCTACAAGGCTCTCTCACCCAAACCAATCCTCGGTAATAAGCAGCCCACCTAAACGCAGGAAGATCAATAGGACGCACGGTCCCCTACAAGGCTCCCCCACCCAAACCAATCCCCAGTATCAAACGGCCCACCTAAAAGCAGGAAGATCAATAGGACGCAAGGTCCCCTACAAGGCTCCCCCACCCAAACCAATCCCCAGTATCAAACGGCCCACCTAAACGCAGGAAGATCAATAGGACGCAAGGTCCCCTACAAGGCTTTCCCACCCAAACCAATCATAAACGGTCCACCTAAAAGCAGGAAGATCAATAGGACGCAAGGTCCCCTACAAGGCTCACTCACCCAAACCAATCCCCAGTACCAAACGGCCCACCTAAACACAGGAAGATCAATAGGACGCAAGGTCCCCTTCAAGGCTTTCCCACCCAAACCAATCATAAACGGTCCACCTAAAAGCAGGAAGATCAATAGGACGCAAGGTCCCATACAAGGCTCCCCCACCCAAACCAATCATAAACGGTCTAATTAAAAGCAGGAAGATCAATAGGACGCAAGGTCCCCTACAAGGCTCACCCACCCAAACCAATCCCCAGTACCAAACGGCCCACCTAAACACAGGAAGATCAATAGGACGCAAGGTCCCCTTCAAGGCTTTCCCACCCAAACCAATCATAAACGGTCCACCTAAAAGCAGGAAGATCAATAGGACGCAAGGTCCCATACAAGGCTCCCCCACCCAAACCAATCATAAACGGTCTAATTAAAAGCAGGAAGATCAATAGGACGCAAGGTCCCCTACAAGGCTCACCCACCCAAACCAATCCCCAGTACGGCAAACGGCCCACCTAAACACAGGAAGATCAATAGGACGCAAGGTCCCCTTCAAGGCTTTCCCACTCAAACCAATCATAAACGGTCCACCTAAACGCAGGAAGATCAATAGGACCCAAGGTCCCCTACAAGGCCCCCCCCACCCAAACCAATCATAAACGGTCCACCTAAACGCAGGAAGATCAATAGGACGCAAGGTCCCATACAAGGCTCCCCCATCCAAAGCATCAGTAATGACCAGCCAACATAAATGTCATGGTGAAGCATAATATTGCCTTTCTGTTGTTGTTTTGGTCACGAAGAAAAGAAACACTTTCAATGTCTGAAATAAGTTGAACAAATTGAGAATAATCAGATATAAAACGGTTATCTTTATGGACGTGCCGCAATACTCAACTCTTAGGGGTATCGAATGGTCAAGGCGAGACTTTGCGAGACTCCGAGACAAGGCTTTTTTTGCGATCCCGAGACGCTTTTTCACCGATTTCCTTTATTTTCAAAATCAGTCGAGACTCTAAGACGGCTTTTTGTGGGAAAAAACGAGACTTCGAGACCCGCCACTGAAAAACATTTTTTTTTTGCGAGACTCACACTTTTTGCAGACATCCCTACTCTTCACACGGACTAAATATCTTAACGACGATAATGGTTCTATCTACAAAATGGTAAAAGGAGTATATTGTGCAAGTGAGAATAATATTATGTTATTATATACATTGAGTGGAAAAGAAAATGATAGCAGTGGCGGAAACTAAGTATGTTAGCGAATTACTTTTTTAATCTAAAGAATGACACATATACTTTGAAGGATTTGTGTCGGTAATACAAACAGCTCATGCAAAATGAAAACACGAACAACTTATTTAAACATGACATCAGTTTTTTAGTATATTTTAAAATCACATTCACCAGTGTGCTGTGTTCGTCCAAATTGATTTTAGTTTAGTTTTTAATTCATTCAAAACAATCCCACAAAACAGGAATATAAAGTTGTATTTCAATACAAAACCATCATCGGCCATAGCTTTGTACATTCAATTTTAATCGCTTTTTTTTTAAGTATTGTTATCTCATGGCATTCATTTAGATCACTAGTATCATTAGTTTTTCATTCCAATCAAGGTCCCTAAATTACAAGGCTACTATCGCTTTTATCATTACCAAATGACAACCATACTATACCGGCTCTAATGGATAAAACCGATGGCTATAATTACTCGTAATTTGTGCGGTGCGGTTCAAGAATCATCACTGAGTCATACCCTGTCCGCAAGAACACGTTTACGTTTAAGCAGTTATTTGAGACTAATTTTATATTAAACGAGTCTGATTGGCTAAAAGCCCATGTTTTATGAAAGCTAAAAACACAGTTTTTCTCTCTCACTCGGTTATTGTTATGTTTCACGTACGTTCGGCTCGTGATTCTAAAGCTTTTCTTGTCTAGTATTATCCCAACATTCCGCCGCGTTTTTTCTATCATAGCATAACGTACTGACAACTGTTGTATTTTACTGCGATACATCTTCCTTTGTTCCAGATAGTCAACAAAACATTGCATTTTTCTTAACTTGAGCAGATGACATCTCTAGATATACCGGGTTATTCGTTAATTAAGTTATTTGGTGAGGTTCAGTAGATCGAGATAAATTCCTTAGATCTCATTTTAAACTTTAATCAAATGCATCAAAATTCTAAAAAGAGAATTAACTAAGGGAACACATTCCTAAAACATTTCTCTTGAACTAAGTGTTTTTCAATATGTTCGTCATCATCATCATCATCATCATCATCATCATCATCATTTCATTTTTCCTCAAGATATTTACAAAGATATTTAAAAATAATAACAATGCAGATAATTATAAATTGTCACTACCCACAAACAGCTTAGGCTCATCTATACGGCGGGTAGTAATATGGTCATTAATTTAGATGTATTGGACGCGCGCTTTGCGCTGATAGGATTGACCGGGGATGATACTACTACTGGTGTATCAATGTCACGGATGCTCTGAAATTCAAAAAACATGGATAATTCCCGATCACCATAAGTGAATTTGACTGAAATTATACTTTGAATCACAAACGTCCTTTTTTACTAGGAATATCAAATTAATCGATGAAAACGTTATTTTTCCCTATTTTAAAAACAAGTGTGTAGAATAAAACTTTAATTACACACCGTACATACACGCCGTGGACTACATTTACTGATGTTAGTCCATCGTCGACGGAGTAAAAGACCTAGCTCGACAAAGGACTAATGTTCAGAACGTCATTAAATGTAGTGGTTCTTTTTGCACGGGGTGAAAGTTTCACTACACAGTTCTTCGATGCCTTAGTCTTACACCGACGCAGTCCCTACTAGTTTAAACGACCATTATATATTCCCTATCATTTTATCCTACTGACAACTGTATATCTCCATTACTATTGATTTGTTGTTGTTGTTGTTGTTGTTGTTGCGCTATATTGGTATTTGATGTTGCGTTAATTTGTTACGTTTTCGGCTGCAGTTAATCTGGCCATCAACGGCCAAAAGTATACCGAAGAAATATTGAATAATTAATTATAACCAGAGAATAACTTTTGAATTATTTCATTCGACCTTCTGGTCCGTTCAAATTATTTTGATACATTGTGATTTGGTCAGAATGGTCGTCAACCAATCAGATATTGATTTGTATTGCGTTCTTGAATTCGTATCTGTATGAAGTACCTGACGAACGAAATATGTTTTTTGAAAGAAAAAGGAAAACACTTTTTTTTTTAATTGGTCATTAAGTTCGAGATGTTCTCTGAAACAAAATGACGCAAATCTTCAAACAAGCGGCTCCGTTTTGCTTCCAAAAATGCTATTCACTTCATCAATTAAATTCTACCAATATATCTAGCATTTTGTCAATTGTTTGTTTTTGGCGCTAGAGTGAAATGTCTGAAGTAACCGCTCTATTGCTGCGTCTTTTAGCCTAAAGTGCAAGGAACTGTTGAAGTGTGGCACTACAATCGATCTAGTAGAGAAACAATAAACGGGGAGATGATAATTTTAGCAACACTTTATCTTGCTTTTTTAAAGCTTTCTGAGTTTCCTCAAGTTAAATCCATTTCTAATTAGAAAAGGATTGAAGAAGGATAAGAAAACTAAGCTTCGAATTAAACAGAAATTCGAGACAGGAAACGAAATGAGATATAATAGTTTTTTAATTAGAAAGAAATTCCTAGCTTAATTAAACATGTTGAAAAAATCAAACAAGGAAGAAAAGAATAAGAACATAAAAAAAGATAAAGAGAGAGAGAGAGAGAGAGAGAGAGAGAGAGAGAGAGAGAGAGAGAGAGAGAGAGAGAGAGAGAGAGAGAGAGAGAGAGAGAGAGAGAGAGAGAGAGAGAGAGGAAGAAAGGAAGAGAGAACATAGAGAAATAAAATATATGACAATAAAGGACAAACAAAGCAATGACTTTTGAAAACTTATATAAAGGTAGGAAACAAGAAAAATATAATGAAAACATAAGAGAAAAATAAAAATAATTTTAGGTCAATATTTAGCTATATGTGTTACAGTGTGACTACACCAACCAAGGCCACCCAAACAAATGTTCATACAAATTATCCAATCACAATTGAGTATTTAAACAATAGAATCTGCACAAATGTTCAAATTTTCACTTTAGGAGCATATATTTTACTTTATATGTGTATGTATATGATCAAGAGTGAACAAGAAACAGTTTAAATTGTAGAATTCGACATCATTCTGTTATTCAGCGTCACAAATTTGATTAGAAAATTTGATTCAAAATTTGTTTGGGTGGCCTTGGTTGGTGTAGTCACACTGTAACACATGCTATATGCTATATGCTATATGCTATATGCTATATGCTATATGCTATATGCTATATGCTATATGCTATATGCTATATGCTATATGCTATATGCTATATTTTAAACATATTTTTTAATATTTTTTTTCCAAAAAAAATATTGGCTGCAGAATTACGTTTTATTTTAAAATATTAACATAACTTTTTGATGCATTAAGAATCAGAAGTGCAAAAGGTATCTAAATCATATCTGGGAAACTCATACGAACCGCACTTGTTTTGAAGATGATCTATTATTTACAGAGTGAATAGTCCCGCTTATATAATGTCTGATAATTGTGTAAAATAATAACATCAAGTAGATATAGACTACATAGTGATAGGAGACCATAAAAAGCCGACTTTCGAATAACAACAGTAAGTGGAGAAATGGAAGGGAAACTGAATAGAAAACGGAGGTAAACAATTGAAAATATTTTTGACCTCGATGCACAGGTAACCACAGAAGTATAAAATGACGCAGATAACAATAATTAAGGTGACCATAATTA
The DNA here is from genome assembly GCA_033675265.1 of Actinostola sp. cb2023. NCBI lineage: Eukaryota > Metazoa > Cnidaria > Anthozoa > Actiniaria > Actinostolidae > Actinostola > Actinostola sp. cb2023. The sequence goes on along the minus strand of JAUJYZ010000911.1, from coordinate 64,111 downwards.
GTCTAGAACGTGGTAGAGGAAAATGATAAGGTCAAGGCTACAAATTCGCTTGGAATTACGGCGTAAGAGATCGATATCACAAACTCAAAATGTGCGTAAGTTCTACGAACGAGTGTCGATTTAAACCACTAAATTACGGAAGCCCAGGAGGGCCACTGGTGGGTTTTCGTTTTTGTTTTCGTTTTTTTGCTTTTCATTTTTCGCTTTTTGCTTTTCATTTTTCGCTTTTTGGTTTTTGTTTTTGTTTTCGGTTTTTTGCTTTTCATTTTTCGCTTTTTGCTTTTCATTTTTCGCTTTTTGGTTTTTGTTTTTGTTTTCGGTTTTTTGCTTTTCATTTTTCGCTTTTTGCTTTTCATTTTTCGCTTTTTGCTTTTCGTTTTTTTGTTTTTGTTTTCGGTTTCAGTTGCTTTTCATTTTTCGCTTTTTGCTTTTCATTTTTCGCTTTTTGCTTTTTGTTTTTGTTTTTGTTTTTGTTTTTGTTTTTGTTTTTGTTTTTTTGCATTTCACTTTTCGGTTTTTGCTTTTCGTTTTCGTTTTGGTTTTCTTTTTTGATTTGGTTTTTGTTTTCCCTTTTCGTTTTTTTTTGCTTTTCGTTTTTTTTTTTGCTTTTCGTTTTTTTGTTTATTTATTTTTTGAAAACCAAAAGACAAAAGCAAAAACCAAAACCGAAAAGACGAAACCAAAAACCAAAAAGACAAAACCAAAAACCAAAAAGGCAAAAGCAAAAACCAAAAAGGCAAAAGCAAAAACCAAAAAGGCAAAAGCAAAAACCAAAAAGGCAAAAACCAAAACCAAAACCCTGAGTGGCCCTCCTGGGCCGGTCCATGGTGCCTTGCGAGCCACGTGATGAACAAACATGGCGGACGGCTTCGAAGTCAAGTACAAATCCGGGGTACAAACGTTTGCCCAAAGGACAGAAAGGTATGGACGTGCGTATTATTAATTAAGTTCATATGTAGCTAAACTGTACGTACTAACAATCCCCTATGTTATTTTTAGTTGAAATGTCGGTAATGGAATCAAGTTTATGGGCAATGAGTTTGGTATGCGCATGGATTGACCTCAAACTTGTTCTTTCGTATCGGCTGAAGTAGATGAGTATTAAAGAGCTTTGAAAATACGGCGAATTTTGGCGAGAATACGGACCGAGGTAGCGTTCGGACGGCTTCGATCAGTTGAAGTTGCTCAAACACACCATCGGGAAATATCAAATAATTCGCTTAAAATATTGAGCTTTAATTTATAGCATAGACTTGGACAGCAGAAAATAGAAATAGTGAAAGTTGACAATGACCAGATGCCCTGGGGTCATAGAGTAACATGATAGCCTTATTTATAGTTCATTCAACCTTGTTTGTGCAGTCCGCAGTCTATACTATAAATTATAAAAGCTCAATATTTTAAGCGAATTATTTGATATTTCCCGATGGTGTGTTTGAGCAACTTCAACTGATTGAAGCCGTCCGAACGCTACCTCGGTCCGTATTCTCGCCAAAATTCGCCGTATTTTCAAAGCTCTTTAATACTCATCTACTTCAGCCGATACGAAAGAACAAGTTTGAGGTCAATCCATGCGCCGTATCAAACTCATTGCCCATAAACTTGATTCCATTACCGACATTTCAACTAAAAATAACATAGGGGATTGTTAGTACGTACTGTTTAGCTACATATGAACTTAATTAATAATACGCACGTCCATACCTTTCTGTCCTTTGGGCAAACGTTTGTACCCCGGGTTTGTACTTGACTTCGATGCCGTCCGCCATGTTTGTTCATCACGTGGCTCGCAAGGCACCATGGACCGGCCCAGGAGGGCCACTCAGGGTTTTGGTTTTGGTTTTTGCCTTTTTGGTTTTTGCTTTTGCCTTTTTGGTTTTTGGTTTTGTCTTTTTGGTTTTTGGTTTTGTCTTTTTGGTTTTTGGTTTCGTCTTTTCGGTTTTGGTTTTTGCTTTTGTCTTTTGGGTTTCAAAAAATAAATAAACAAAAAAAAAAAAACAAAAACAAAAACGAAAAGCAAAAAGCGAAAAGTGAAAAGCAAAAAACCGAAAACAAAAACAAAAACAAAAACAAAAACGAAAAGCAAAAAGCGAAAAATGAAAAGCAAAAAGCGAAAAATGAAAAGCAAAAAACCGAAAACAAAAACAAAAACAAAAACGAAAAGCAAAAAGCGAAAAATGAAAAGCAAAAAGCGAAAAATGAAAAGCAAAAAACCGAAAACAAAAACCAAAACCAAAAAGCGAAAAATGAAAAGCAAAAAGCGAAAAATGAAAAGCAAAAAACCGAAAACAAAAACGAAAACCCACCAGTGGCCCTCCTGGGCTTCCGTACTAAATTCAAGTATTACGCAGAAACAAAATATGTGAAATCATTATTCAACGAAAAAACACGAGGCTCGCTCAGGCCATGGGTGTCCGTGTCGTCTTCACAGTGCGCGTGCGTTGCGGCTCTATTTCAACGGTCGAATAATTTATAGCGTGTTTGCTTTTGGTCGCTGGAAATAACACGTTTCAGTTTGAAAATTGAAAAAAAAAATGAAACATTGAAACAAAATCGAAGAAGTAAATGGCGCTATATAAATGTTCATTTATTATTATTATTATTATTATTATTATTATTATTATTATTATTATTATTATTATTATTATTATTATTATTATTATTATTATTATTATTATTTTTGTTTTCGATTTAAAAGCTGATGGTAATAAGGTGGTGGAACGTGTCTTATCGTCATTTGTTTTACACCTTTTTTTTTTTGGTCACGTTATCAAGTACTTTGAAAACCACTCGCAGTTTATTTGACGTACTTACGCAAATTTTGACTTTCGCGGTTTCAATATCTTATAAGTATACACCTACGGTATTTCAAAAAACGTCTGTGAACTTAACTCAAGCGTACGCGACTAGACCGAAGGGGAGCATGGGTAGATGGTACATTTTGATGTTTATGATTACGTCAAGCAACATCTGAATGAATGTCTATTTGTGCTTTTATAACCATCAAGCGAGAGTACAACGCAGAGCTTAACTTGGCCTTGTCAGAATTAAAATATGTTGACATACCCATGCTCCCTTTCGGTCTCGTCGCGTAGGCTTGACGGTCAAGTTCACCGACGTTTTTTGAAATAGGTGTATGTCTGACAACGCACGAGCGCCAGATTGTGTCCCCACAGTATTCCAATAAGCAGAAAAGCTCGCTGTTTGTTACCGATTAATACCGAGTTAAACACGATTGTTGCTAATCTGCTAACTATCAACGCTAGACAAATGATACTGAATGTTTTTATGCTTCTTTCATATTGTGTTTGCTAAATGCCATAGCCGTGTATCATGCTGGTATTGGCTTTTTCTAGATGAGGGCTGAATTATGATAACTAGACTCAAAATTGTAATGTTTCTGATTTCAACGCTTTCTGTTTACGTTGCGGTGGTAATATGTTAATCTGAAATTTACGTCAAGCTAAAATTAATTCAGTCTAAGACCAATGATTGGTAGAAATTTTAGATGTATTGAAGATTGTTTAAAAACAGATTCCAAAATTGTTGCATGTACGGGCTTCAAAAAACTGTTCAGAAACACACCTTACTATAGCTCGCTAATAATGTGGAAGCAGACAACTCAAAATGGCGGAGGTCTGAAAGTCAGGCTGCGATTGGTTGACGTGCCAACAAAGCGTGCGAAGCAGAAGTTTCCAGAATGGTTTTGAATTAGAAAAAAATATATTTGTAATGGCAGCCAGGATTATCTATAATGTAGAAAAAAATAGTAGTAGAAAAAAAATACTTACCAGAAATTCTGCGAGTAACGATGACATTTTCCAGCTTTTTTTCTGGAAATTGGTAGCTTTTAAACCGTTTATATATGTCTTATTTATCTGTATTAGACTTCCAGTCTGAATTTGAGCAGACAGTTTCTTGACCAAAGGAGATTGGTCTACCCGTACAATTGGAACGAAAGTTATGTTTCCTTTCTCTGCCACATTCATTCGATTGCAATTGTGCGAATTCAATAGATCTTTAAAAATAGATTAATTGAGTAATTGTGATATTTTTATAATAGCTTCGCATGATTGTTTTTGACTATTTGTTGCTTGATATCAATGACGTCATTTCCGGTCTCATGATAAATTTTCATCAGCTGCATTGAATTGTACCTTTTCAAAATAATATTCACTGCTTGATAGAACATGGGTGACAGTTTTGCCCCACAGGCGAAGGTAAATAATGATATTCAAGTAATGTTTCAAAGCCTCGAATTCGGACTAGACGGGGTTTCCAGTCCGAGGCGAAGCCAATAAATAAAGAGTTACAAGATTTTAGCCCGGAAAAGCAAGAATTCCAGTCTTTGCATATGCTCTGCTCATGCGCAGAGTCGAGGACATCGTATCCCATGTGTTGGACTCTTGAGTAGTATTGAATAGAGCGTGCTTTCAGGTTGAATCTAATTCGGACAGAGTGGTATTGCCTCTACTCTGTCCAAGGTCCCGATGATTGTTATATGAGGGATAACAACTCAGGAAAGAGTACTTTGAAATCCATTTCAAAGTCCTTGGACTTTGAAATGCATTTCAAAGTACTCTTGAGCGGACTTTCCGGGGTTTCCAGGTCCATCATGTGACCGGATTTGATGCACCGGATTGGCTGGTTACCTCATGAATAATGAATGAGTATGAGAAGGATTATTTACAGCTGACTGCTATCAAGCAACATGACTATTGTGCATAAATATACTTATTTATACCAATTTAACAAAACTGTTGTCACCGTCAAAAAGAACAAGCAACAATATACACGTTGACTGAAGTGGGCTTACTTGACATAGCGCTTGCGCGTGGGGCCGGTGTTGCATGGCCATTATGCGAAGCTCTTATATATATATGAATACATTGATTATCATCAGGGGGCTCCTGTACATGTTATCAGTTAATAATACCAACGTCTTCTTTGTTCTTGGCTTGTCGCTTGTTGATTTTACGGCGACAACATGTTACCCCGCAAAAAATAAATGCAAAGTTTGATTTGATTTTTGAAAAAAATACTGATGGATAAGAAGCTGATTTTGGAAAAAAATACTGATGTGGATAATTAAGAAGCTGCTTAAAGAAATTATCTCAATAAAATTGACTGCAGAAAAAGGTGCCGATATATCAAGGGTTAAAATAGAATGTAAATCAATGGGAGGAGGGGGGGGAGGGGGGGTACATGGAACCAAAAGTATGCCGCGAGTTCGCATTGCGCGCAGTGGCAGACATCGATTTTTCAACACCGACTCAGGTCCCCATCGGCAAATACCCGTCAGGGATCTTTCCGGCAAGGATGAATGCTAAATCAGTCCTAATATAGGCTTGGTTCGACGATACCGCTTTCCCGATATCTCTCTGCGCGCGCAGGCAAAGAAATGGATTTTCTGCCTTGACCAAGGCCCCACAAATGAAAATAAAATAATGACCTACAATGAAAAAAAAATGGGGACTGTTACATGTTCAACAGTTGTGAATATACTATTGTCGCTGCCAATATCAGCGCATGTTTTCCTAACATAGCATAACATCTTCTTCGCAGCGCCCTTTTCCCTTTTTTTCGCGGTCTTTAGAAGCAGAAAGAACGGCAGAAGAGATATTCAAATAGAGTGATATAAGCTAGATTTGGGTAATTACGTGTAAACCTGTCAGTACTTCTTGGATAAATCAGTTAAGAATATAAACGTTAAAAAGGTCGACAAAAACTTACACACTAGTTTTGATAATGTAATTGATGTTACTATCGTTCAAGCAGTGGCACAGCTCCACTGTTTTATTGACGCCAGACCAACCATAAACTCCAGAAGCTGCAACTTTAATCTATGGTGCAAACTGTACACGAAGACGTAGGTCGAAGTTCTGGAGGACAAAGCATAGTTGTATGGAGATCCATTAATTTTAAAGCTGAGTGCGCTTTTCGCTCGAAACTGCGGCAATCAAAATTGTAGTGTACGCACCAGTTGTGCGCAGTTGGAATTGACGTGCGCAAATATTACTTCAACACGATAATTAAAGGTACCTACCGTGAGTTCTAAGGTGTAGAGCACCGCTTTGATGATCGAAGGTGAGACCTTTAGTTCTCGAACGCAAAACCGATGCTAATTTTCCAAGACGAATCTCAACTCCTCTAGTACTGAGAGTCTCGTGAAAGGATCTCAATTTGTCATGATAGACGCACTTAGACATTTTTCCTTGGTGTAATTAGACAGGCTTGCCCAGTTCCTGTCATGATACTTCATCGATATATTTCTCTCTAAAAGCATTTTGCAAAAGACTGACATTTGATTACTGCGATACGAATCATAATCACTGAAATAATATTTGTCTAAAACCTCCATTGGACACATTGCCTATAGGGGAAGATTGGATGGATGGCTGCCTAGAACTGGAAGTATACGTAACACAGCCGTAAACACATCTTTCAGAGGATAATTTATATAAAATGTATAATATTGAAAATTGTATATTATATATCTTTATATAGTTTTGTAGCTAGAGGACCACTTGTTTGTTAGCTTATGCTATTTGTCTGTCACCCTATTCTAAATAAAGATTATTGTTATTGTTATTATTAATCACACTAATTTCGACTGTCAAATGAGCGAACATCAATAAGTTGGAAATTTAATTGGAAAAAGAGGCAGCAACGAGCTATAAATCATTTTTAAGGAGATCGAACGCGAATGACAGATTCGATGAAATCATTAGGAAACATATATTTCAAATAATCATTCAGTTCGAATGGGAACAATTAAAACAAGTATTCAAGCAGGAAATGGAAAAACATAAGACAAGGGGCTTAGTGGAAATGAAAGGCTATAAATTACTTTATAAGGATATCAAACGTGGAATGTCAGAGCTGAGTGAAGTTGGGAACAAAGCAACCTTATTTTCTGATATGACCTGCCATTGTCAAATAAATAAAATAAATAGAATTAGTATATACCACATGACAAGTGAATAGTGCTTTTCGTGCGCTGTGATTGGTTAATCAAACTAGGGATATCCTTGGCTATTCACCTCCCGCGAGCAAAACAAGATGGTCTCAAGGTACTTAAGGCCTGGTTCAAAAAGGCAACTTGGAAAATCACATTTCTTGTAATAACTCGCTGCTCTAATTTACTTAGGCACTCATATTTAGGCATAAGGTTATATACAAGATTTGAGACAATTTAGATCTAACAATTGTGACGTCATGTGGTCACGTGACCTTATGGAGGAAAATATAGTTTTTCTTAAATGCGGTCGCGAATTCAATTCACAATGAAATACCTTTTACGTAATAGCGTTAAGGATAACCAGTTAAACAAGATAGCGTTTAGAAAACCTCGGAATTATATATAGTTTAAGAGAAAACTACAGAAATATAATCTGATGAAATGGTCACGTGACCTCTTTTCCGAAATATTCTCCTTGCAAAAAGCGGGAGACAGGTTTTCTAAACGAGGGTTAATAGATGATCATAAACGTGATTATACACAACTATTTGCTTTCACTTTCCTCTTAAACTGGCGACCGCATTTTATATTTTGTTTTCAAAATTCTTTGTCACGTGGTTAACCACGTGATACGCTATTTTGGATTTCATTCACTTAAATGAGTAGAGGATATAAAACTCTCAAGCTGTGCCAAGTTTTGTGATGTTTAGTCAAAATGATTAGACATTATAATTTTTTTCGTTTTTCTGCTATTTAAGGCTTGAACCAGGCCTTAAGTACCTTGAGGTGTCTTTTTCTCCTTGAAAATAAATTTTATCTATTTGGTTAGCTATTCACTTGTGTGGTATATACTAAAACAATTATTCCTCGAAGTGGAGGTGATCATGAGTAGTGGTGGATATTTACCAAGCCGCGAGTCTTCGAGCAATAAAAAAAATCATTCAGTCAAAATGAACTAGAAAAATGGGTGGTATAGCAATTTCGAGCTGTGAAAATTGTACCCTGGTTCCAGAGGCTTTGTTTTAAGATCTATAATACGATGTACGCCGCGAAGCGGTGCCCCGCGAGCTGCGAAGCAGCGAGAAAGAAAATCAAAGCCTCTGGTCGCGGCCGTTATGAATCTCACTTTCATGCAAACACCTAATCAATGACAGCCGTCAAACATGTCAAATACAATCGATCAATCAGTACTTTTGTAAGACGATCCCCCTTCGCTGATTGGTCGATTGTATTTGACATGTTTGACGGCTGTCATTGATGATGTGTATGCATGAAAGTGAGATTCGTAACGGCCGCGACCAGAGACTTTGATTTTCTTTCTCGCTGCTTCGCAGCTCGCAGCGGCGTACATCGTATTATCACAGGCAGCCCAAGCTGTGATCTTGTACAATGGCACTTACGTTGTCAATAAAGGACTGAAAATTCACCACAGTGTTGATAATTTACTGTTCTATTGCCCTGATGTGTTAGTTTTGCGTTTAGAAGGTTTGGGCCGGTACAATCTACACGTTCAAAGTGGAGCATCGTGTCAAAATATCCAAACTCTTCATGAATAAGCGCCAGTTTTAAATAGAAATCAGTGCAATTGTTTGTAAATCTTATTTGTGAAGCAAATTATAAGCATTTTAGAGTGAAGAACCACAATTTCGGAACCTGCTAGACTACGGTGTTTATTTGATCAATGAATATGCTAATTGTCACTATTTTAGTAGCTTATGTGGCTGAAATAGCTCAGATATGGTTGAAAATCACTCCTATTAACTCCAAGATTGTTATCCGTTGGCAGCGATCAAGTGAAAGTGCAAGATAGTCGTGTTTTGGCATTACGTTTTGTGTTTTAGCGACAAAAATGTCCGAGACAGGTCGAAAATTATGCTAATTTTGGCAGTCCCAAGCATAATAGTTTTATTTCTCAAAAATGCTACATTGAATTCCCAAGCTTGAATCTTTCTAAACTGAAAGAGCAGCTCTTCTGGGGAATGGCGTTTTCTTCAAAATTTTATGTATCAGATTCCTTTTTCGTACCAAAAAATTAACTCTCGCCGGGAACGTGCATCGTCTTTTACATTATAATGCACCAAGGTAAGTATAGTAATGAGATGATCGCAAGGCTACTACTTTCATTATTTTATTGCATGTATAATGTAGGTTACAGTACCTTTTGGTGATCAACAGATACCCTGCATATAGATCAAAATGGATATGGTCGCGCATTCGCGATCGGTAAATCGTATTCTCAAGTTGTAAGAGAACATGTTCTAGACTTACATCACCAAGGACTGTCAGAAAGACAAATTTGTGAGCAAGCTAGCGTCAGCAAAGGGTTCGTGAACAAAGTCGTGAAAGAGTAAAAGTTTAAAACATTTTCTGTGTCTATGACGGCTTTCTGTGGACGAAGAAAGACTGCCCTAACTCAAAATGTTGTCGACTATCTTGAAGTAGAAAAATTAATGAAACCAAGTACGTACTCACATGAGTTACAGAATAGATTATTGCTTGATGGTATTTGTTTACCAAACCAATTACCTTCTCCATCAACTGTGAACAGGTGTTTGCGTACTGAACTAGGGATGACCAAAAAAGTCATCAGCCAAGTGCCCTTGGAATCAACTAGTGCAGAAAACATCCACCTACAAAACGAATTCCTCGACATAATTAGCAGAACAGATCCAAGCACTTTACATTTCTTCGACGAGTCGAGCGTTATCGTTACAACTGGTAATCGCAGATATGGTAATTCGTACTTAGGAACACCAGCTATCGAGTTCCAAAAGAAAGCTTCCAACGCTAATTACACGATAAATCTCCTACATTCAGCACTACGAGTGGACCTCTTCAATATCTTAGATGGGCCTTCAAATGGGTTCGAAATGCTCCTGTTCTTTGAAGATGCATTGACAGCAGCAAATCATGGCCAGCTTTCGCGGACATTGAGCCCGCGATGAAGCAGCGGTCTCCCCCAATCGAATAATCAAAATGGCGAATACAAATACAAAGGCTTGACTGGGAAGCGATCAAATCAAGGCAAATTAAAGTTTACGTTCTGAAGAAAATTAATTTGCCGTGGTAGAATAGTTTTCTACTACTCCTTATGCTTTGTTCTGGCTAATAAAAATTACAAAAATACAATTTCCTATGTTTATTTGAAGAAATATTCGATAGCCTGTATATCGTACATACTGCCTCTGTAAATTTGGATAGAAACATGCGAAAGTGCGAAGTTCCAAGTCTAATTGTCGAAATTCTGAGGACTTGTTTCAATTTGCCGTGGTGGATATATAAATTAGACTTACTTGTAAGGCCATTCACGAAAGCATGTCCAGATTGGAAATAATTCATGTTTATTTGAGCGCTTTGAAAATGCTTAGCCTGCGTAGCGGCGTACGGGAAAAGGGAAGGAGGGAGGGGAAGGGGGGAAGGGGAGGAGGGGAAGAGAGGAGAGGGGATTGGGGAGAGAGCTGAAGGGAACGCCTGCAATGATAACCCCACATTCCTCGTATTTTACGTTCAAATTTTGAACGTAAAATTCCCATTGGTTAATCAGCTGTCAATCAAATGCCTCTATTGTTTTAAATGAAAATTGATCTCCGTCGTTTGAAGCGACGGTCTAAACACTGGCGATTCTGAGATGGCCGTATCGTTATAAAACAGAACAAAACTCAGTGTTATAAACTCCTTGTTATAAGGAAAAGGTCGCAAAGCCTAATTTTTAGAGTATTCGCTGAAGTGAAAGGAGAAGCGGTTTTTCAAGTACAACACGAAGCCGATTGAGGCCAAGTTCTTGGGAATCTCTTGTACTACACGAGTCGCCGCCAAAATTGATCTTCGCTAGTGCTGAAGAAGTAGACTGATTCCATAAGCGGCTGCATGTTTTCGCTCTTTTACCCTGGAGGTCGCTCAGAATCGGCGACAAAGAGCGAACAGACCGACTTATGGAATCAGTCTACTGAAGTAGTAACAGACAAAAGGACTCCACAAGGGGTTTCAGCAAGTCAGGCTAAAATACCACAACTGTGCTTTGAACAAGAAGCTCGAGTACCCTGGTTCCAGAGGATTTGTTTTAAAAGCTCTATAATACGATGTCGAACAAGTTAGGGTAAAACTCGAGCTAATCGTAAAGTAGAAAGCTTAATTAACTCGTAATGTTGACAGTTGATTCTCTAGATATCTGGCCTTCTCTTCTCTTCTCGATTCTTATATACTGGACTGATAGTCTCTAATAAAAACTTCCACGGTAATTTAACTTTCTGGGAATCTAAGGATTAAAAGGAAGGATTCAGTTGAATGTGGGTATCTCAGTACGGACCGAAGTTCAAAGGTTTTTTGAAAACGGCGATTCGATCAGGAGTTCGTTCAGAAACGTCCGCAATCGTATAAATATGTTGACAGTTGTATGATTCTGTAGATAACTGTCTCTAATAAAAACTTCCTTTCTTCCTTTCATTTAAGTGCTATGTTTATTCAGTTTGTGTAGCCTTTTATAAATACCATAGATCGTAAAAAGACTTTTAAGCGCTCCATGCCTTTCCCTCGCTCGATTGTCAAATTACATGTACATTTCACACTTCACAGTGTAAAAAAGACGATTTTGATTGGTTTATTTATTTCGCAATCTTGAATATTAATTAGGGGGTGTATTGAGGAATGTGGGGGTTTCATTGCAGGCGTTCCCTTCCGCTCTCTCCCCAATCCCCTCTCCCCAATCCCCTCCTCCCCTTCCCCTCCCTCCTTCCCTTTTCCCGTACGCCGCTACGCAGGCTAAAAATGCTCCATTATCACAAAATGAGAACACCAAATGTCCGCTTCCGGTGGACGAAGAATAGTGAAGTTTGAAGTCGAAACTTTACCGAAAATCATCATGTTTGGCATCAAAATAAACCTTAGATATCAAGCTTTCATTTGCCGTAAAGATCCATGGGATAGCTGTTAAAGCACAGGGATACCGTCGCAAGTAATTTAGATTTATCCAAGTCCGGGCCTGAGGGCGCTTGGGCTCCCTGTGCTATTGATCAAAATCGTCGAACCGAGTTAGTATTTCGATTCTAAAATGTTTCTTCGATAATATTGAGCTCTAATTATACCTAACACATACAGTTTGGTAGTTGTTTTCAATTCGAATGGTGTTTAATTCACTAAAGGAGCCTTATGGAACGTGTTTTAGAGCGAATTTGACTGATACTCGAGGTATAATTTAAAAATGAAAGTCGTTGCGTGACTTCCGGCTCAGGATGACCGGAATAGCTGGCCATGCCTGATGGTAGTGTTATTTTGGAAAGAGGCGACACCGTCGTGATGGATAATTGTGGATTTCATCACGGTCGTTTTGCCGAAGGGATGTTACGTGACATGTTTGAAGAATTTGGCGTAAACCTGGTTTTTCAGCCTCCCTATAGCCCACATTTCAACACATGCGAACTGTGTTTTCACCAGCTGAAGAGCTATCTTCGTCGGTACCCAAAATTTACAGAAGAGCAGACCAAAATTGCCATATCGGAGGGACTGTCTCAGATAACAACACAAAATTCGCTGGATTACTTCAAACATTGTGGTTGCCTGATGTGAAATTTTACTTAACTGAGGAAGGTGTGCTGATCAGGATCTTATTAATATTCATTTCCATGACGTCAGTCGACGCTTTCCGAAAGAGTTCTCGGGTTTCGTTTTGTTTTTGATCGACTGATCGACTAGTCTCCCTCGCATCCGTCTTTAGCGAGAGCAACTCATTATTATCGCGCGATAATTCGTTGTTATCGCGCGATAGTGTGCTTCTATCGCGCGATACTTTGTTATTATCGCGCGATACTTTGTTATTATCGCGCGATACTTTGTTATTATCGCGCGATAATTCGTTGTTATCGCGCGATACTGTGCTTCTATCGCGCGATACTTATCGCGCGATACTTTGTTGTTATCGCGCGATAATTCGTTGTTATCGCGCGATACTGTGCTTCTATCGCGCGATAGTTATCGCGCGATACTTTGTGGTTGTGCTTCTATCGCGCGATACTTTGTTGTTATCGCGCGATAATTCGTTGTCATCGCGCGACACTGACATGTCATGTGATCTGATTAAAAGTGTCTCGTATTACATGCCCATCGATTTATTGTTTTATTTCTTATTGTTCTACCTATATTTCGTTTTATTTTTTTACTTTTTACTCTTTTCCTTTTCCTTTTCATAGATATATATTTTTATTTATTCACCCCCCTCCCCCCCTCTCTATCATATATAAAGACAACCACACTACCACACTCCCCTCTTTGCCGCAGTCTACCAGTTCAGTTCAGGTCAGTTTATTTACAAATAAGTTACTTTACATAAGATAAAGTGATTCCAATAAACCTGGACATTACTAACTACACCAATACACACTATTAGACACTCACTCTTTTGTTTCTTTGCATGCAATAAACACTGACAGCTAATTAGTAGTGCCCAGGTTTATTGGAATCACTCTAACACCGACCAGCAAATAGCAATTAAACTAACCTAGGCGGGTGCTGTAAAATTTAATATATATATTTAGTTTACAATATTATTTTGTTTGTTTCATATTATAACTGTGTGTCAGAGAAGAAGAAAAGAGTCAGGAATATACTACATAAATATTCAATTGATAATTACAAAGACTGGGAAGTATGTACAAATGAAGCTCTGACAAGTACGTTACCGGTACAAAATTTTAGACCCTGCCCTGCCCTGTCTACACACAAAGAACATTTTTTTACTTTATTTTCATCTTCATTCATTCTTTATCTTTTATTTTAATTTCCCTGTACCCTTTATTTTATCTTCTATATCTCTACCCACATTTCTGAATTTATTTTTTACTTTTTATGTTTCATCTTTCGCCTATACAGCCACTGTTCTCTGTTTCTTTACATAATTATGGGTTAAATTGCATTTGCCTGCTATGAAAAGAGAACTGACAGTTATAGAGAAAATAGAGAAATAAATATACAATGGTTCTCGACCAACGTATACCTGCACGTCAGTTATAATATTGATCTGGCTTGCCGGTATTCAGGTATATAAAAGCAATATTCATCGAGGGAAGTACAAGAAATGCACAAAGAAGAAGAACAAGTGTGTTCGCCACCATGTTGTCTGCTGACATGTCGAATAAGTAACGTATTACATATACAATCATTATCGCGCGATAACAACGAATTATCATGCGATAATAACAAAGTATCGCGCGATAAGTATCGCGCGATAGAAGCACAGTACCGCGCGATAACAACGAATTATTGCGCGATAATAACAAAGTATCGCACGATAAGTATCGCGTGATAGAAGCACAGTATCGCGCGATAACAACGAATTATCGCGCGATAATAACAAAGTATCGCGCGATAGAAGCACAGTATCGCGCGATAACAGCGAATTATCGCGCGATAATAATGAGTTGTTATCGCGCGATAGTACAACAGTATCGCGCGATAGAAACACAGTATCGCGCGATATTCTTACATGAAATTATTGTTTGTTGATGGCCCTCACGGGGCTGCGTAGAATTCTCCACAGCCAGAATTAGGTTTGCACTCAGTAAAAGAACATTTATACTCCATTTTTCAATACATACTCTACAGACAACGGCATACCAATGACTGATTGCATGGGCTCCCTGTGTATTTCAACCACAGATAGCCCACCAAACTATCTAACGAGTGCACAAATATAGAAAAATTAGATATATATTCATAGAGCACGACAACATATACTTCATTAGAGTTTAATTTTAAAACGAAAACGATACCCAGACTTGTTATACCCTCTACCACCCCCACTGGTACAAAAGGAGTGGGGGACTGGGAACGAATTATATCAATGTAAACACGGAACCCGGCTAAGAATTGAAACTAAGTTGTTTACTCGATTATTTTCAATTCTTTAGCTCCATTCTCGATTGATGTTTGATAAATGTATAACTGGATCTCTGTAGACGTATTTTCACTGAAGATTCGCACACAATGGAAATTACAAGAACATCAGAAGCCATGAAAACACTGTTACGATCTGGACTGATCGTTGAATATACGGCATTTATACGTACAATGGCCACTTGATTCCCTAACCTTGGAGGTCAAGCAATTATTCTACATGTTATAGACGATTCAGAAGGACTTACTATGACTACCAAGCTCTGGTTAAGCCTATTCAGGTATTTAGTTTTGTTGTTAGTTCGAACCGATCGAAATCTGACAGAAGTTCGATTTGGGCATTTTCCCCAAGTGTGAACGCTCACGATTTTTTCAAAAATGCTATGCAGAAAGATTTTATTGGCGTTTTGTATTGATAAACATTAGTACTTTATTCACATATAGTGACGAGTTTGAATCAGGTGCCACGATTTTGAAAAAAGCCCTCAAAGTTGGGGTGGTTTGGGATTATGAATACAACGCGTGCACGAGGGTCCATATTCTTCCTGATTCCATTACAATGTGAGATGCAAATTCTTAAAACCAAATTGCCGAAGAAACTAGAAGGATATAGCTACACATCCATGCAAAAAGTATTGCATTTAATCTCGAATTAACTTTATGCGGCAGTTGCAAAATCTTGACATTTTACAGTCTGCTGGACTTCGAAATTGCCATGAGCAGCGCAACTACTTAAAAAAATTATAAAAAAATATTTAAATTATTTTCAAAGAAACCAAATCGATATTAGTGATTCCTTATGTCAGACCTTCAAAATACAGGAGTATTAGCCATTTCGGAGTTGCGCGGAAAACTGGTAACTAGTGAGTCGCGCGTTGTGTTGTGGGACTGTTTTGAGGGACGTTTTTCAAGATGGCGTCCTTGGAAACATACGATGCTGTCTGTGATGCTACATCTAAGTCCAAAAAAGATGATTTTAAATTAGAAGAGCGAGATGTTCCTGGAGCAATGTTACCTCGACCACCTGAACAGTGTTCAGTGGCGATCTTAAGACGCTGGCTTTGCTGCAGAGGCGGAAAAATGTCTGGGAATCGCAAAGAGTTACTCACGAGGTCAGTCTGCCTTCTTCAGTTCTTGTAATCGTTATTGTTGCTTGAGTTTCGAGTATTCTCTTGATTTTGCAAACTTAGACAATGCCTAAACGTTTGTTTTTAATTCTAGGGTAAATAACTACATAGAAAACGATCTGGCTCAAGATATTATTGATCCAGACAGAGGATCAAACACTGAAAGAAAGAAGGCAGAGCTTGGCTTACATAACAAAGTTAGCGATTTTGGAAGTTTTCCCGATAAAGGATTTGAAGTCGGAGTTTCTAAAATCCCAACCATCACGTATTCTCACATATGGAAATACCTGATTGAAGATGTGGAAGTCAGAAAACAACTGTCGGTTGAAAAACCAATTGTAAAAGGGTACAATTTCTTCAAGTCTGGAAAGATTGTAGGAATATATGCAAAAGTACAAAGTGAAGCTTTTTACATAAAAAGCAAAGTCATGCCCTCCTATGCAAAGACTGGTGCTGCTTATACTGTAAAAATTATAATGGAAAACAATTCAAATAACATCCTCAATGCCATTTGTCCATGTCCAGCTGGCGTTGATGGGCGCTGCAATCACTTAGCAGCAACTCTGTTTGCCATTGAGAACATACAATCAAAGGCCAATACACAGAACATACAATCAAAGGCCAATACACAAGTACATGTTCCTTGCACTTCCCAGCCATGCAAGTGGAGTGTTCCCCCCAAGCGACGTGCTGAGCCCACAACAATCCAAGAGGTTAACTTCCAAAAGCATGTCTGGGGAAAAAGAGAAAAATCTCCATCGAATGCCAAACCCTTTTATATTGATGTGAGGGTTCCTGGAACAAGTCACAGTCATGATTTCAATGAAATGCACCAAAAATTGAAAAAACTAGAAGAAAAGAATGGAAAAAAAATTGGACTAACATTCATAATTCCCCATGATATGGATATCACAGATAAAACAGATGCAGAATACATAGAGTCTACAGAAGTCCACCCACATCAGCCTAAATGGGTTCTTCTCTCTCCAATGAAAGACCAGCCTTTATCATTGAACCAAATTTCAGAAAGGGCTTCAAGAGTGAAACAGCGTCTCTTTGATTCAAGCAGAAACTTCAGACCAACAAACTTGTCGTGATTGGTATGATGTAAGGCAACCAAGGATAACTGCATCACAATGCAAGAGATGCATTTTAAGAACAACAACTAGTCCAACCAAGGCAGTGGAAGATATATTGTCATATGGTATGAAGGTACAAACAAAAGCAATGAAAGATGGTATAGAATGGGAGCCCAAAATACTAGAGAGGTTTATGAAAGACACTGGACATCATGTAAGACACTCTGGATTTGTTATATCTGACAGTCATCCCTTTCTGGGTGCATCCCCTGATGGTATTACAGAGGAAGAGAAGCTGGTGGAGATAAAGAAAGTCAATTCAAAGGAAGGAGAGGGTCTGGCCAAAACAATGTGCAGACTCACAATCTATAAAGATAATGGTAGTGAACTTATGATTAACAGAAAGCATAAGTATTTTTATCAAATGCAACAGCAATTATTTTGTACTCAAATAGATGAATGTCATTTTATTATATGTAATGGTGATGACATTCATTATGACATGGTTTCATTTGACTCAACATTTTGGGATGAAGTACTTCAAAAACTAGAATTATTCTACTTTGAACATGTCTTTCCTGAGCTTGTATATCCAAGATTGAAGTATGGACAAGGAAGATGGAACTCAAAAGAACTACAATTCCCCAGATTAGACTAGCTAAGTACCATGCTTAGAGTACAGCTATTTCAAAAAATGTTGTCTTGTGAATACTGCATTGTGATTGAAAATTTAAAATGAAAACTTCAAATGTTGGGTTAGTCTGGCCTCTGAAAATATTTATCGCAACGACTTGAGCTGCAATTCAGTATGCAGTAATAATTCAGTATTCACAAGACAATATTGTTTTTGAAATAGCTGTATACATACAGTCAATGTCATGAAGGTTGTCTACCTCGGAAAAGCACGTTTACACATTTACACATTTGCACATTTACACATTCGCAACATCACGTGTATATATTCGTTTTGCGCACGTGAAATTCAGAGTCTATAGATTCAGCAGACATGAGTATACTGCCATAAGAATGCCGCGGCCTTATACAGAAGATTTCAGGTGGAGAATTGTATTTCAGCGCTTGTAAAAGTGCAAATCTGTAAATGTGTAAATGTGCAAATGTGTAAATGTGCTTTTCCGAGGTGGACAACCTTAATGACATTGACTGTACTTGTATATAGAGAAATCACTTTTTACTAAATTTAAATGATATTTTTATTACAAATAATTATATTTAAAATATCTTATAATGAATACCAGTGAACAATATTTAAGCATACTTGTACAAACCTATTTACTGTTACATTATACCAACAGTACTAGTCTTTGTGTTACTATTTGAAATAATATATAAGGTATTGTTTACAATACATAGAGGTTATTAGTCGGCTAAGCAACTAATACGGCTGTGTATTTTTACGAGTCATTTGGTATTTTGGCGAGCCTTTAGGCGAGCCAAAATACATGACGAGTAAAAATTCACAGCCGTATTAGATGCTTAACTTAGCCGACTAATAAGTTGTTTATTATATTTTTTTGTCAAAGAAACTAGCTATTCTGGTGAAAGAAAAACAACAAAGCGAAAACTTGAAAATCTCTGTACGAGCGCGCGCTAGCCAATGTAGAATTCTCGCACGCTGATTGGTTAATTTTCATCGCACGATTCTGCATGAATGATTGGAAAGCCAGTTTGAAGTAACTACCCAAAATACGGTCCCATATTTCGCGCGTTCTTGTGCATATTTCGTGCGTTCTTTGACAAAAAATATAATAAAATGTCAGTATAGGTTTAGTATTATTGTGTTCTACTGTTGGCAATAAAATATATCAAATTTATTGTTTATAAATAATGTATGTCAGTCTATCATGGGTGGGTGAAAGTTAGATAGACAAACGACCAACACCCAGATGTCTGAAGCAATATCAGAGAGTGAAATAGGAATTGGGTGGTCAAAAAAATGCCAGTTTTTCAGTCTTTCCATATATCTTTCCACATGAATTCGTAGACAAGCAATTTTTCTGTTGTGCTCTGCCTCCTCTTTCATAAACTGTCGTTTATCCTTCAAAAAGTGTGGCAAAACGAGACGTCCTCCTACAGATGCCAGTTCATCTCTGATAGTAAAACCCTTGTCAGCCATTACAGTGTCCCTTATCTGTATGTGTTTCAAGTAACCAGACTTTTTAATTATGTCTGGATCACTGATGGACCCACAATATAAGTCACTACAAAAGGAAACCACTCCATTTGGAGTAATTCCTATTAATGCTTTAATTTCATTGTGGTCCTTGATTTGTAGCTGGAGTAGCAAAGGGATCTTTTGTCCAAGCTAGAAGGTGATTCCATCTGAATCTCTGTACAGTCGATGATTGACACTAAACTAAGGGAAAATTTCTTGAATATAGGAGGCATGTAATGCATAATTTGCTGTTTAGAGGGCCATTGAATACATACTGGTTCCAATTCTATTCTCATGAATCTGATCCATGTTCTACAAATGCTTGAAACCGTAGATACTGCCACACGAAATCTCTCTGCTAAGTCTTTCTCAAGTAATCCCAGTCTCAGTCTCATTGACACCAAAGTAAACTCTTGCCACAATGTTAGCTTTCGCCTTGATCCTACGTTTGTTTGGATCAAAGTTAGCTCTTGGTATGTTGCCATAGTTCATATTGGCTGCCTTATCTTTCAATAAATCAAAACAAAATACCATCATGCCATAATTAGGGAATCCAGTAAAGAATGCAATATTATCATCGCTGCCTTTGTGGTCGTCAACATTGAACTTTGGTTTTGTTTTCAACTCGTTCAATTCTCTCTTTAAGCTTTCGACTTGCTTTCTCAAATCCTCCATTTCTTGGGAGAGCTTTCCTTCAGCATGATTTTGTTCTATGTTTGGGTTGTCGGTTACAGGATTCTCAAGTTCTTTTGCAACGGAATCTAGCAGATCATCGACTACTTTGTAAACCTCTGGCATATGTACTTCGTGCTCACTAGATAATTCGTTAACGGCCTTCGTTTCTGTGGGATGCATGACAACTTTCTTCTTCTTTTCTATAAGTTCATTCTTCATGATGATTCTGCGTTTGATTGGAGTTGTTGACCAAGGAAAAATAGTAGGTAGTTGAGTT
Source organism: Actinostola sp. cb2023 (assembly GCA_033675265.1). NCBI lineage: Eukaryota > Metazoa > Cnidaria > Anthozoa > Actiniaria > Actinostolidae > Actinostola > Actinostola sp. cb2023. Next base: position 43,935 of record JAUJYZ010000911.1, on the reverse strand, counting down.
CTGGACATCCTTTCTCCTTGTGCAAAATGGGCTCCACAAATCCTCGTTCGATCGGAATTAACCTTTAAATTAACGTTCCTTATCAGTCTGATGTACTCTTTTCGAATTTGCCTATTCGTCGGTATGGTGTGAAACTTTAAGCCAGGAGAATTCCTCCAACTATTAGAACAGCTAGGAACACAGCAATTATATTTTACCATGTTGCTCGATCAATGCTATGATGGCGTCGATAACATAACATCGTCCCTCAAAACAGTCCCAGAACACAACGCGCGACTCACTAGTTACCAGTTTTCCGCGCAACTCCGAAATGGCTAATAAGAGAAATTCATTTCGATCGAAAAAATGATGGGCGTGTTTTACGGAGACACCCACTTAATTAAGGCGTTCACGTTTAGTTATCAGTATCGCCTCTATCAAGTTTTTAGCATGGTACTGATATATCTCTTGTTGTATTAGGGCCTACTAATGTTTACAGCTTTTGGATTCGTGAAAATAAGCAAGGTGACGGAGGAAAAAAGTTGGAAAAGTTTGTAGACAAGTATGCCGATAAGTTAGACAGTGAAGCTGCACTTCGGATTTACCAGACAGCAATGGTTTGCGAAGGAAACTTCATGAGATCAGCGTGTAATCAGATCCTTAAACCTTTACCCGATGGTTTGAAAGGACAGTTGGAAAAGTAACCGACCGTGGCAAACACCCAGGGAGGTTGCTCAGTCCCATATAAAAGTGATAAGGATGCTCGTCGTACCTTTTAAGAGTTCAAATCGTAGTTTGGTACAGCCATACGGTGTTAGAAACTGGTGTTAATAAACGACTCCCGTTACAATTAATTATCCAGGTGTATTTTAGCGTATTTTCCTAAGACATATTATGACTTACTTATCGATGTCAGGAAACCGCTAATTTTCATTTAGAATTGGCAAATTATGTGTTGCCATATCAACAAGTTCGAGATCCGATGAGCATCCCCAACACTCCTTATATGGGAGCCCCTCCCTGGAGACATGTAAGCAACATAGTGTTGTTAATATGAGGCTCAATTTTTGATTCGTCCTAAGATAAATAAAGGTAAGCATAACACATTTTATAAATATACCACAATTATGCATGATGAAACAGTCATAAGTGACAAGTAAACGTTTGTTAAGTCAGAGTACTGAAAGAAGCACATAGTGTTCCAAGGGAGAAAGGTATAATTTATGAGTATACCCAGTATGAGATCCACCTCTGGATGATAAGGCGTCCTCAATAAATATTGTATTAAATAATTATAACAATGCTGAATTATAATAATAAATTAAATAATTATTCTCTAATATATGGTTCGTGTTTGATTAATCATTACTTCGTTCTTCGTTTATATCCACCATCTTCATTTTTGATAGCTTTCTGATCATCAAACGAAGTGTGATCCATCCCCATATAGGGTAGCCTGCGAATACAGCCGCTTGAAAAACCGAGTCCCAAAGTCTTACTTTGTTTCGGTGAATTTCCTTCGCATGTCCAGAAAATCAATTTTACGATAGACTCCGAAGGCATCGGGCGCAAAGAGATATTTGTGATCAGCGGCACTAATCAACTGAATGATATGGCAGAAATTAACAGTATTCGTGTGTGCTCATTAACCACCTTATCTGAGATTGTTGATCTGGAAACCTGATTGAAATGTAATTTCACGAGTAGCCTTACAGCAATTTAATTCTTTGTTGTCAAGTTTCTATAGTAACATTACTGATTCTCAGGTCAATTTAGTTACCTCGATGTTGTACTTTATTTCTCGAAATGCTGTCATTCGGCGTTCTTAAAACGGGGATCTAGTAACTCAGTTTTATACATCTTGGTTAGGTAATGCAAGGGAAGTTCCTTCCTGTTCACTCAGTAATATTACCTTTGTAACCTTTGTTGCCTTTACTGTGAAATCATGACAGTTAAAGAAGACATTTCTCTTAGGTAAACTAATCTAATTTTTGGATTAAAAATTGGACATGGTATAATACAATAATTAATAGAGATAATAAGTCGCCAGCAATAGTGAAATCATGTGAGATGAGTTAGAATTATAAGTTGGCTCAGTGGTGCTTTTCTCTGCCTTCATTGCTGGTTTGCACTTGAGCATGTATGGGCAGATGAATGGATGAAGGAAGGAAGGAAGGAAGGAAGGAAGGAAGGAAGGAAGGAAGGAAGGAAGGAAGGAAGGAAGGAAGGAAGGAAGGAAGGAAGGAAGGAAGGAAGGAAGGAAGGAAGGAAGGAAGGAAGGAAGGAAGGAAGGAAGGAAGGAAGGAAGGAAGGAAGGAAGGAAGGAAGGAAGGAAGGAAGGAAGGAAGGAAGGAAGGAAGGAAGGAAGGAAGGAAGGAAGAAGGAAGGAAGGAAGGAAGGAAGGAAGGAAGGAAGGAAGGAAGGAAGGAAGGAAGGAAGGAAGGAAGGAAGGAAGGAAGGAAGGAAGGAAGGAAGGAAGGAAGGAAGGAAGGAAGGAAGGTTCTTGCTTTCTTGCTTTCTTGCTTTCTTGCTTTCTTGCTTTCTTGCTTTCTATCTTCCTTCCTTCATCTGCTGCCTGCCTGCCTGCCTGCCTGCCTGCCTGCCTGCCTGCCTGCCTGCCTGCCTGCCTGCCTGCCTGCCTGCCTGCCTGCCTGCCTGCCTGCCTGCCTGCCTGCCTGCCTGCCTGCCTGCCTGCCTGCCTGCATATATATATTGTGTTTGCTAATTGTAGCTATTACTATTTAGGCTATTTTATTCATGACTTGTGTGACATGCTTTTCAACGATTTGAAAAAATCTGCAGCCCTCATACTGCATCATATTATGGTAAGTTTATTCAAACTTTCTTCTTTTGTTTGACCACAATACTCCAATACTACTACTACTACTACTACTACTACTACTACTACTACCACTGCTACTACTACTACTACTACTACTACTACTACTACTACTACTACTACTACTGCTACTGCTACTACTACCACTGCTACTACTACTACTACTACTACTACTACTACTACTACTACTACTACTACTACTACTACTACTACTACTACTACTACTACTACTACCACTACTACTGTTACTGCTACTACTACTACTACTACTACTACTACTACTACTACTACTACTACTACTACTACTACTACTACTACTACTACTACTACTACTGCTACTGCTACTACTACCACTGCTACTACTACTACTACTGCTACTACTACCACTGCTACTACTACTACTACTACTACTACTACTACTACTACTACTACTACTACTACTACTACTACTACTACTACTACTACTACTACTACTACTACTACTACTACTACTACTACTACTACTACTACTACTACTACTACTACTACTACTACTACTACTACTACTACTACTACTACTACTACTACTACTACTACCACTGCTACTACTACTACTACTATACTACTACTACTACTACTACTACTACTACTACTACTACTGCCACTGCTACTACTACTACTACTGCTACTACTACCACTGCTACTACTACTACTACTACTACTACTACTACTACTACTACTACTGCTACTGCTACTACTACCATCTGTAAGGGGACCTGCATTTTAAAATTACTTAAATATATTTCCCAATGTCCTTAAAACTGAACATTGAAAACAATGAACATTTTTAACGTCAAATTAAAATATAACTTTATTTTTGCATTTTATTACATTATAATTAGCTTGACAAATCTCAAAACAAAATTGCATTTTTGAAGAGGGATTAATCCTCTTGTTATATTTTGTATTACCTATAAAAATATAGTGAAATACAGGTTAACAGTTAATTTAACTTAGGAGTAGAAGATAATGTGTATACTATGTTTTTAAGCCAATCAGTTGTGCATGTGCTATTGTGTGATAGGTCAGCGACGGCCAGGTACAACCTGATCACATCGATAAAATCGATAAAGCCTGTTATTGATTACCACGTATCCAGAATAGTATTGCGAAATCCATCCTTTAAACCCATTGCTCATGCCAGGCACTAAAAGAGAGAGAGGAAAAGAAGTAAGATAATTTTGATGTTTTGTCTATTTGTGTCATTTGTTTAAGTAGTTTTTTTTTAAGTAGAAAGGGGAGTTGGAGGATATTTGCAGAGTAAGAACAATATATGCCGGGACAGTTAAAATGACGATGAAGTAGAAGAAGAAGAACTAGAAGGACGAGAATTTCGAAGAACGAGAACAGCAAGTTAATAACAACATTTAAAACAAAAACAAAAACAAAAACAGCAACAACAACGACGACGTCGATGACGACGACGACGACAACAACAAGAATATAAGAAAGAGAGCAAGATCAAGAGCAAGAGCAAGGACAATATTAATTAAAACCGGAACCAGAAAAACAAAAAGAACTCGAGAAGAATAAGACTGAATAACAACATGAACCAGAAGGACGAGAACAACAAGAATAACAAGTTAAAAACAAACAGAGCAAGAAAACAAAAATAAACAGTGCAAGAGCAAGAGCAAGAGCAAGAGCAAGAGCAAGAGCAAGAGCAAGAGCAAGAGCAAGAGCAAGAGCAAGAGCAAGAGCAAGAGCAAGAGCAAAAGCAAGAGCAAGAGCAAGAGCAAGAGCAAGAGCAAGAGCAAGAGCAAGAGCAAGAGCAAGGATACAAAGTACGTAAGGTTGTTTTATCATATGACCTGTATTTCCCCGTGCGCGCGCTCTTAATAAAACCATTGGGAAAACGTCACGTGGTAAGGGCCGGACGTGTTGACGTACCCGGTCCGGAAAAAGCCGTCCGGCCCTGCTCGAATTTTGTCAGGATAATTTTTATGCTTTTTTTGCAGCAAAATTTATTTTTTAAATGTGAACATATGAAGTGAACAAAAACATTTTTTTTTGATAACATTATTTGATTGGTTCTTCTAGCGTAATCGCGCGTTTGTGTTCTTTTGAATGATGTTTAGTACCAAAATGGTCCATATGAAATGGTCATATGATAAAATGCTTATTGAATGAGTTAGGTCGGGCCGGACGGGAAAATATTTGGCTCTCGGTCATTCTGTACGGACCTCGCTGCGCTCGGTCCGTACTTCCATGACCTCCAGCCAAATATTTTCCCGTCCGGCCCTCCCACTCATTCAATAAGTACATAGTCTTACCGAAGCATTTATACTGAAAGCAGTAGCAGTAACGCCTGTTGGTATTTATTGCTCCAGTGATATATAATGGAAGGTAGATTGGTGCTGGAGCTGATGCTGGTTGTTTGAGTTCGTCGACGTCGTCTTTCACTTCAGGTTCAGCTTGAATCAAAACTGCACAACCCACGAACAAGAGAGCAAGAATTGACAGGTAAAGTTTCATCTGGAAAAATAACGAAGAATATCGAGTATTAAATTAAATATCATTGTTAGAAGATGTAATTTTGACATTATGAACCCATCAGAAAAAGACGTACATGAGTTCTTTAGCCTTACCTTGGTGGTATCAGTTTGGTTATTTCTTGAATGATGTGCTGGTCTCTTAGATCTCTGTACTATTCGCCTTGGTCTTCAAAGAACAAGAATGCCCTACCGTTGTTACCGATTCACTTTTATGTGCTTTTTAGGGTTATTTTTACCTCCGTTCAGGTCAATGAGCTGGAAAAGAAGTTATTTTTGACCGGAAGTACAATATCAACGATATGATTGCGTGAGCACAAGAGGCGGTATCATAAATTGGTATGACGTCAATCGACTCAGCGATGCATTTTCAAGACCTTAGCTGGTGTTTGCTAGCATGTTGGTATAATATCATGGAAAATAGCTAGTTATTTTTATCATTCCATCGACTTGGACTTATAGCTCGTTCATTTTCAATTGAAATAAGGCAAATTTTGCATTCTCAAAAAAAGTAGTCTTTCGGTCTCTTCGATGTATTGTGTGTCCCCAATTGATATACAGTGCTTAGTACAAGGATGAGGGATACTATATAAAGCGTCGCGGTGCTTATATTTCTGAAGAAGTCACCAAATGAGTTTAACCGGATATGCTGGGAATGGCGGGAAAATCGAACAAAAAAATCAGTTTACTTGATCGTGCAAAATGAAAATATATAGGTATTTTATAAGAACTATTAGTGATATAAGCTGGTCATTTCGATGGCCAGGTATTTGCAAGAAGAAGTAGAAGCAACAAGTACTTTGGGATCGTCACGCTGCTGCACGGATTTGTGAGTTTCTTGGCAACCGAGTATAACAACAACAAAATGCATTTGCACGTAGTCGGACATCCTCCTACAATACGTCACATAACAAATACAACAAAATGTATTTGGTGGTCTAATCAGTTTGAGGTTTTATACAATATTTATACTGCCATGTTTTCCTTCAAATAATGTGTTTGTTTTTAAATTAATTTATAATCATTTTTTTACCGTTTGGATTCAAGGGCTAATATAACTGATGGCTTATTAAAATAAATCAACATTTATTTTTTACAGATTACATTGTCCTGATTTGCTCATAGTTAGGATACACGTCAGTCAAGGCAATACTTTAAAAACACTACGACAAAGTACATTAAAATTAATGATAAAAAGGGCGCCATAAATGGCTGAAGTAATTTGCTGTTGTTTCAAAGAAGAAATTAATAAGTAAAAATAGTCATAGTAAATCAAATAATAAAAATAGAAAATAAAGCATAGTAAAAATAGAAATATTTTATATGTATCTTTCAAAAGACAAAAATTACAAAGCTTGTAAAATTTCACTCCAACAAAGCCATCAAATGAGTTAAATTCGATTGTGTTTTCTGCAAAGATGGCTGTCCTTCGTTAAAATAGTTGATAAAACAATCAGTTCGATAAATCAATAGTCAAGTTTTTAAATTGTAACAAACTTTCTACTGAGTTTGAAGTTTGATTATAGATAAGGGTTGTCCTACCCTGCGAGCAGAGGTTTTTTTCTACTTAACTCGCCCAGGAAGCGACGAGAAAAGAAACCGGCTTTATTTTCTCGTCGCTTCCTGGGCGAGTAGAATTAAACATCTGCTCGCAGGGTAGGATTGTCCAGTACTATTCAAACAACCTGGACCTCGAACCTTTACTGAGGATATATCCGTTGTAACAGTACTTTAATCAATATTTTAGGTACATGACTTTAACAATGGCAGATTATTCTCAACTCCATCAATCTTAATGTAATTTTGATTTTAATTAAAAAAAAGTCCATCCTTTTGTATTTTGTGGAATGTTTTTCTTAATGAAATGATTCCAAGGCGTTTTACACGTACTGCCAAATATAATTTGAGCAAAGTCATGTCCATCATATATGTGATGAAAGTTTCAGTGACTCAGATCGAGCAAAAGCTGCCAATCGTCCGACTTCCGAATTCGATCGCTGATATTGATAATTTTGCTAGTGGTTGACTACTACTACTATACCCAGTGTCATTGTACAGCAAATGTCAAGTTATCCCGAAGTAATATTATGAGGAGATAATGCTGTGCCTCTTAAAATCTATAATCAAAGAAAATAGGGCATGTTCTATTCTCGTGACCACAGTCCTTCAAAGTGCTTGCCGAAAGAAAATGAAAGCGTATACTATGTCTAAGTTTGCAGTTCCTAACAAGTTACGAAATCACGAAAGAGAGCGTCAAATTATTGGCAATGGATCAGTTCTTCTTGAGCACCATCGGAGCTGCGATATTGGATTCACTGATTTTGGCGACCGAAGTTATTTTTAATTTCAATGGTTTCTCCACGATTGGATTCGTTTACATCACATCTCCAGAGGACGTCTAACTTTAGATAGCTCTTCCAGAATTATTCGATAGGTATTATATGTTATGATATATGGCGAAAAGAAAATAAACTGGACGAGAAGTATACCATTGAACTTGGTTTGTTTGATCCTGTGGGAGATGTTAATATTTCAACATACAAGCAAGTTGCAACCTTTTTTTGTCTTAAGCAATATCGTCTATATCTACATGCCCTTTTGAGTGTTCTCGAGTACAACTGAAGTTAAATATTTGTCTAAACTGCATTGATTTAGTCGTACATCATGGTGTATTTGCAGATGACAGATCAGGCTGCGAGCACGAGAGACTCATTGAAGTTTTAAGTAACTCATTCGATTGTGTGTCACCATATAATCTGTTCACAATCTCAGCGGACTTTCGCTATATGTAGTCATATTTTAGATTGAGGGTATTCGAACATATTTTAAAAAGTTCAAATACATACCGTTCCAAAATGTAATGCATAGAATATATCACGAAATTTGCAACAACAGTATAATTTATTTTGGAAAACGTTTCCATAAATAAAAGTAACGCATAGAAAATAATATCGTTGCAATAGAGAACCGATCTATGTGTTGTTTGTGCGCTTCTGAATAGTTCCTTTGCGCGTTCACATATCCCGCTGTAAAACCGCTGTACTTATTGACAGCAGACGCATTTGTACAAGGTTAGCCTCGAGTTCGGTGTAAATTATTCACAAATATCAACAAGAACACGAAAAAATGTTGACATGAAACAATACTATTGTTTCTGAGAAACATTTTTGAATTGCACGGACTCTTTTATGACTCGAGGCTAAGCCTGTACAAATGTTGTATTTTGTCAAGGACAGCGGTCATCTCCAAACAACGCGAAACTGGAGTATTGAAAATAACTCTATATTATGACTGCAGTTTCCAATGGGATAGGTGAGGTCAAATTCATTTCGGGGCAGAATCCTTACTAAAGTGAACGTTAACCGCACTCAATTCAGCGGTAATCCACGTCTTTTTTTTACAATTCAAGATTCTTCTCCATAAAAATAAAAACAATTGGAAATTCGTTTAGAAAGTCAATGTACACAACATTCTCTTTGTTTTTATGTAAATATAAATTTAGGCTGTAGTTCTCTTTTGACATTGTTATTTGGGAAATACTGTAGCATCAGAAATAAAAGTTATCATTAAATTATTATTATTATTATTATTATTATTATTATTATTATTATTATTATTATTATTATTATTATTATTATTTATTATTATTATTATTATTATTATTATTATTTGCTATGTATAACTTTATTTCCAGAAATAAAATAAAAAATGTATCTATTTTGTTCACCTATTTTTTTTTTAGAATGGCGCTATATATAGATTATTGTCATTAGAGGCAAAATGAGATGAGCATTATATTAGAAGTTAAACACATAACAGCAAGTTGAAATCTAAGTTGATTCGATATGTTACTGTAGGCTTACAAAATCCAAAAGCACTTTTACTAATTGAAGACTGATTTAGATACACACTACTAGACAAAATAATTTCACTGAGGTGATTATTTTCTGTTGTGTTCAAAGCGGTACAGAAGTTATAAATGGATATTATGGTTCATCACTAAAATTTATTAGCTCGTATCGCAGCAAGCAATATTTACTGCTAAGATGATTTGTTCATTTTTAATGCCATGGTTGCATGGGACGTGTAATATTAAGCAGCATTGCGCAGTGAAACATTCGTTTACTTTGCAGCAAACCCATTCATTCGATGTAAATAATAACCAGAATAATTGATTTATTGTTATATTCAGTAATGATTATCAATACAGCGTTTGACGTCATTTTGTTTAATGAGCCAAGGTAGAGAAGTTCAATATCGAATCAATATTGATACCTTCGTGTATGACAAGTTTAGTACGCTAATTATATATGCTGGATAACGCTTAAAATAACTCTATAGTTGATGGTATAAAAGAACTGACGATAGGGGTTGTTTTAGTATATGATATGCACTCGATCGATCTGACAAGATCTAAAAACATTCTTAGAAAAAGACTACACTGACCGACTGAAATCAAGGTGAGAATTGACAAATCTTTTGATTGATTGTATTTTTTTATTTTTTTATTTGAAGTCAAAGAAAGTTCACGGTCTTGAGCTTAGAACTTACAAGTTAGAATAGAAAAGCTTTTCATTTTACGATGTGATTCGCCGGAGAATCTTGGATTTTTCCGGTTCTTTGTGTACGCTTTGAAGAACATATACGAATTTACTTACTATGTTTAGTGTTGTTGTCCGAATTGAACGAATATATATTGAATATGGTCCATAATACGATCACCTGTTTCAAGTGGTACAACTATTCAAATTAAAATGGTCAATAACATAGTTTAGACTTAGTAACTGTTAGAAAATTGCGAGATGCAATATGGCGGCAGGTAGTCGGTCTTTGCGTTTTTTCACACTTGTTATGATTATCACTTGCAATTACTTCTTTAGATGAAGAACTTTGCAGATCTAGTACTCTTGTTCTTGGGTTGTGGCCTCCTTGTCCAAGCCAGTCAGCCTGAGGAGAAAGAGGATCCAGCAAAACTAGTTGCACCTCCAGTACCCAAAATATATCTACCAATGTATCTCAACTTTGTAACCAACCCTGTTATTACAAAGGTGTGCTACTGTTTCAAGAGGCATTGCTATGGTAAGCGTGGTAGATTTACAGCTGTAAAGTGTTTTGATTTATCCGACTTTTTTTCTAGTTTATATCACTGTATTTGATTTCCACTGATGACATGAACATTTTATCAATGTTCCTATATCATATTGCTTCCTTGCTTCCTTGCTTTCTTGCTTCCTTGCTTCCTTGCTTCCTTGCTTCCTTGCTTCCTTGCTTCCTTGCTTCCTTGCTTCCTTGCTTCCTTGCTTCCTTGCTTCCTTGCTTCCTTGCTTCCGTAATTTGTTCATTTATGCTTCCGTAATTTGTTCATTTATTTGTTAATGAAAACCCCAAAATTGAACTCGACTCACTTTGGACCATTTTCTTACAGTCCCAGGTATGTCCAATGGTTTCAAAGGCTGGACCATTCTACATAAGAAAGGTTACGTTGTCAGCAACAACTGGTTGTACATCTTTCAACTTTGCAGTCCTTTGAATCAGTTCGCCAACAAGGTTCCCCCAGTTCCCGGCAAATAAGTTGCGCATAACTAACCAATGTAATATTAATAATAATTGTTCCATCAAATAATTCCTTGCACTGATATTTATTGCGTGATATATTCCATCGCAATTGCTATAATTGACGTCACGTTGTAGAGAAAAAAGTATTCTTCGAAAAAGCAGATAATGCCTGCCAGATAACATTTCTCAGTAGTGACTGATATGACTTGTTAAGAACACAATTATTAAATATGATTAAGTTTAATAAAGCCATTTTAATATGGATCTCTCGGCGCGGCCAAGACGATTTCTGGTATGGCTGTTTCAAATGGATCTTATATGTCATGCACTGTTGCACATTTGCTACTCTTAGCGTCCAGGCACACGCGGGCAGCAATTTCTTTGCGCTTGCTTAGAATGTTCAAATTACATGAAACTATTAAACTAGAGGTATGTCGAGTAAAACGCAAGTGTAATGTTTCTGTCAGATATATTGAGGACATGTCTTGGAATAATATGCTCCTGCCATATCACGCGCACTGCTGAATCAAAGAGCTTACTGTAAACAATATGATGTCTCCGATCACTCGTACTGTGCTGAGATCGAACGTGCTGTACTGTCGAACGTTTGCTGCCTATCAGAGAGTAGGCGATGGCGGTTTATAGAACACACAAAGAAATAACATGTATTTTTCTAAGAAGGAAATAAAGCATTTGGCAGACATTTGGATGATGAGCCACATCTAGTTGCTTAGCAACCCAAATGCATGCGCAACATATTTTGTTTGGACCGAAAGCATATGCGTCTTTTCCTTCTCCTCGAGGATGAGAGAAAATAAAGCACATGCATCTGCCAACAGGAACGAAACATCTGAAGCAAATTAAGGAAATATAACAGAGACCGCAAAGAAGTACGAGAAATCCTGAATAATAATACAGTTGACTTACTCGTAAGCGACCACCTCGGAATCTGGAGTTAGTGGTCACTTACGAGAAATAGTCACATACGATATATTTTAATTATAGTGATTACATTATATGAGAAACAAAACGGGATTTTGTAAAGGTGGTCGCTTATTAAGGGAAGTGTTCGCTTACGAGAGTGGTCGCTGAAAGAGAGTCAACTGTGACACGATATGTGAGTTTATTGAATAGCTTCAAAAACGATGATGATTTCTAATCAGAAAAACAGCAAGGAAAACACAAACATAGCAGTATTGTGTTGCTTCCAATGTCTCACACATGTTCGCCGATACTTTTATAAAGATCCCACATTTGAACAACGTTCCGAAAGTGTGACCAAGGAGCAACCCGGCTTTCCGGACAACATTTATGTCGTCCCGTACAGGGAACTGGTAGGTCAAAGATACGACACCATTATGAGACCATCCCTTATAATTAGTATTATTTACACATATAAATGATAATTATCTCATTTACACTGATTATATCCAAATAGGGAAGATCTTGGGATTCTGCTTGTTACGAAATCGTTAAGAAGATATACATTTATTTCAAAAAAGGTTGGTGAAGGTTTTGTTGCATCTTGCATCTTGCATCTTGCATACCAAGCCCGAAATGCACTATGGGCGATGTGAATGGAGTCAGCGAAAGGTCATAACAATTATGGACTCTGGGAATTTTCCCAAACTTTGTCTTCGCAATATGGAGCAAGCATATTTTCTTCTGTATGTGCATGCTGACATTATTTATATATGATCCACAATACATTTCGGGCTTGGTATGCAACATGCAAGATGCAAGATGCAACAAAACCTTCACCAACCTTTTTTGAAATAACTTTATATTGATGGGAGCGAGGATTCGATGAGTTATTATGAAGCACAGTATTATTTAATTCATGTTCCGGTCACCAAAACCTGATGACCACAGTACATGTCGTAACTGTCGCACCCGTTTATCACTACTTTCTGGTTTGGTTCGTTTGGTTCGTTTGAACCGTTTTTACCTATATTCAAACTACGTTGTCATCTACTACTCAACAGGCAGTAGGTTAATTGTTATCAGCATTTATTAATATTAATAAGCGAGTCGATCTCTCATTGATTTCCCTATGAATATGATTAATTGGTAATATAACTACGAGTCGTGCAATTTTGTAATCACGCCGGATTATGATTTCAGACCAAATTGCACTCCACTCAGTTCTATTACTATTATTGATATCTAAAATATGTTCTAATAGTGCTATAGCTCATGATCAGGACGTTATCGTGGTTGATTTCTCAGTTTATTTAGGTTTCCTTCGCGTAGTGTTTGGAGTCACAACGGTATATGACGTAGAGCTTTCCGTTGATAGCTATGTATCCTGATTTGTTGTTCTGGTTTTGAAGCCAGCCTTTGAATCCGTTGTACATGCCAGGAACTGAAACATATAAACTTGGTATGAGTTTTTATAATCATGTATTCGCACGTGACTATTTAGTTATTTATTTGAATCACATTTACCAAAAGAAGGTGATTGGACTAAACATTACCATAAAATAATGCTCTATCGTGGCGCCTATTAATTATATTTTGAGGGTTTATTTAGAGGGTCACTTACGGCTAAGAAGATGCGCGTAATATAGAGGAGCTCTAATTCAATTTTATTCAATAGACGAACTACAGAGATTTATATTAATATAAAGTAAATCAAACCTAAATTTAAAACACACATCGCGCGCTAGCCTGGTCAATTCAATGCGTGTATATTAAATGTACATATGCAAAGTGGTGCGATTATTAGACTACCGTTATTCGTTCTGCTTTATATGTTAGTAAATATAAAATAGAGCTTCTACTACTCATTAATTATTCATGAGGGAATCCACCAACCAGGGCAGTTTCTAATTGGTACCACGTGCAGTACTTTGAAACCATGATAGAAAACTTTCCCATAGCCTGCGTGGCGGCCCAAAGGGTACGGATTGGAGGGACTAGGGATCGGAAGGGATCGGAGGGGGAAGGGGAGGGGGACTGATCCCTAGTCCCTCCGCGGATCCTTCCCCTTTGGGCCGCCACGCAGGCTAACTCTCCCATGAGTTCAAAAAGCTTGATGATCAGGCTAATGTGTTCAGTGCAAAGTCCTAGGACTGTCTTGGATATCATTAGCCTGGATATCAGGCTAACCTTGAGAGAGGTCTCAAAATGTGTCGGATCATTGAATATCTTCCTCGACCGACGGAAAGAGGGAATCATTTAAGCCTCCTCGGCATTTACTGCATTTGAAATTTCACTCGGATTTTGAAACCCCAATAGAATAGCCTGGTAATAATAATTATATAATATTAATAATAATAATAATAATAATATAATAATAATAATAATAATAATAATAATAATAATAATAATAATAATAATGAATAATAATGATAGTAATAATAATATTAACAATAATAATAATAATAATAATAATAATAATAATAATAATAATAATAATAATAACGATTTATTAAACAGATCGATCCAAGTGGAGAAATGGTTCTTCTCTGTAAAATAAACTATTTACCCACGAAATTAAAACAAATCTTACCATTGCATTTAAAACGGAAACAGTAGCAGTAACGGCGGCGTGGGTTGAACTTATTGGCGTTGATGACGATGCCTGGAAGGTAGATATTGCTTGGTGGTGGTGGAGGAGGACGTATGATGGATAATCGCTTTGCAATCTCTTCCTCGTTTGTTTTCTCAGTTTGGACAAGAAGTCCACAACACAACGATAATACAACAATGGCTGCTAGATTCTTCATCTGTTGAAAAGGGAATGTACTAAGCTCATTGTAGTGCAACTGAATATACACATGGAAGCTAAGACAGTTTCCAAATAAGTGACCCAATTGCTTGATATCAATAAACGTATCTTACGGTCTCTTGATCAGGAACTCAGTGTTCATCAGCTGAATAGCACATTTTAAAGATAGTTATCTGAACTAGATAGCACATGGGGATATATACTGAGTTACGTTTTAACAGCTGATTGATACCAAACTATACAAGAAGTTACTATGAACTTCACATATCCAACACCAGAGGGTTCAATTTAATAGTTTTTTTTCATATTTACTTCAATAGTTCCACATGGTTTAGAAATCAAACTAACTAGCCTACACTGTGAATACTCAAATACAAGATATTCATTAGACTGTAATTTAGCAAAAAGTTATTTCAACTCCAACATAGTTATTGCATTCCAAAACTTGAACATCTCACTATAGTCAATATTACAAATAGGAACACTTACCTCTTGTGTTCTGTTAATCGTCGAGGTTATCAATAAAATTGCTCGTTCTAAAGCAATAATAGGATTAAGTGCACGGGCTTTCTTTTATAGCGATTGAGACAAGTTCGTCCCATGTTATTTTAGGGATAATTAATTGCTAAATAGTTATCGAGAAGTATAGGGTTTCCATAGCAGCATCCTCCTCAGTGGAGATTCTCAGGATTCCTAAATGAACACTTTCTAACAATAAATCCAGTTCATTATCTGTTTTACAAATCAACAGTCGAATATTGGAGCATGTCTTGGGAATCACAAGTGATTAAAAGATTATACGCAAGATTTCTCATGCCGAGAAATCTGAGTAGATCACGCACGCGCAGTAGGTGTGCGGAGATGGAGCATGTAATATAAACAACACGCGACCGATTCAAGTGCTGGGGATGTGTGGACAAACGAAAAACTTGACCATGTAAATACTTTTCAAATTTTTACATCATAATTTGGTAGCAGGCATTGTTAATTAAGTCAAGAAAGAACTACTTCGATTCAGGAATAAATATTCGTTGTGGTTTTGGTGGTTTAAAGTGTTCATAATATTATTACTAAGGCTAGTATGGCGTGTAGTCGTAAGCGCATTCACTGCTAGTCAGTAATGCCCGTTTTATAGAAAATCATGGCGGTGCATGTTTGCAAATTAGTACAGCCATAAATCGCTAAATATTACAGCTCGCGCGGATCCATCTACATGCATTTTTTTCTTCCGTTTATTTTTCTCCGCGCGCTATGTGTTTGCTACGTGATTTTCTTGTTTGTTGGAATATCGTTTCACAATTGTAAACCCTGATGAAGAGCAAGTTGCTCGAAAGCTTGGTATGATTAAATTCATATAAAATACAGGCTGATGACTCAAGTTCAGTAGTGATGAATAAATCAATTATTCTACACATTTAGTTTCAAGTCCAAATTTGGACAATTAACCAATATATTCGTATCCCTGAACGCTTGTATGTCACCTTCGTAGAAAACGTCTATACTGTTGATCAATGATGTCCGTTTTATTATTAAAAGAGACGTTTGCAAATGTTACATCTCGCATAAGCGTGCCTTCTTAAACCTTCTTAATGTACTTTTATAATCAACAAATAAAAACTTGCAAACATATTTTGTATCATTTGTGGTTTTAGCCCCAATTTGCGCAAGTCAACAGTATCCATACACTGGTAACCATGAACGCTTGCATGGTGAGTCAATACAAAAGGTCTCTACTGTTGGTCAATAATGTCCGTTTTATAATGAAAATCATAAATACTTTTGACTGAAGAACGTTACATCTTCTAAACCTTGCCCAGTTAAGATAGAAATTGAGGGACAGTTAAAGTGCTATAAAAACACCCATCAAGTTCTTCTGAGCCTAGAAATAAATGAGGAAAAAAAATGATACCCTATATATTCTTCACATTCAACTACTTCCGGTTTTCAAATGACGGGCAAGCAAAACAAAATGGCTGCCACGAGGACAACAAGTTCCAGTGACTCTACGTTATATAAGTACTATGATTTACTACGTTGTCACATATTGAGAAATCATGCAATGCAAATAATAATAATAACAAGACGCTCAATGAGCGTTCACTCGGGCATTGTGAAAAGGAAAATGTCAGTTGTTCGAGAAAGTACTTGAAAATGAATGCCAGTTGGTTGAAGAACAAGGACAATGTCAGCTGCGCGAGGAGAGACCTGACAATGACTGACAGTTGCGTGACGAGGGAGACTATGTATATACATGTATGTGTCGAGTTCATTTGATTTGCCTTTGAGTTCATTTGATTATACCTTTTGACTTTGAGTTCAATTGATTTGATTTTGATGAGTTTGTGTAAAGGCCCCCTCTCTAGCTTCAGATCCCGAAACGTCGAGTTTGGAATCGAGTTCGGGTTCGAGTTACGGTTCGAACGTCGAATAAAACAAGGACATCTTCTTCAATACAATATAATTTCTCTGACGTCATGACAATCAGTGACAGTTGAGTGACGAGGGAGACTATTAGTCCGGTGAGTACGAACATGATACGTCTTGAGGTTGCATAGGTCAGATGGTTCCGATAACGGCCTCGCGTTTGTTTAAAAAAATATATATTTTAAGCGAGCTTCTAGTCCTTTTACCACTTCTAGTCATTGAACGATGAACTAGAATCCTGACCTTTTAATAGCTTGAAGATCTACAGCTGCTTTCAAAACTAAGATTCAAAATCTACTTGAGTCCTGTTTCTCGTTTATCTTTTCAAATCTGCTGAGTAATCTTGAAACTCCGGATACGATTAAATACGTCGCATACTCGTCATTTTGGAGCCGAACAAAACTACTACTACTACTACTACAACCGAAATCCGCATTTTCTAACTCGGGCGGCCTGCGGCCTGGGCCCGAGTAATAATAATAATAATAATAATAATAATAATAATAATAATAATAATAATAATAATAAATGCAATGGTATTTCCACGAGGTGGCTCTTCGCCCATTGAAATCTAAATCTAAAAAGAAACTAACTAAGGCTAATCAAATGTAAATATTCGTAGAATAAAACTGAAAAAAACTATTGATAAAATATATACTCAATCTAGATATAATCGATAGCTAAAATATACGTATAATAATGTGTTAAGTTGAAGAGAAATTAAACAAAAAACAATGCATGTAAATGTTATAATTTTCATACGACAAAAGGTATATAAGCCCGTTTAATTACACGTAGGAACTGACTATATGCATGGAACAGCTCGAACAAAAACTCGGCACGATTCTAAATTTGCATGTAAATTTGCATGTAAACATAATTACGGACCTTACAGTTTTCTCGATTCTAGGACCATAGGAACTTTCATCGATCTGGTTCTAACTATTACTAATTACTTTTCTCTTTAAAAATTATAAAAATGGAACTGAATGACCACATTGGCATTCCTGATGTTTACAAGGTCATCGCTATTAGAAGCCTGGTAACGATATTTATTATTTGTTTATTTTGCGATGCGTGCGTTACGATTTAAAATCAAACGTTGGCGCGCAACAATAACACTTTTCTTTTTCTTTTTTTTTCTTTTCTTTTTCATTTTCTTTAGTTGTTTATTTGAATTTCAAATATATGTCTATAAAGTTAATGTTGTATGAAATATTATATTAAAATCAAAAGTCTTCAAAATAAAATAAAATAAAAAACATATATAAATCGTGATAACTCATTTTTTTGTAAAAAAATCCGTGAGAAAAAAAAATACTTAAGATTTAGATCAAAAGTACAGTCTCGAGAAGAGAGCTATTATTAAATAACGATATAATATTGTATGATTCTCCATAGTAATATCTAAATGAAGTGCTAATTTGGGAATCCATTTGGGGGAGCGTAATAAATCGTACGTCGAGGTCGGACGTTTTGACAACAGGGATAGAGAGATTAGCCAATGATTCAAATCAATTCATTAATTCATTGATATTTTTCGGAGTAGATTTGGTGGATTCGTCGAATGTTCTGGCAATTGACACCAGTTGTAATCAGTAGTTATTGTATCTAGGGGGCTACATTGGAAACCAGTATTTTTGTATTTGCTGTATTTGTAACCAACTCAAAATAAAGATTATTATTAATACCACATCGTCAGAAAAACAAGGTTATGAATCATACATGTCCAATGCACACGATCTGATACGGGCCGTGAAAGCTCCTTTAATCACGGCCCGTATCATGGTCGTGAAGTAATTACTATTCATATATCGTATTAATAGAACGATTTCACGTAACCAATGTTTAACATGCAAATGAGTTGGTGAGTAAAATAACATGCTAATGAGGTGTACGCGTGGCTACACGCTTCCCGGAATCAGCTAAATTTCTCAAATTGAAATTTAATTCTAAAGACAAACATTGGTGGGCACATAGAAAAATGTGTTAATCGGCTCACATATCTAAACAATCGAAAGATAACTAATTCAACACTTTCATTTTAAAGGAATTTAAATTCATCACTCCAAATTCAAACTTCAAATGTAAATTGCCTTCTTCTGACTATTTTTGATTTACAAGTTAATAAACTAGATTGCCGTCGTTGCTCAAGCACTGAACGAAAATAAAGAAAAGCGTGTTTCAGCAAATACTTAGATATGTTGGAATAGTCTACTGAACACGACTCTCTGCCACAAGCCACAAGCAACTGGCATCAACCACCTTGGATGTGTCCAAACACTTCCTATAGCCTTATACGCTGTTTTACTTTCTAAGAATATGTGGCGTCCCTGGGAAATAGAAAGTGCGTCTTCGAACGACAACCAAACATCGAGTGCCGCAAGTAAGTTCAATACAGCAAAGAATTCACTAATTAAATATTTCAACTTTTCATTGGCATTTATTCTTCAAAACATAAAACAGGCACCGAAAAGAAAACAAGAGCAAACGTAGGCGATATGGAAAGGAAGTTTATCCTTGAATGTTACAACCATTCCATGGGAAAGGAATGGAAACAGGTCCTTCTTTTCACAAAAGAACGAATAATAGATGCAGGGCTGCCTCAGCGTGTTGTGTAGATATACATGGATGCCCCACAAGACCGCGTCATAAGTCGCATGAAAAATATCGTCAAGAAGGCCCTGGCGTCCCCACTTCCTTCCACTGCAGCAGAAGCAGATGAGGTACGCTTCGAAAGGGACTCCAGCCCAGAGAAAGTTGCAAAGTAAATTGAGTAAAGAATTTGCAGCGTCCTCCTCGGATAGCGTTCCCTGCTGACAGAGAGCCGAGATAAAGCAAAACAAAAAGAAGAGAAAAAGTGTCAGGGAAGTTGCACGAGAAACGCAAGAAGCACATAACCAGATGTGCAACAACACACTCGAAAGAGTAAACAGTCTGCTGGTCAACGTGGACAGTCAAATTAAGAACAGCCAGAAAAAGCCTGCGTAAAGTCTGCAGCTTGAATCTCAGAGTCATTAATTTAAATTCCTTCAGCTGAATTGTTTAATTGTTATCTTTCGATTGTTGAGATATGTGAGCCGATTAATGAATTTTTCTATGTGCCCACGAATGTTTGTCTTTAAAATTATATTTCAACTTGAGAAATTTAGCCGCTGATTGACGGAAGCGTGTAGCCACGCGTACACCTCATTAGCATGTTATTTTACTCACCAACTCATTTGCATGTTAAACATTGGTTACGTGAAATCGTTCTAATATGCGTAAACAAAGCATGTCATTATTCTGAGTTATTCAAAATTGATGAATTTATGATTAATACCCATAATACCGTTCGCCATCGAATATTCAATTCGGTCACTCGTGAATTGGTCACCCAGCTGTGTCGCAAATTAATTTGGCTACAGAGTCGGCCACATTGCTCACGGGCCGATACGGGCCGTACCGCCGGTAAAGACCTTTTACGGGCCGTGCATATCATTTGCAGGTCGTGACAGGTCGTGAATTGGGTACCCTGTGTCAAAACACGAATATATTAAAATTGCCTTCAAGAGGGGGCCTGAAATGTTCACGGGCCGATACGGGCCGTACCGCCGGTAAAGACCTTTTACCGGCCGTGCATCTCATTTGCAGGTCGTGAATTCGACACTTACTCGCCATCTATTTCTGTCTATTTCACTCTTTACGGACAATATAATCACTTCCACTGAAATTATTGGTGTTTCGTCATTTTCAAAGCCCTCATTTTGCCGATATTTTAAACATATATCTTCACAAATAACAAACATCTCCCACAGTCAAGCTAAAATCGCGGTAGACTCTATGAATGGAGCGAATGTTTTTATTGAAAGTTTTTGAGGACACACTATATACTTCTCTCAGTATCTTGACTCTCAATCTGTTATACCAAGTGGGACACGCAGACACCGGGTCACTGTGATACCTAACATACTGTCCCACTGTCCCGGGCCGACCCGGGACACCTCTACATACATTGTACTTAGCACACTTACATGTCTATCTCAGTCTGTTTTACCAAGTGGGACACCGGGTCACTGGGACACCTAACATACTGCCCCACTGTCCCGGGCCGACCCGGGACACCTCTACATACATTGTACTTAGCACACTTACATGTACACTGTAAATTCGAAAGGTCTGTTTCAGCCCCAAAAATGGGGCCAAAACGTTGAGTAAAATATGGGTTAAATTTTGGGGCTGTTTTAGACCTTCTGTATGGGGGCTGATTTGGCCCTTATTTTAGTGGCTGAACTGGCCCCCCAAAAGGTGCTAAAACAGAACATAGAAGGGCTGAATTGGAAAACATAGGTACTGATTTGGGTTTGACTGGGGCTGATTTGGGTTTGACTGGGGCTGATTTGGATTTGAGCAGGTCT
Source organism: Actinostola sp. cb2023 (assembly GCA_033675265.1). NCBI lineage: Eukaryota > Metazoa > Cnidaria > Anthozoa > Actiniaria > Actinostolidae > Actinostola > Actinostola sp. cb2023. Next base: position 22,476 of record JAUJYZ010000911.1, on the reverse strand, counting down.
GATTTGGGTTTGAGTAGGTCTGAAATGATAACAAAATAGGGTTGTTTCAGCCCTTTAGAAACTGCTATTTCAGTCCTGTAATTGTGGACCAATTCGCACCACCTTAAAGGTCTGTTTTGGTTGCAAATAGGAACTGAAACAGATTTCTTTGGAACTGCTTGGGAATCCCTGGTAAAATTGTAGAAAATAACACAGTCTTTCTCAATGAACATATGTATTTGAAAAGCACATTTATTCACATTCAAGTTACTAAAGTCACAGTTTCAAATTGACATATATTCTCTATCCCCACCCCCATCCCCCCCCAAAAAGATACATTTTACCATGCAAGGCAACATCAGTCAGTTATCGTCACTACTGCAAGGCTACAGGCCAGAATTAATGCTAGTTCAAAGCCTGATAGAGGCAACAGCCACTTTTGTGATCAATTGAATCTGCATGCATTTTCAGTTCACAGCATGATAATTCCAAACAAGCTCTGTTTAAAAAATGAATTGGTATTAATTAGAGGTTTTGGTTCCTATTTGTACAGATCATTTACAGTATGTACTTTCTCATCTACATATCTATGGATGTTACATGTATAAACATCTATCAAAATTTAATAAACATTAGGTGCATCTAGGACATTAATTCCCATCAATGTTACTGGTCCTCTGAAAGGAATATTATCATAAAATATAATCAATTAGAACCAATTTATAATGAATGTGATGCCAGTTAAGTCAGAAATTATAAACAATAGTTGATGATCATTTCATAATGAAAATGTTAACATCTAAATTTCAGGCATTACTGAAACATAAATGCTTAGAATTGACTTCATGATATTTAATCAGCATCAAACAATTGAATAAATCATTGCAAACAATTTGATTTTACTGTAAGTACATTTGTAAGTACAAATGATGAAAATGCATTATTGGAAAAGACAATAGTCAGAGACTCGAAGTCTCACACTCAACGCACATTTACCTCGATCACAGATTAGAACTGTACTCCACAAAACATTTAAACAATACCACGGTCTAAAATGCAATCAAGCAATATGCCCCAGACATGAGTTACCAAGACTCGAGGTCTCACACTCAATGCACATTTACCTCGATCACAGATTAGAACTATACTCCACAAAACATTTAAACAATACTACGGTCTAAAATGCAATCAAGCAATATGCCCCAGACATGAGTTACCAAGACTTGAGGTCTCACACTCAACGCACATTTACCTCGATCACAGATTAGAACTATACTCCACAAAACATTTAAACAATACTACAGTCTAAAATGCAATCAAGCAATATGCACCATACATGAGTTACCAAGACTCGAGGTCTCACACTCAACGCACATTTACCTCGATCACAGATTAGAACTATACTCCAAAAACATTTAAACAATACTACGGTCTAAAATGCAATCAAGCAATTTGCACCAGACATGAGTTACCAAGACTCGAGGTTTCACCATATAAAAAGACGATTTGGTCACAGCTAATGATCAGATTTTAAAATAGCCAAAACAAAATCAAAGTGCTTGCAAATGGAAATATTGATTAAACTTAAGCTTATATTATAGTATAGACTTAAATTTAAATGAAAATGTGTAGCATTGGTTATATCTACTGACTGTATTACTAACTGTTAGTAATAGTATTAAAACATGTCGATGATGCCTCTATCAAATAAACAATTCTCTGTAGTGAATAAAATTAACACAAACAACAGCAGAGAAATGTTACAAATTACTCGTACGCACCGGCTGATTTGCAAGCCAAACTGTGAAAATATGCTCTCTACGGATGTTCTAAAGTACTTTGAACAGTAATCTCTCTTCGAATTCCTCATATTAAAATGGCATTGTTGTAAAAGATCCAACTCCAAGCGTCTACAAAAGCCTTGAACAGTTCTCCAAATTACGCCTCTATCAATTACAATTCTCTGTAGTAAATACAATTGTATATGGAAAGCATTTTAATAAGCAAACATTCGTGCTTCGCTGAACAAACAACAGCAGAGAAAATAACGGTTTGCAAATTATTCGATTCGATTATTAGACTGTACTCACCGGCTGATTTGCAAGCCAAACTGTGAAAATTGCTCTCCACGGATGTTCTAAAGTACTTTGAATAGTATTCTCTCATAATGGAATTGTTTGTAAAGATCCAAGCGTCTACAAAAGCCTTAAAACTCCAAAAGATATCGATGCGAATCCGCCATTAAAGTCGTTGAGTTGAAAATGGCGGGCTGTACGTACATCGCTGAGCATGATGGGTAATGGGAGGTTTCAAGGAATTCTGGGATTTTATTTGTAACCCAGGTCCCCTCTCTTTCGGTATACAGAAATTAGCGCGCAAAACAGCTCATGCTGGCTTTCTTTCTATCTTTCTTTGGATTTTTATGAATGTTTGAATTAAAGGTTGTTTTAGGGGTATCCAGTCAACTCGCCCACGGACCAACTCGCCCACGCAAACTCGCCCACGCATAAAATTACTTTGAAAAGCACTTCTAAATGTCTCTTAAAGCTTAAATTAAAGTAGTTCATGATTATTTCATCAATATAAAACTTAATTCTTACAAACAAGAACTTTTTATATTTTGCAGCTCGCCCACGCCAACTCGCCAACGCATAATATTCACGTCGAGAGAGAGATTTTAAAAGCATCACGTTTACGGCGAACCGAACGTCAAAACTGTACACGTGATCATGGTTTGCTTTAGCGTTTAGACAATGACCTCGTTCTTGAAAACATATGATGATTCATTTTGAAGTTTTTCCCATTTATTTGACGTTTTTAAAGCGAAACTCAAAAGTCAATCTGACGTTAGCCTGCGTAGCGGCGTACGGGAAAAGGGAAGGAGGGAGGGGAAGGGGGGAAGGGGAGGAGGGGAAGAGAGGAGAGGGGATTGGGGAGAGAGCTGAAGGGAACGCCTGCAATGATAACCCCACATTCCTCGTATTTTACGTTCAAATTTTGAACGTAAAATTCCCATTGGTTAATCAGCTGTCAATCAAATGCCTCTATTGTTTTAAATGAAAATTGATCTCCGTCGTTTGAAGCGACGGTCTAAACACTGGCGTTCGATAATGATTGATTCTGAGATGGCCGTATCGTTATAAAACAGAACAAAACTCAGTGTTATAAACTCCTTGTTATAAGGAAAAGGTCGCAAAGCCTAATTTTTAGAGTATTCGCTGAAGTGAAAGGAGAAGCGGTTTTTCAAGTACAACACGAAGCCGATTGAGGCCAAGTTCTTGGGAATCTCTTGTACTACACGAGTCGCCGCCAAAATTGATCTTCGCTAGTGCTGAAGAAGTAGACTGATTCCATAAGCGGCTGCATGTTTTCGCTCTTTTACCCTGGAGGTCGCTCAGAATCGGCGACAAAGAGCGAACAGACCGACTTATGGAATCAGTCTACTGAAGAAGTAACAGACACAAGGAGTCCACAAGGGGTTTCAGCAAGTCAGGCTAAAATACCACAACTGTGCTTTGAACAAGAAGCTCGAGTACCCTGGTTCCAGAGGATTTGTTTTAAAAGCTCTATAATACGATGTCGAACAAGTTAGGGTAAAACTCGAGCTAATCGTAAAGTAGAAAGCTTAATTAACTCGTAATGTTGACAGTTGATTCTCTAGATATCTGGCCTTCTCTTCTCTTCTCGATTCTTATATACTGGACTGATAGTCTCTAATAAAAACTTCCACGGTAATTTAACTTTCTGGGAATCTAAGGATTAAAAGGAAGGATTCAGTTGAATGTGGGTATCTACGGACCGAAGTTCAAAGGTTTTTTGAAAACGGCGATTCGATCAGGAGTTCGTTCAGAAACGTCCGCAATCGTATAAATATGTTGACAGTTGTATGATTCTGTAGATAACTGTCTCTAATAAAAACTTCCTTTCTTCCTTTCATTTAAGTGCTATGTTTATTCAGTTTGTGTAGCCTTTTATAAATACCATAGATCGTAAAAAGACTTTTAAGCGCTCCATGCCTTTCCCTCGCTCGATTGTCAAATTACATGTACATTTCACACTTCACAGTGTAAAAAAGACGATTTTGATTGGTTTATTTATTTCGCAATCTTGAATATTGATTAGGGGGTGTATTGAGGAATGTGGGGGTTTCATTGCAGGCGTTCCCTTCCGCTCTCTCCCCAATCCCCTCTCCCCAACCCCTCCTCCCCTTCCCCTTCCTCCTTCCCTTTTCCCGTACGCCGCTACGCAGGCTAATCTGACGTTTGGCGTTCGCCGTAAACGTGAGGTTTCAAACGTGATGCTTGATCTCTCTAGTTCATACGTCATGTAGACTATAAACAGTAGTAAAACTTCATAGAAGAGTACGACTATTTACTCTACTCCTCCTCATGTTATTCTTCAAATAAAGTCAGTTTGATCAGCATCAACAGTTTGTAATAATTGTGTTTAGAAAGCGTAGAAAACCTGAAAGATGAAGATGTAAGGAGTTCATGAACGAATCCTTCCTAGCAACCATCACTTTAGCGTAAACAAATACCGTAAACAAATCAAAACTCAAAGTTATCGTTGTTAAATGCGTTGTTGTTTGACTGTTCTCATTTTAAATGTGTTTATTCTGTTTATATGGCATTAAACTCTTGTAAATCAATCAATGTATATCATCATTAAAAGTCCCTGGTTAATTCTTTGGATACACGGCCGTATCCTACGTCGTTCGATACGCCATTTGGACGCGGCCACGCATATTTCTCTCTGATCTTGTAGCAAATGCTCTTCATGACTTTATCCACATCATTAAACTACAGATAACGTAACGGGTGTTATGTAAATATGTCATTCAAGAATGAAATTAACTAATTGGAAGAATAGTTCTTGTATATCCCTGTGTGTATGGGTTACCTGTGTCAAAGATGGCGGCTGCTTTGTCGCTGCCGTAAGACATGACTTATCTTGACTGATTGATTTGAAAAACTGCCACTGGAAAACCACTGGATACGTGGATTTTACTCCTCAAAGTAAGAAGCTGTTTTTCTGGGGGTGGTTTTATTCATGAAAAGTCGAAAAAACAGGATATTTTAAGTCCTCAGTATTCGGCATATCATCCCGGCATCACTCAAACTTTTTTGAACTAGCTGAGCTGAACGTCACCCAATAAATATTAAAGTACAGAACATTGGATTTGCCTGATTTGGACATTTTATAATTTCTTAGGGTCTTAGGGTCTTAGGGTCTTAGGGTCTTAGGGTCTTAGGGTCTTAGGGTCTTAGGGTCTTAGTTTCGGGGGTCTTAGTTTTCCGAACACCCATAACGTAACCTCTCTTGTTATTATCTCCCCATTCTATGAGCTCATCGAGCTACTTCATAGAGAGGCAAGATTGGTAGAACTCCAAATGCGACTTGTATCCAACCAAAGGCTAACAAGAATCCAAAGGAAGAAGTACCGGAATTTGCAAACAAAAGTGTTTGACTTGTGGCAAAAATACCAAAGTCAAGAAAAAAACGCCTCTCAGCTGCTAACGGCAATGTCAAGACTAAACGGACCTTCAAGAGTGAGAGCCGAATAAGTTATTATTAGGATTCATATATATATATTATACTTTGTTACAATCTATATTTTACTTGTTATTATTATTAAGCTTATTATTGTTATATATTAGACATTGAATGAATAGTTTTAAAATACAAATATTTGCATATATTCACGTGTGGTTGATAGGGACTGGGGAGAATGTTAGGCCGCCATTTTGGATTCAAAATATAAAAAGTTACCCTGGTTGCAGAGGCTTTGTCAAACTCTATAATACGATGTTTATACGCCGCCAAGCGGAATCCCGCGAGCTGCGAAGTAGCGAGACATTTATGCGTGGGCGAGTTGGCGTGGGCGAGCTGGTTTTGGATGCAAAATATAAAAAGTTCTTGTTTGTAAAAATTAAGTGTCAAGTAAGTTTTATATTGATGAAATAATCATGAACTACTTTAATTTAAGCTTAAGAGACATTTAGAAGTGCTTTTCAAAGTAATTTTATGCGTGGGCGAGTTTGCGTGGGCGAGTTGGTCCGTGGGCGAGTTGACTGTAAACGGTTTTAGGGGGGGTTACTTGGTTAAGAAATGTTAGGTATGTGCAGCGGAATTACTCACTCAAAACCCTGGATTTACGAATCCCCCCCCCTCCCCCCCCCCCCCCCCCCCCCCCCCCCCCCCCCCCCCCCCCCCCCCCCCCCCCCCCACCCCCCCCAAAAAAAAACAACAACACTCCAACACATTTACGTCTGGCTGACGCTATTGTTATTTGTCTGTATTGATGATAATTTTTATACAAGATATTAAAAATAAATAAATGTTTTTGGTTGTATTGTTTTGATGGTCATTTTGGATACGGCAAAGACCATTTTGGGTTTTGCATGGAGTCATTTTAGATATGGCAATGACCATTTTGGGTTTTGTATATGGGGTCATTTTGGATATGGCAAAGACCATTTTGGGTTTTGCATGGGGTCATTTTGGATATGGCAAAGACCATTTTGGGTTTTGTATGGGGCCATTTTGGATATGGCAAAGACCATTTTGGGTTTTGTATATGGGGTCATTTTGGATATGGCAAAGACCATTTTGGGTTTTGTACATGGGGTCATTTTGGATATGGCAAAGACCATTTTGGGTTTTGTATGGGGTTATTTTGGATATGGCAAAGACCATTTTGGGTTGATAGGGCCATTATAGGTTTGTATGGGCCATTTTGGGTTTGCATGGGGCCGTTTTGGGTTTATATGGGGCCATTTTAGGTTTTCATAGGGCCATTTTGACTATTGTTTCCAAAACAGTCCCTGTAGGGGCCAAATCAGCCCCATGGGTAAAGGGGCTGTTTTGGATTTTGGGGCTGAAACAGACCTATCGAATTTACAGTGTATATCTGTTATACCAAGTGGGGCACTGCATGGTCACTGGGACACATATCATACTTTCCCACTGTCCCGGGCCGACCTGGGTCACCTCTACATACATAAATGTACTTATAGCACACTTATTACATGTACCTTTATATATCAGTCTGTTATCCCAAGTGGGACAACGGGACACTGGGTCACTGGGACACCTTACATACTGCCCCACTGTCCCGGACCGGGCGATTTTATATTTTACGCCCACTTCAAGATGGCGGATATTTCCGAGATGGCCTGGAATCTACTAATATGAGCAGCTCAACTTCCAGTGAATCGTATTATTTTCTATGTTCACACAGAGTTATTCTTGTCATTTTCTTTGTTTTCTTCGATAAATGTTGAAGGTTATATACATATATGGAGGAGAAATCGTCGCAAACAATCCGCAATTGTATGTATTTATTGTCTGAAATAAAACGATCCATTGTGATAAAGTTGCTACCGTATTCGTACGCGAGTAGAATTTTAAATGCCAATGCGAAGTCGTAAAAGCGGTAAGTATTGTAGGACAACTAAACATCAAGACAGCGGCATAAGATAAAACACGCTTTATCGTGGAAACATTCGACTCGTACGAATAACAAATGAGATTCGGCGTACGGCAGTCTGATGTGTCACGCCCGAATTAAATTTTTCAGTCTCCGGTATACTATGCCCAGCGTAAACCAAAACTTGGAATCGAAATTTATAAAGCTGTTCTGAATCGCTTTGTACGTCTTAACAAAGATAGGATAGTTTGGATTCAATACGCTTCTTCAACTTTTCATAAAATCATAGAAATATTCGACATATACTTACTGGCTATTTTCACTGCTAAAAACCCCGCGAAATACAAGCGGGCGCGATTAATGAGGCTGCCCTCGCTTGGAAATTCTCTGTTTTGGATACTTCACATCGCCACGTCCCCTTATCCGCGTATTTAACAATCCCTAATTTCGAGGCATTTTGACGAGTACTCCATCGGGCAATACTTAAAACTACTTTCGACCCACCCCCTTCCCCTTCGGCGACGCCTACTCTCTATCGGTCGCATTCCACTTCGCATTCGGCTCATTGCCTCGGTAAAATCTCGTTCTCCCCTAACTTAATCAAGCCGAGACAATGAGCGGGGGAAGTTAACAGTGAAAATGGTTCACAATTAACTTCATCACAATTGGATAGCTTTATTTCAAATAATAAATACATACAATTGCGGATTGTTTGACACGATTTCTCCGCCAAATATGTATAACATTCAACATTTATTGCAATTGCAGATTAGCCAACAAAGAAAATGCCAAGAATACTCTATGTGAACTCGAAGAAAATACGAAGACGATTCACCGGAAGTTGAGCTGCTCATATTAGTAGATTCCAGGCCATCTCGGAAATATCCGCCATCTTGAAGTGAGCGTAAAATATAAAATCGCCCGGACCGGGCCGACCCGGGACAGTATGTTAGGTGTCCCAGTGACCCGGTGTCCCACTTGGTATAACAGACTGAGATATACATGTAAGTACAATGTATGTAGAAGTGTCACGGGTCGGCCCGGGACACTACTGGGACAGTATGTTTGGTGTCCCAGTGTCCCACTTGGTAAAGCAGACTGAGATATACATGTAAGTGTGCTAAGTACAATGTATTTAGAGGTGTCCTGGGTCGGGACAGTGGGAAAGCTTAAGTATGTTAGGTGTCCCAGTGACCCGGTGTCCCACTTGGTAAAACAGACTGAGATATACATGTAAGTGTGCTTAGCACATGGGCATTTTGTCTGCGCATGCGTGAAATGCCAACATGAACACAAAGACCCTCTGACACGCGCATATATCCCGCGCCATCCCGCGCTAATTTAAAAACCAGGAATAACAAACAAGATGGCGAAGTTCTATCTCATATATTTATTAATTAACTTGTCTATATGAACATATGCAACTCTAAAATGATGGATTCTATTTTGTCAATGCTGAAGGCATGCTGCAGTTGTCATAACCAGTATTTACGATGCATTATGAGTTGCATATTGCAAGGAGAGGGAGGTCCAGACATGACAAGCTAAACTGACAATGGCTGCCGTCTTCGTCGTATACATGCACTTTGAACATTCATAGCAGGAGCTATGCATTTTTTGAAAGTCATTTATTGTGATGAATGGAATGACTATTGAATAATCTTCGCTTCCGTAACATTAAGCAGCTTGGGGGTCGGTAGAAATCGAAAGATAATTTGACTTGAATGCTTGGAGTCCACATTTCTGCTCGTCGCGAGTCCCGTAAATGGTAAGCAAAAATATTGCAATGCAAAACAGTGGAAACAAGTTTTAATTTTCTTAACAACTAATTTTTCTGCAAAGTCTGTTCTCTCATTTATACTTTCAAAGACTTAGAATAAGGAAATATAGCTAATTGCATAATCGTTGTCGGGTTGAAAATCATAAATCATAGAAGCTGAGACCGCTAGGATGGATGGGAAATCAGTTCATGAGCCACATTACATACAGATATATTCAATGTTCTCGTAGTTTTGAAGGTATATGAGCTATTTAACTAAGATCCTACAAGTCTGCATAAAAAGGTCGATGATTTGACGGTGTTATTTGAGAGTTTTAATTTCCCAGAATTCCTTTTGGTCGTAGCTTTCATGATTTTCAACCCGACAACGATTATGCAAATAGCTATATACGAAGATATGATATAACCATGGCATCGAGAAGTAACAAAAAACATCAATTCCGCCATTACACCGAGTATAGGGAGAGAAGAATCTGTTAAATCTGACAGCTATACATTTTTTGAAGCCCCATTCTCTATAAAAACTGAAATTATATAAAGGAATGAATGCTGTGGTAATTATCTCCAACTTGGGGGTCGGTAAACATGTACATTCAAGAAATATATCATTAAAGTTCGACCTAAATTGAACACTTCTACATATTTACCGGGCCATAGCTCGAAATCGCGTACACTTGGAAAACAGTTTCATTAAAATTCTAAAAGTTTACTTGCATCACAATTACCAAGCGTTAATCCAGTGCTGTAGAATACTTGATTGTAGAAATTATAAACGCTGAACCTCCAACTCCAAACACCACAGTCGCATTTCAATGTAAAATATCTCGCCATCAAAAGAAATAACAGCGGCCAAAGATATACCCAGGGGAAGAAGTGTTTATCGTCTTTAATTATGAGTAAATTTTCATGACCTTTAAACTTTAGAAACGCGTAGATCTCCTACAAAACATCCTTAAAATGAGCTATCGAGCTGTAAAATGGTTCCAGACGTCACTGGTCAATGCTGTGTTGGCGCATGCGCAGACAAAATACCCATATGCCAGTGTGCTTTATAAGTACAATGCACAATGTATATAGAGGTGTCCCGGGTTGGCCCGGGACAGTAGTGAAGGTGTCCCAGTGACCTGGTGTCCCACTTAGTATAACAGATTGAGAGTCAAGATACTGAGAGAAGTATATAGTGTTTCCTCAAAAAATTACAATAAAAAAATATGTCATCTATGTGAATATAGGTCTTTAAAAAGAGGATATGTTTGGTTCCATACAAGCCCACTGTCCCGGGCGGACCCGGGACACCTCTATATACATTGTACTTAGCACACTTACATGTATATAATCTCCAAGTGGGACACCGGGACACCTAACATACTGTCCCACTGTCCCGGGCCGACCCTGGACACCTCTACACACATTGTACTTAGCACACTTACATGTATATAATCTCCAAGTGGGACACCGGGACACCGGGACACCTAACATACTGTCCCACTGTCCCGGGCCGACCCTGGACACCTCTACACACATTGTACTTAGCACACTCACATGTATATCTCAGACTGTTATACCAAATGGGACACCGGATCACTGGGACACCTAACATACTGTCCTGTCCCCGCCGGACCGACCCGGGACCCCAGGGGGGGGGGGGGGGGGGGGGAGTACTCGGGGGTATCAGTGACGGGGAGGTGCGAATCCCTTTTTGGGGTTTGAAATTCGCGGCTTGGGACTTTTTTGGGGTTAGCAATTTTCTGGTGGCCTTTTTTTGATATAAAGATTTTGACAAGGTCTTTTTGGGGGTTGATAAAAATGATATCCTACCGTTCTTGATCGGGTTACGTTGTGGACCGTTGGACTTTTTGGGGGTCTTGTTTTTGCGTAATGGACTTTTTTTTGGGTTACGAAGTTTGGCCTCATTCGCACCTCCTCGTCACTGATACCCCTGAGTACCCCCCCCCCCCCCCCCCCCCCCCCTGGGCCCGGGACACCTCCATATACATTGTACTTAGCACCTTAGCACACTTACATGTATATATCAGTCTGTTATACCAAATGGGGACACCGGGTCACTGGGTCACCTAACATACTGTCCTGTCCCCGCCGGACTGACCCAGGACACCTCCATATGTACATTGTACTTAGCACAGTTACATGTATATCTCAGTCTGTTTTACCAAGTGGGACACCGGGTCACTGGGACACCTAACATACTGTCCCGGATCGGCAGATTGAGAGTCAAGATACTGAGAGAAGTATATAGTGTGTCCCGGGTCACTGGGACACCTAACATACTGTCCCGGGTCGGCAGATTGAGAGTCAAGATACTGAGAGAAGTATATAGTGTGTCCTCAAAAACTTACAATAAAAAATGTCATCTATGTGAATTATTAAATAATGTCTTTAAAGAGAGGATATGTTTGGTGCCATACAAGCCGGTGTGGATGTTAAGATAGCAAGAACAGGTTTGGTGCAGCAGTTATGCGAATGTAGATCAAGCAGGGTTAGGTTTGGTGCCTTAAATGCAACACCAAGTAAGAGTCAAATTATTTGAAGTCACATGCAAATCTGAACAAAATTATTACACACGCGCCGATAGGTTAATTGTGAATATCATTTAATGTGTATTATTAAACAACGCTTCCGTTCCTTTCGTGAACAATTGCCATGGTTACGGTAATCTGACTCTAATATCTATTGCTTAAGTTAGACACGCGGTACATGATTCATTGCCGCATCTACAAGTAAATCTACCCTGTATTTCAACCTCGTTCAAGTTTAGTTCTACCAGCATAAACCAAAGTAAGTTACATGTAATTAATTTAGTGAATTAGATATCGGTTCTGTCTAAGTTTCGGTAAGATTAATTGATTCTATTGTAGTTGTAATTGTTGTCAGTTTACTCGATCGACCGATTAGTTTTGTAAGTCCTTTCTTATACATTTGTATCACTAATTTCATTGTTATTGTATTCTATAATTATTGTATTCTATAATTATTGTAACTCTAAGATAGTTTATTTCATCTATTTCAGTTCGAACCACACCGATCACATCACATCACATCAATTTCCACTCAAATCTGAAGTCAAATAAACGACATCTATCCATCTACTCGTGCGTTCGAATCGGTTCAATTGCAAATTTATTCTAATCTAGACTGTGGTTGATAAGCGAAGACTACATTAGTTCGAATTTGTGTTACGATATTGCGTAAATCTGGCTAAAGATTCTTCAATCTTGTGTTTGTTTCTTGCTTCGAAAGAATTAATCCTGAATGCTCGTGGTCTGTGGAATGATTGGAATGTTACACACCCATCCGGTACCAAAGGAAGCCCATGAGTACACTGCATAAGGAATAATAGGAAATGGAAACGGAGTTATTATTATTATTATTATTCCGAACAAATTGACACTCGAAATATACAAAAAAACGTTACTCTCGATCAAGAAGGAGTTCAAATGGAAGAATTGCGTCGTTTAAAACGACCGAGAAGCGCCGCCAAGGGCTTTGTTTCGAAAAAACAAAACGAAATAAAGGAACTTATGACAGATCTGATCAAAATTCGCATGAAGCTTCCTGAACTCGATCGCGCTATGAATAGCTTCGAGGCCGCACACGAGATCTATCATCAACACCTAAAAGATGAAGACGATTTAGAGGAGTCATGCGAGTACTACGAAGCCGAAAAGAGAAGGGTTTGCGATCTTTCACTGCGAATCGAAGAGTGGACAAAGGTCGCTACCCCTTCTGCTCTCCCTACAAACATGCCTGATCTTCAACCGTGTGACTCTGCCAGTAACACAAGTTCTCGCGGCACCTCGAAAACACGCAAAAGCAACCAAACAAGGTCAAGCTCTATAGCTAGTTCGTCCACTTCAATTTCTAGCGCGAAAGCTAAAGCGGCAGCAAAGAAGGCTATCTTAGAAGCAGAGGCCACAACCATTCGGAAACGTCAAGCTCTTCAACAAGAAGAGCTGCTCTTGAAGCAAAGAATAGAGGAGCTGAAACTAGAAACGGAAATAGCGAAGGCCGATGCTGAGGAAAGGGCGTATGCTGACGCGGATGATGTTGGTCATAGCGCCAGAAATTGGAAGGCCGAAGTCAAGCCACCGTCGGTGTCCAGCAATGCATCAGCTTCAAAGGACACCTCGTACGCAGCATTACAGAACCGGACCACGCCTCACGCCTATCGCCCGTCAAGAAGAGACCTTCGACCAAATGATAATGGCACAGAAAGATCAAAATCAACAAATTCAACAACTTCTCGTCCAACAACAAAGGCACACGCTAGCCTTGATGCTACCGCAACCCGAGGTACCCGTCTTTGGAGGAGATCCGATCGAATATTGTAGTTTTATTCGAGCCTTCGAGAATATCATCGAACTTAAGACTGAAAGTTGTAGCGCAAGATTGTATTATCTCGTGCAGTACACGAAGGACGATGTACAAGAACTGATGCGAAGCTGCCTGTCAATGGACGTGAATGAAGGCTACCAAGAAGCTCGCAGGTTACTGAAGGAAAGGTATGGTCAGAGTTACAAGATAGCAGCCGCGTACGTGAATCGATTAACAGAGGGGCAACCCATAAAGGCGGAATCTGTTGAAGCTCTTCAAAGGTTTTCTATCCTCCTTACGAGCTGCAAAAACGCCTTGCTGCAGGATATCGGATACCTGAGCAAAGTCGAGAACCCAGACAGCCTGAAGCGTATTATAGACCGACTTCCATTCGGATTGAGGTTAAAGTGGCGAAATATCGCAGACGGCATCACGGAAAAACAGGAAAGAGAAGTTACGATAGAAGACATCGCTGACTTTATCAAAAAACGCGTAAGAATAGCAAGTCACCCTGTGTTCGGCAATATATCTACTGACGTAAGGAGCAATCATTTGTCGACAAAGCCAAAACGTAACGATGGGAACAGCACCCGGAGAGCGAATTCTTTCGCATCTCAAGGTAATCCACAACCCTCGACTGCAAATGGCTACGCAAATTCTAGCAAAGATTCTGGCAACCAACGGTCAACTAGAGATGCTGTGAGTTGTCCTCTCTGTAAAGGCAGTCACTGGCTTTCCCGTTGTGCTGAGTTCAAGAAAATGTCACTAGATGAGAGACATGACGCAACATGCAAGAAGGGCATTTGTGGCAATTGTCTAGTGTCTGGCCATGCAGTTAGCTCGTGTCCAAAGGAAAGCTTCTGTAAAGTAGAAGGTTGTAAAGCTAAGCATTCTACATACCTCCATCCTAAAGTGGTCAACTCTGATGAGAAGAAACCTGCACGGACAATAAAACAAACGGTGACGCTACGGCTCGCAACGGTTACGTGAAAGCCTCTATTCCCTCAAAGAGCCCGAGTCGAGTCAGCCGAGATGTAACGGGATTGGCAATAGTGCCTGTCAAAGTCAAAGCCAAAGGGAGCGACGAGGTTACCGAGACGTATGCATTTTTAGATGGAGGTTCAAACACGACATTCCTTACAGACAACCTGAAAGAACGGCTTAACCTGAAAGGGAAGCAGACGACTCTCTCTCTTACAACAATGGAGAAGGAGGATAGTAAGACGGAGAGTTCTATCGTAAGTTTAGAAGTGCTGGATTTAGATGGGAACAACCTCATTGAATTACCTATGGCATTCTCTATTTCAAAGCTGCCGGTCACAACAGAAAGCATGGCCCGTCAGCTAGACGTCACGGCGTGGCCACACCTCAGAGATATCAACCTCCCCAGATGGATCGAATCAGAAGTTGATCTTCTTATCGGCAGTGACGTACCCCTTGCCTTACAAGCAAAGGAGGTACGAGGAGGCGGTAAAGGAGAGCCATACGCGACCAGAACTGTTTTAGGATGGGTGATCAATGGTCCGCTCGGTAGAGCCACTCAGTCTTCCCGCTCATCCAATTTCATTCATACTGACGCGGAATTAGAACGCCAATTCAGGATCTACTGTAACATGGAGTTTAACGATTCACAGTATGACGGGAAGACGACGATGTCACAGGATGATAAGCAAGCACTCAGCATCATGGAAGAAACAGTGCAACTAAAGGACGGTCATTATGAAATGGCGTTGCCTTGGAAGCATTCACCACCCCACCTAAGCAACAACAAGGTGGTGGCTGAGCATCGATTGAAGCTGCTAAAGAGGAGATTATCAAGAGATCCAGCACTGTCGAAAATGTATTCAGAATTCTTGGTCAACCTATTGAACAAAGGTTACGCTCGAAAGGTTCACAAAGAGGTCCTCGACCATTCCAACGACATGATCAGCTGGTATCTGCCTCATCACCCGGTGTTCCACCCGCAGAAACCAGGGAAGGTCAGAGTCGTCTTCGACTGCTCGGCAAGGTATAAAGGGACATCACTTAGCGATCAACTGCTACAAGGGCCAGATCTCACCAATTCCCTTACTGGTGTCCTAACGCGATTCCGACAAGAACCTGTGGCCTTGATGTCAGACATCGAAGCGATGTTTCATCAAGTACATGTGCTTCCAAAGGATTGCGATGCCTTGAAGTTCTTATGGTGGCCGGACGGCGACATTGATCGTTCCCCAGAAGAGTATCAGATGATGGTACACCTGTTCGGCGGTGCGTCTTCGCCAAGCTGCGCGAACTTCGCACTCCAGAAAACCGCCATCGACAACGCAGCAGACTTCGATACTACTACAGTGAAAACTATCCAAAGAAACTTCTACGTCGACGACTGCTTGAAATCAGTCAAGTCGGACGAAGAGGCCATCCGTTTGGCCGATCAACTGAGGTCAATCCTAGCAAGAGGTGGATTTCGTCTGACAAAGTGGATATCGAATTCAAAGAGGGTGATAGAATCAATTCCAGAATCCGAAAGAGCTGCAGCAGTAAAGAACGTCGACTTCGACGATTCCCTGACTGAAAGAGCGCTCGGAGTACGCTGGCAAGTCGAATCCGATAAGTTTGGATTCAAAATCACCGCGAAGGACAAACCGCCTACCAGGAGAGGGATTCTGTCCATAGTGAGCTCAGTTTATGACCCGTTAGGGTTCGTAGCTCCCTTCATCTTCACAGCAAAGACCATTCTCCAAGATTTGTGCCGAAAAAAGCTTGGATGGGATGACGTGGTTCCAGACGAAGACCTTGAGCGTTGGAACAAATGGGTCCAAGACTTACCAAAGCTCGAGCAGTTTACTGTCGACCGTTGCCTCAAGCCGAGAGATCACGGGGATGTCTTATCAAGTCAACTACACCACTTCTCTGATGCCTCTCTGAAGGGATATGGTGCAGTTTCTTACATCAGAACCGTGAATACACAAGGCGATATTCACTGCTCTTTCGTGACCGCTAAATCAAGACTCACCCCCCTGATGTTAGTAACGATTCCAAGACTGGAATTATCAGCAGCCGTTGTGTCCACAAGGCTCGATAGGATGATTCGCCATGAGATCGATCTACGAATAGATGAATCAATCTTCTGGACCGATAGCACTTGTGTCCTACGCTACGTCGAGAACAGAGACAAGAGGTTTCAAACATTCGTAGGAAATAGAGTTTCCGCAATCTGCGAACAATCTTCACCTTCACAGTGGAGATACGTCGACACGAAGTCGAATCCCGCAGACGATGCGTCAAGGGGATTATCTGCCGACGAAATGCTCCAAACTCAGCGTTGGATCAACGGTCCAGAGTTCCTGTGGCAAAACGAGGAGAACTGGCCTAAGCGGCCCGCAGTTATGGATGCGACTGACGACGATCTCGAAATCAAGAAAGAGGCCGCAACCTTTGTAACGGTAACAGATCATGATACCACTACGCTCGACAGCATCTTCAATAGATTCTCATCTTGGAATCATTTGAAGAAAATCATGGCTTGGGTACTACGCTATAAGGAAAGGCTACTCCAGACCTGCAACAGACGCAAGAAAGGAGAAACCTTATTCACGGAAGCAGAGGGACGAATCAACCCGATAAGTGTTGAAGAAACGAAGTTAGCAGAGATGGAAATCCTCAAATACGTCCAACACCAATATTTCCATGAAGAACTGTCAACACTTAGAGAGCCAAAGAATGCAAACGCCGAGCCTAGCAACCAGGCAAGGATAAAGAACGCAGTCAAGAAGGCTAGCAGCATTGTCAAACTCGACCCAATCTTGGTGGATGGCCTCATACGTGTTGGTGGACGCCTGCAACAAGCTCCCATCGACGCTGAAACTATGCATCCGGTAATTCTACCAAAACACCATCACATCGTCGAGTTGATCGTACGACATCACCATGTGACCACCGGCCATTCCGGCCTAGAGTACGTATTGTCAACAATCAGAGAGAAGTTCTGGATCGTAAAGGCTCGGCCTACCTTGCGCAGAATCTTAAACGACTGCTTTAGTTGCAGAAGAAGGCAAGCACCGCTCGGCCAGCAAAAGATGGCGAGTCTACCCAAGGACAGAGTTACACCCTCAAAGCGGTGTACCTACGTTGGCGTGGACTGCTTTGGCCCCATTTCAGTACGTCGAGGGAGGAGCGTCGTCAAGAGATATGGAGTGCTATTTACCTGCCTTACCATACGCGCTGTCCACATTGAAATAGCACATAGCCTGGATACAGACTCCTTCATTCACTCTGTCAGAAGGTTCATCGCAAGAAGAGGTCAGCCCCTGGAAATGAGATCCGACAATGGCGGTAATTTCGTTAAAGGGGAAAAGGATCTACGAGAAGCTATCAACATCTGGAATCAACAAAAGATTCACAGTTATCTATTGCAACAAAACGTCAAATGGACGTTCAACCCCCCAGCAGGATCACACCACGGTGGTGTGTGGGAACGGTGCATAAGGACAGTGAGGAAGATCATGAATGCTATCCTTAAAGAACAGACCGTGGATGATGAAGGCTTACTGACGCTGATGTGCGAGGTAGAATCCATCATTAACGGGCGACCAATTACTAAAGTGTCAGACGACCCCAAAGATCTGGAAGCTCTTACACCCAACCACCTGCTACTACTGAAGTCGCGAATCACCCTGCCACCCGGGATATTCAGAAAGGAGGATCAATACTCCCGCAGACGATGGCGCCAGGTGCAATACCTCGCAGACGTATTCTGGCGACGGTGGTTGAAGGAATATCTACCTTCTTTACAAGCAAGGCAAAGATGGAATCGTACATCTAGAAACTTTTCTATCAACGACATTGTCTTGGTCATGGATGACACGCAGTTCTTGGCCTTTAGGCCGAATCCTAGATGTCCACTGCAACCGACGTGATGGCCTAGTACGAAGCGTCAAGGTAAAGACAAAGTCATCAATTCTGGTACGACCGATCGATAAGATCGTGTTGCTAGAGTCTGCTGAAGGACCAAGCGACTGACTTGTGCTGTTGGCACCAACAAGGAACATTGAACTTAGCGTATAGCACGCTACGATATCTACATATATCATAGACATATCAAGTATTATGCTTCATTATTAGTTAATTATAGAACAATCTTATTACAGAAGCGTTCCATACCTATATTAGTTTAGCTAAAGGTCTCGGTATACTTCCCTTTATGGGGCGGGAATGTTGGTTTAGTAACGCTTCCGTTCCTTTCGTGAACAATTGCCATGGTTACGGTAATCTGACTCTAATATCTATTGCTTAAGTTAGACACGCGGTACATGATTCATTGCCACATCTACAAGTAAATCTACCCTGTATTTCAACCTCGTTCAAGTTTAGTTCTACCAGCATAAACCAAAGTAAGTTACATGTAATTAATTTAGTGAATTAGATATCGGTTTCTGTCTAAGTTTCGGTAAGATTAATTGATTCTATTGTAGTTGTAATTGTTGTCAGTTTACTCGATCGACCGATTAGTTTTGTAAGTCCTTTCTTATACATTTGTATCACTAATTTCATTGTTATTGTATTCTATAATTATTGTAACTCTAAGATAGTTTATTTCATCTATTTCAGTTCGAACCACACCGATCACATCACATCACATCAATTTCCACTCAAATCTGAAGTCAAATAAACGACATCTATCCATCTACTCGTGCGTTCGAATCGGTTCAATTGCAAATTTATTCTAATCTAGACTGTGGTTGATAAGCGAAGACTACATTATACTCACTATCTTGGATCTGATTCGCTGAGAACATGCAGTTAATTCTTGATAGCATGTGAACTTGACAGGATATACAAAATGTATCTATTACAAGTCGATCTGATGCAGATAATATATTTAATATCATGTCAAGTAATATCATTCAAAAAGTGTGGAGAACGGCTCGTGCTCTCCCTACACTTTTTTCGTGCTCTCGTCACTTCCTTCGTGCTGTATTACTGAACGGAGCACGGAAAAAGCTGTTCTATTTGTTAAATAATATTCTTACCGGCTCGTATAACATAATTCCAGAATTTACTGTATAACTTTGCATTTGGTCATTGCGAGACTTTATGAGAAAAGCGACACTTTTTCACTGCGAGCCGACTTCAGTGAGAGAGAAATTCAGTAATTAATTATATCGGTTTTGAAATCACTAGCATTTCCTGTAATCTTATTGGTTAAAAATGGTGCGATTTATTCCCAAATCGCACCGTTTTACTTGGCGTGGACTGCCTGTGGCAGACTGGGCTTTTTTCGGGTTAGAAGTTCCAGTCTATCCCGGTCGTAGGAGCAGCATGTCATTCGATTGGTCGAAAGTTGAAACCATGGCAACTATCACATAATGACCTCTTCGCTCGGTTCGATCGTTCGTTCTCTTTGACTTCGGGGATCGAAAATATTTGGTTCGAAGTTCTTCATTACCTTCTTCTCCAAACGCTTACTATGCTTACAAAAGCTCGACCTACTCTAAAAGATGTCAGTGAGCGATTTTGGACCGGGCTGTCCTGCGAACTCGAAGATAATTCAAAGCAAACTATGAGTATGAGCTCAAATGAGCAAAATATAACAAACTAGAAATAATCAAACCACTGATACAAATCACGAAACTATGACTAAAGACATGACTATAAACTCTTGTACTCTAAAGTATTACTCAGAAGCTGATGAATACCAGACTCCTGATCTGAAGAACTTATAGAAGCTGCCGGGTGTACGACAACTAGAAAATGCAACAACAGTCGCCACACGAAGCGTAAATTCCTCCAATGATTTTTCTCTAGATCTGCTCTTGTAGAGCAGTATTTAATTTATATCAGTAGGCGTAGGGACATCAGCAGCCAAGGTTAAAATCACCTTGTGTTTCTTATGCAAACACGCGATTTATAGAATCGTGGATATAATCAAGTAATTAAGTTATCAATAGTCTGAATATAGAGTTTTACAGTTATTGAACTTCAATGAAGTCCAGATTAAAGATCAACTATTAAGCTTTAGTTCTTGGCTATATTTACAATAGATCCATGGTCTAATATCCTCAAAATAGAAGAGAAAATCTACCAATTGATACTGCTAATTACGCATGCATGTTCTAGCGAGTACAATCACGCAACGAGTGACCGTTTGTTAAGTCAAGCTGCAATGCCTACTATCTAAGGATGTTTTCGATTGTATTTTTTTGCTGTTTAACCCATTCTGAGATGGTATTGTCGACTGTGGATAGCGCTTGGCTAGGAGTTCCAGCTGATCATCCCAACCGCCAAGTGAACGCTCACGGAGCGTCTAGCTGAGCTCTAAATCGCACCAATTTGAACATCCAATGAAATTGCAGGAACAACATAAAACAGGCAATCAGAACACAGAAAAAGAAAAAAAGAAAAAAGAAAAAAGAAAAAAGAAAAAAAAAAAAAAGAAAATGAACAGGAAAGACTTTGGAATTTACCACAACAAATCTTTCATATTTTACAAAACAAATGGTGACTTTTTCAACTTACAGTTTTTTTTATGACTATTCCCTCTTTCAAGCTGAAGAGGTACTGAATGTGAATGATTATCCGTCATTTGACATCCATTTGCATTCAGAAAATGCAGAATAAACGTTAACCACCAAAACAGGTCCAAAACAAGCGAACAAGCTCCGGTAACTCCTAGTCGTAGTGAGTCCATTCCTGAATTTGCGAGTTGCGATTGGAAAAACAGTTCGTGTTTTCTAGTAATTCTACATAAGCCAATATATTGATTAATTAAAGTATCAGGCAATTGACAAGTCATTGACAAGAAGACTACAACCATCTCACAAAGCAATGGCTTTCTGTGTTTGAAAATTGCTGCAAGACGTCCAACAATCTTGACATTGAAATCAACATTGACAACAAAATGGCGCCTGTTGTAGTTTTGACCTCGACAAGACTCTCACTCGATCAGTTCTATGCAGAAGTCACATGCAAGGACGGCGAAGTCAATCTCTAAGAATTATGACATCGAGTGCCATTGAGCATCGTTTGAAGTATAATAATTGTCCTGTAAGCGTAGTATTTACTGTAAAATATCCAGTGAATTTCACGTCTCGCAGCAAATCCTCAACACGAAGGTCATTTCCTTACGGCAGCAGGGCAAGTGATCCCAAAACTACACCAGCTGTACGTTCAAATTACTACTCAAAAGAACAACAGCACCGGTAAAAAAGCGACGTCGGTCAGTGATTCTGACGACGAGTAAGAGAATAAAGAAGGACTTTCAAGTGTCAGTGAGTAGATTGTTCAACTGACCATCGGAAAAGATTTGCCTACAAATTGGAACATTTTGGTCTTTTCGGTCCTAGCCCCTGCGAATCCCTTCGAATTCTTATTCTTCTTTTTTTTTCTGTCAGTTTCTGATTGTTTTACACTTCGGTATATTAATATTATATATATAATATGCAATATTTACTTCAGTTTAATTTATATTTTTCGCTTGAACCCCCCCCCCCCCCCCCCCCCCCCCCCCCCCCCCCCCCCCCCCCCCCCCCCCCCCCCCCCCCCCCCCCCCCCCCCCCCCCCCCCCCCCCCCCCCCCCCCCCCCCCCCCCCCCCCCCCCCCGCCCCCACGAAATCCCCAAATCAGTCATATATTATTGCTTTATAATTAACATGCCGTGATTAGATCTGATTAATACATCGACATATATAAACACTTACTTTGTTACATTAATTGTGCATCAGAAAAAGGGTTCACCACTGCTTTGCATTGAGTATTTTCACCGCTATCAGTTCCCTCAGATTCATCAGTTTTGTTTGTGCAAACGGCGAAGGCCACAATCTGTTATCAATAGTTTCCTACTAACAACACCAGAGAAGCCTGACACATAATATTTTGAATGCCAAGAGTTTAACATCGAGTCAAAATAATACAATGATCAATAGACTGATAAATAAATACTAGGAAGAGCTTCGAGGCTGTCGTGAGTATACTCTGT